>OY787612.1:12805197-13173513 GCA_963678935.1 Umbilicus rupestris | reverse complement strand
GACACTTTTAAGAAGTAACGTTTATACTTTGAATATAAGACGGCATTTCAAAAAAAAACACCATTTTATGTTCAATAATAAAAGAAGATTTAAAGAAAGGCTTTGTCGTAAGCTTAAATGTAGGTCGCACTTTCATAAAAAGGTCTTGTGTTATATCAAAACATTATTGTGTAAGCACCGTCTAATGTTAATGTTTCTAAATATGACAATAAATAAGATGATATTATAAAGTATGGTCTATTATTATATTTTCCTGCGGCTAATGCATTTTCTATGTTACATTTTGACTGCAAAACCTATTTTCATTTGATCAAATAAATTTTTTTATCAAGTTCAACTTATTTTTCATTCAGACCAATAATTTTGTTTCCACTCAAAACTACTTGGGCTATAGCCCAAGTAGCCTTTGAGATACCTTCATCCATGATTGTATGGTAATGGGATAAGTTCTCAAACTTTTTTTCTTGCATAGACTTATAGTTCTCACTCATAGCTTCAATCCATCAATGAGAGTTCGAACTCCTCATAGCTTGCTGCAAGTTGATTAGAGATGGGAAAATGACCCAAGATATGCCAAGCAAAGACAACATCTCTTCAGACAACCTTCGAAAGTCACCCTGGTCGTACCAAGCCAATACGGCCTTCAGATGTCAATGAGCTGGACGACATGGAACAAAAGGGACTGTTACAAGGAGGCGCACGACGCACACTGGTTTCTTGCCTTGTAAGAGCTGAAGAAGTTTTGCCAAAAAATGCCAAGGGGGAGATTGTTAAATCCTGATGGCCCATGGATATATATGACATGTTTTGGCAAATGGTACAAATTGACAAAGCTGGAACAGAAGGTGAGACAGTAGCTGTTTAGACACGCGCTGCAATAATATTCAGTCGAGATTTGCGGATAGAGTGCATCAGCAAGAAAATATTCTGGAGATATTTACCGGATATACTCTCCCAGATTATGTCCTCCGGAGATCAGATTATGCAATCCAAAGATTAGACACACTCTGGGTTTTGGAAAGCATGATCGAAGATTATCCTCTTTCCATTGCATATCTAATATATGATGAGATTGAAAAATTGCAGAGTATCGACTTTTGAAATGACACGAGCTGAATATCGCCTGAGTTAAAGCAACTTTGCCATGCGCTGAAGAATTGTGTTGAATAGACTCTATTACAGGTCTGGTATTCACAGAAAGAGAATCATCGATTTGCGGGAGGCAAATCGAGGTGGAATGAGAAGGATCTCTGCCTGAGGGAGTCAGACGCACTCACAATACTTCAACTACATAGTGGTAACCAAGAGAGTTGAGTTAGTTAAATATCTATTGTACTTGATTGTATATATTGTGAAGTGATTTCCACTTGGTTCCTAGTAACCCGCCTAAGTAGGCTTGTTGAGCTGAACAGGGTAAACATATCCTGTGTCGTTTACTGTTCTTCGTATTGTTTCCATTGCAACTTACAATCACCAAAACGCAATCTGTTAAAGCTTTGTCAAACAGTTTAAACAAGCGATCTGGAACAGCCCGAGTAGAGCAGACATATAACTTTCAATTGGTATCAGAGCTGGACAATCATTGTACAGAGTGTGATTCGGGGATATAACAGAGATGCTCAAAATGAGTACACGAGAAGGACAGAACATATCTCGGCCTCCACTCCTTGATGGTTCGAACTACCCATACTGAAAAACGCGCATGAGGGCCTTTATCAAATCGATAGATGATTCATGGGGCGTAATTATACGACTCGCTAAACCGTTTAAACCCAACTATTTCGACATGTTTTATGTGAACAGTTACTTCTTAGTGTTGTTTGCATTTCAGGTGTTCGGAATACATGAAAAGAGACTTGCGACTCAAAATGGTGTTTTTAGGGAGAAAGTCGACATCGAAAGAAATGGGTGCGCATCTCTGTGAGTTCGGCGCCAGCAGGCAACATTAGCACCGCGCGCCGCAACTTAATGTCTTCTCCGGGAGCGCGAGCTAATGTCTTCTTGGGGCGCGGTCAGCTTATGATGACGTCAGCAATCGGGCCCGCGGTCCGAAATCAATTTTTAGAACCAAATCTCAATTAGGATTTCGAAAAAGGAGGAGACAGAGTTTTTGACACACAGAGTTGGGACGAGACAGAGGTTTGGAGGAGACAGATGAACAGAATTTTGGAGATTTGCGAGAACAGTGTTTCCGACGTGAACAGTGGATTCCGGCGTGAACAGTGATCGTGAACAGTATTTTCATTCTTTTCAGTTTAATGTATTTTTCAATTATGACTATGAGTAGCTAAATTTCTGTTTCAGTTTAGGGATTTTCAGTTAGTGACATTCATGTTTAAGACTTGGATTTAATGCATGTTTCTATTCAATCGTAAGTTCTGGATCTTAAATTGCATGAATTGTATTGCACGGTTAGCGTATACTTTGTCGTGAAACTATCCGCTCATCAATTCTGATTATTAACTCTTGTCGAAGCTTTGTCGTGGAAACAAGTAGTAGAATCTAGGCTTAGTATCACCTTTGTCCGGATACTTTAGGTTATTACCTTTTTCGGAGTGACCAAACGTTTGAGTAGGATCATATCTTTAGAAGTCGATGATAACAGTCACTATTGAATTCCCTGAGCTGGATATTTCTCTCGATTGACATTCACATTTTTCTTACATTCGTTCTTGCGACCATTTACTTAAACCCCCTTTAGTTCAGTATTTACAGGAAATTGCTTCACAGTCATTTCTCTTGGGTTCGACCCTTGCTTGCCGCTACACTAGCTAAAAGCTTGGAGATATAAATACAAATTTGGCGCGCACAGCGACGCGCGTCAATGATCGAGCATGGAAATCAGTGATCTTCAAGTATGATGCACCTTTGGTCAAGAACACAGATGGCGTAGCCTATCCTAAGCCTTAAAGTCAGTGGACAGCAGATGAGGATAAAGTTGCTGCAACAAATGCTAAAGCGCTCAATGCAATCTTCAATGTAGTCGAACCAGACATTTTCAGACTGATTTCTACATGTGAAGCAGCAAAAGACGCATGGGATGTACTCGAGACAACCTTTGAAGGGACTGACAAGGTGAAATAGTCTCGGTTACAGATGATTACCACCAGGCTTGAAAACCTGAGAATGAAGGAGGAGGAGTCTATAACAGAATTTAATGTGAAGTTGATGGATATTTCTAACGAGGCACATGCACTTGGAGAGCCGATCAGCAATGAGAAGCTTGTTGGAAAAGTTCTGAGGTCACTACCGCCAAAGTATGCTATGAAGGTTACGGCTATTGAGGAAGCCTAGGATGTAGAGGGAATAAGAATTGATATCTTGATAGGATCCCTTCGGACATTCGAGATGAAACTGATATCTGAAACACCTAAAAAGAAATCTCGAGGAGTAGCTCTCAAAAGTGAAGCATCAGAATCGGTTGAAGATGAGGGAGAGATGTCTGAACGGATTGCATTACTTGCAAAAAACTTCGGCAGATTTATGAGGAACCTGAACCAGCGACAGTTCAACAAATCTGGAACAGACATCAGAAATCAACCAGACGGGAAGTTTAGAAAAGTGACAACCACTGAAGCTCAGAAAGAAGAAAAAGGCAAAGGAATTCAATGTCGAGAATGTGAAGGGTTTGGACACATCCAAGCAGAATGCGCCAATACTCTTAAGAAACAGAAAAGGGTGTTCTGGCTGGATGGGTTGGTACTGAGACAGAGGAGTCTGAAACAGAGAATGAAGAATCCAATTATCTGGCTCTCAACACTATGACATAGGTTACCAGTACTGAACCAGAAAAATCAAAATCAGACAATTACAGTGATAGTGATAGTGACTTCAAAATCACCAAAGAAACAGTGGCTGAATAATACAAGGCTTTGTATGAACAGTGGGGTGAAGCATTAAAAGCTAATTCCAAACTGAGCAAGCAAGTGGTGAGTTTAAAGACTGAGAAATATGAGCTGTTTGAAACAGCTAAAAGATTGCAAACGGCTCTTGATAGGGAGAACTTGGAACACTCAGAAGTTGTGACAGAGCTGTCAAGAATAAGAAAGTACGTCAGTATGATGAACAATGGGACAAAGAAACTTGATTCTATCTTGGGTGCTCAGCGTACAAATCTTGGAAGTTCTGGTCTGGGCTATGAGTACTCTAAGACTAATGGTAAGACAGTGTTTGTCCAAGCTAACAATTCTAACTGTACTAACAATGTTCATCCCAGTCACAGATTTAATAAACGTTGTGATAATGCAGATGGCATTCAATTGACAAAACCAGCTGACGTGAACAAGCTACTGCTATAGCAGATCCTGGAGCACATGGAGCTGTAGCAGAATATCAGCGGTCATTCGGAGTTTGCTTTCAACGGACCTTCTTGAAGAGCAAAGCTTATGGGGAGCTTCTAAATATTCAATAGAGAATATCCCAGCGAAGATTCCCATGCCCAGGTGAAAGATTTGTTATGGAAGATTTGATTTTCAAAATCTAATCTAATCTCCTACAAACTAGGAGATACTGCTTCTTTAGGGAACTTCCAAAAAGGGGAAATCTGTACGAGGCTTTGGCAAGTATTTAAAGGAGGCTGGGAAGAAGGTCTGGGCATCGAAGCTAAGAGCATACAGAGAGTATACGCAGAATACCAGCAGAGTGGAATTCAAGTGCGAGAAGAGCCTCGACCATCACCGAGAGCACCGCGGGCGCGTAGAGCTGTGTGATTGAAACTGAGGGTGATCGAGACTTGCAGAGTTTGATCAGTACTTGATCTGGGAAGCCAATTCAGAGCAGCGAGTGCTTGTTGGTTGATCAAGGGAAGCCGAGGATCAATTGTCGAGTGGAGGTACTCGGGCAATTGGTAGAAGGCTAGAACTCGCTAGTGACGGGAGGTTACTAAGTGAGGGGGAGCATTCCAGAGTGTGCAACACTCGTGGAGAGGTTCGATCGGCTTAGCAGAAGGCTTGGAGCGACGCAGACAGATTTTGCCCCAGCTGTGTGCTACAGCTGGTGCTCTAGTAAACCTGCAGAGACTGTGTGTTAATTAGAATAGGCTGAGATTCGTCGAATTAGTAGCTATTCTGAATTGATATCAGTGTAGGTAGTTGAAACACAAGTCAGAGCTTGTTCTAATTGTGGTCGAGGTACTAGCTAAGGTTGAGTAACATAGGTTGCGTGGAATCGAACCATGTGTATATCGAACCTTGAGCTTAGTGGATTAAAAGACTGAGTTCAATCTTTCCCAGACGTAGGCAGTTGGCCGAACTGGGTGAACAAATTGTTTGTTCGTTGTTCTTGCTGCACAAGTTCGTCGGTACAAGCGTGTGTTGTAGCAACTGCTTGTTCACAATCGGCATATCAGCAGCGCTGCGAAATTTCACATTGGACAGAGGACAAGCGTATCTGCTACTTTTGCAAAGCTCAAGGCCACATCCAGAGAAAGTGCCCCACATTTCTTGCAAAAATTCATGACAACCATTGCTACGTCGCATACAACTCAACTTGTCACCTTGAGAAGGACCGGTGGCACTTTGACAGTGGTTGTTCAGCCCACATGACAGGAGAAGCCAGTTATCTGACCGATGTACAGAACTTGGATGGAAGATTTTGTTACATTTGGTGATGGGATAAAGCGAAAGGTCATTGGTTAAGGTACATTATCTGTTCAAGGGATGCCCTCAATTAACAAAGTGATCCATGTGGAAGGCCTGCAAGCCAATCTTCTAAGTATAATCCAACTGTGCGATGGAAAGCTGAATGTCCAATTCACCAGGGATTCATGCCAGGTCATCAACAGTGAAGGAAAGTGTATTTTGAGAGGTGTTCGTTTATCAAATAACAGTTATTTGTTGAATTCTAACACAGAGCTTGTCATAGCTCGATGTTTTCTGTCTCAGCAGGATGAACTGATTCTGTAGCACAAGCGGCTAGGACATTTGAATCTCAAGACACTGAGACAGATATCTAAACATGGTCTAGTGCGAGGAATACCAGAATTAAAGGGAAAGACGGATGTCGTGTGGTGAATGCAAGATAGGAAAACAGACAAGGTTTGCTCACCCTGGAACGAATCAAATCCGCACAACCAGAATTCTTGAACTGCTACACATGGACCTGATGGGTCTCATGCAGACTGAAAGCATTGGTGGTAAGATCTACGTTCTAGTTTGTGTTGATGATTTTTTCCGATTTACCCGGACTGTGTTTCTCAGACAGAAATCGGACACTGTTCAAGCTGTGATACACCTGATTCTAAGTCTGGAACATGAAAAAGACACAACTTTGATTACAATCAGGAGTGACCATGGTAAGGAATTTGAGAACAACGACATGGAAGAATTCTGTCTAACACAGGGCATACTTCATCAGTTCTCAGCGCCCATAACACCCCAACAAAATGGAGTAGATGAGAGAAAGAATCGTATCCTTCAAGAGATGATGCGGCTCATGATTCATGGAAAAGGGCTGGCTCTCACTTTCTGGGCAAAAGCGAACAACACTGCCTGTTACACCCTGAACAGAGTCCTTACTGTTGTGGAGTCAATTAATGTGGTTATTCAAGACTCAGACTATTCAGTCAGAAATGTTGAAGATGACTATGTCGTACAGATGTAGGAACCGACAGATCCACTCAGGTGGAACAGACATATGTTACAGAATCTCACCCAGAAAATCAGAATGAAGGGATGCATCAGTCTATCAATGATTCTTCAGATCCGGAATCAATTCCAGCACCTCAACCACCGCAACATATTATGCAAAATCATCCGATGACCAACATTGATCGGCAGCTGAATAAAGAAGTATATGTTGTTCAACCTAAGGGCTTTGAAGCCACACATCTCCCGGATCATGTGTATCGTCTCAAAAAGGCCTTGTACGGACTAAAACAGGCGCCCAAAGCATGGTATGAACGTCTCAGGATATTTCTCGTTCAACATGGCTATGTGCGAGGGGGAGAATACAAGACTCTATTTGTGAAGCATGTTCGGAAGGAATTCATCATTGCGCAAATCGATGTGGATGACATAGTATTTGGATATCGATCACAGAAGTTGATGGATCAGATTGCTAAATAGATGTAGAGTGAATTTCAGATGAACTTGGTGAAGAAGTTCGGATTGGAAAATTTCAGCCATAAGCACGCTTCTGCCACTACACACGTGAAAATCACAAAAGATGAACTTGGAGTTAGTGTGGAACAGAACCTGTACAAGAGGATGATCGGCAGCCTACTCTATCTCACTGCCAGTGGACCCGACATTTGTTATGCTGTGAGAGTATGTGCTAGGTACCATGGTAACCCCAAAGAAAGTCACTTGGAAAGTGTAAAACAGATGCTGGAAGAGTATGGTCTGAAACAGGGGGAGATGACTCTACAGTATGGTCTGAAACAGAGGGAGATGACTCTGAAACATGTATCCACCAATAAACAGCCAGTGGATATTCTCACTAAGGCCTTGAACAATGCTCAGGTTGAAACACTTAAACTCGTCTTGGGTCTATGTGTTGACGACACATAGTCAAGTTCAGGGAGGCTTGACCAGTTCTGGAACAATCCGTAAGAATCTGTTGAACTGGTTACAAAATTCAGGGGGAGAAGTTCTGGTGTTTATCTACTATGATGAGTGAGACAGAGTCTGTGCCAGACGAAGGATATTGAAACATGGATATCTAAAGGAAGAGGTGATTTGGAAAGAAGAAATCAGCAAGGTCCGAGATTCTGATTGAGGTTTCTAGTTCTTTGATATTTTTGTTTTGAATTCCTAATTTACCCTTATATATATTCGCAGAGCATCCAGGTGCTAGATCTAGTTCAGAAGTCTGCAACAGTTGAAACAGGGCCCGTTTCAAAGGTTCTGAAAGTCGGGGGAGTTGCCTGCAGAGAGGACTGAGACGATTAGCGATAGAAGGCGAAGCCGGTCAAAAGATCTCTGGCAGACAAGTGTGAAACAGGCCTGTTTCAAAAAAGAAAATGTGTGAAGTCTGTTGGTCAGAAAAAGGTCAGCCAAGCTGTGTGCTCAGAAACCTGAGGAGAAGATAGAAATCAGAATTTGAATTGATGCAAAGTTCAAATGATGCATTGTCAAGAGAGAGTAAGGATATGGTTGCTGGGACAGTCTCTGGTGGAACAGACAAAGACGCAGATGGGTGACACTGAGGGCGTTCCAGTCAATTTTTCGCCAAAGATCAATGAACCTGAGTCAGTTGCTGAGACAGATAAACAGAATGAGAAAGTGATGGAATCCTCTGTTACAGCACGACTGTCTAAGCAAAGAGGGATAGTGGAACAAGAAAAAAGAAGAGTGCACCCACTGACACAGGGGGAGCAGTGTCACGAAGAAGAGCAAGATTGGTGCAAGGAAGTCTAAGAAGTGTCCACCCTATCAGATATCTAAGTGGAGAGTCTTTGACAAAGGCTGTCACATTATCAGGAACACTGTTCTGCAACAGTGAGGTTGACAAGAAGTGGAAGATTGTTTAGGTTCCTGAGGTTGTCAAGGCCATTGAGGATCTGAATCTGATGATATGAAGACACCTCTGGCTAGGTATTGTTGCTGTCTAGTTTTGATTGGTCATGTACACTTTTATTGACAAAAAGGGAGTAATGTTACAAGGAGACGCACGACGCACACTGGTTTCTTGCCTTGTAAAAGCTGAAGAAGTTTTGCCAAAAAATGCCAAGGGGGATTATTAAATCCTGGTGGACCATGGATATATATGGCATGTTTTGGCAAATGGTACAAACTGACAAGACTGCAACAGAAGATGAGATCTGCGGATAGAGTGCATCAGCAAGAAAATATTCCGAAGATATTTACCGAATATACTATCCCAGATTATGTGCTCCGGAGATCAGATACTGCAATCCAAAGATTAGGCACACTCGGGGTTTTAGAAACATGATCAAAGATTATCTTCTTTCCAATGCATATCTAATCTATATATGATGAGATTGAAAAATTACAGAGTATCGACTTTTGAAATGACACGAGCTGAGATAGTCAATCACGTTGAGAGCGAAGCTTCTAACCGGCGATTATCATCAAAGATAGTCGGAATATTGCCTGAGCTAAAGCAACTTCGCCGTGCGCTGAAGAATTGTGTTGAATAGACTTTGTTACAGGTCTGGTATTCTCGGGAAGAGAATCACCGATTTGGGGGTGGCAAATCGAGGTGGGATGAGAAGGATCTCCGTCTGAGGAAGTCAAACGCACTCACAATACTTCAACTACATAGTGGTAACAAAGGGAGTTGAGTTACTTAAATATCTATTGTACTTGATTATATACATTGTGAAGTGATTTCCACTTGGGGTTCCGAGTAACATCCCCCCCCCCCCCTGAGTAGGCTTGTTGAGCTGAACAAGGTAAACATATCCTGCGTCGTTTACTGTTCTTCGTACTGTTTGCATTGCAACTAACAATCACCAAAACGCAATCTGTTAAAGCTTTGTGAAATAGTTTAAACAAGCGATCTGGGACAGCCCGAGTAGAACAGACATATAACTTTCAGGGACCTAGAGAAAGGGCTAGCCATTTCTGACCAGGGGCACTGGCGGGCTGAACTAGCTCAAGGCCAAGGAGAGGGGCTATAAAGAAGCAAGCAAGAATGACCCGAGGGAGAAGTCCACCAAGCTAAGGGCATGGGCAGCTGGCCTAATCCATTGGAAAAATCCACAAAACATGAAAAGTCATCCATAAATGCACATGAAAAGACAAGAAGGAGCCAAAGGGCCACAGGAGAAGAAGAGCAAGCAAATGCATTCAAAAGCCATAAAGGTGAGCATTAAGGAAACCGACCAAGGGGCCACTTGAAGAATATAAAAGGAAGTCGTCCAGCCTTGTTCTCATCATCAAGAAGCTCATTTGAGAAGTACTTTAGTCCAAGTAGTGTAGTGATAGTCGGGCATTTGCCTTGGGGCCAAGATTTGACCTTCAATACAAGGTTCAACCAGCATGTTTGTCTATTGTATCAAGCTCTTTGAGCCTTTTATCCAATCTCATTTTTGGTTCCTATCATTTGGACACAAAATCAATTCTGGAGATGGCAATAAAAAAATCAATGGAATTGGAAGAGAGGATGTCCACCATCGAAGGAGAGGTCGGTACATTAAGGGCAGATGTGTAGGCAATGTAGGCATCCAATGAAACAAGGTTCACGTCTATAGACAGGAACTTACTGGGTTTGAGGGATATGATAATGAATTTGACAGATAAGTGGACAAACTCACCTCGAGCGAGTCACCAAAGGAGATCAAAAAGAAGAAAGTTGAGGTAAGAACTAATGTGTTGCCTATGGGTGTAGACCGGGGAAAGGAGTTAACGGTGAGGCTGCCAAACCTTTTGTGGCTCCACCAGCCCTGGCATGAGGCCTTGTAAGCATGGGAGAACGAGGGGGAGAAGGAAGGAACCGGCCTAGCCCGGGCTTTCCACATGGCACGGTCCAAACTTGGGATCGGTTCTTTTATGCTCATGTTGAGCTTGGGGAGCCTTCGTTCAATGATTTTGATCGAGGTCTGATAAGCGAACAAATGACCTTATATTTGTCCATGATTTTCCCCTTACCTCTTGTTTGTTCCGCTATTTTATAAAGTCATTTGATGTTTTCTTTGTCCATTTCAGGGTGAAAATGCATACTACATGATATGAAGTGGTCCGAAGAAAATTTGGTTGAATTCCAATCGATCGAAAGCAAAAACGAGCAAAATTGAGCAAAATGCAAAGTGAGTCGGCTACCCTTGGCAGAATGACCTGTTCCTCTTCAAATGCTTTCCTAGAACGTGATGCTTATTCGATCGAGGCATTATATAGCTCGTTGGAAAGCTAATTCAAAGAGCTACAACTTTGTAGTTTACATCAAGACGTAATTCTAATCTTTAGAGGGTAAAAAAGGCAAGATTCTAGCACTGCAAAAGCGATTCGCCCCGATCAGTTTGGCTCTACAAGGGTTTGACCGAATCAATTGAAGGTTTGACCGAATTAAAAGTGATTCGGCCAGCCATGAAACAGCACTGAGGTATTGATTCGGCCGAATCAACTCAAGTCCTACCCGAATCACTTGATTAGGGGAGAGTTCGCCTGAAGATCAAATCTGGGCAGATTGACCTGTTCATCATTGAAGGCTTGCCGAGCACGCGATTCTTATTCGATTGAGGCGTGACATAGCTTTTTGGAAAGATAATTCAAATATCTACAACTTTGTAGTTTACGTCAAGACGTGATTCGAAGGTTTAAAAGGTCAAATAAGTGAATTTATAACACTGCAGAAGTGATTCGGCCAAGGAGTGGGCGAATCAAAAGTGATTCGGCCAAGGAGAAGGATTTCATCTCATGGACCAAGGTTTGACCGAATAAAATAGAGGGTTGACCGAATCAAAAAGTGATTCGGCCAGGAAAAGTGATTCGGGCAGATCCGAAACAGCACTGAGAGTTTGATTCGGACACTCTGTCCGAATCAACTCATTAAGCCTTGCCCGAATCACTTTTGATTCGGGCACGGCGGGTCAATATAAATAGAAAAGTATGGGAAAAATCAGATTTGAGCCTCGGGGTGCCTAGGGTTCCTCTCTTGGGACGAAACCCTAATTGGAGAACATGAAGAATTGTCAAGAATTCAGAGAAGACATCATCAATTGAAGACTCTACATCAACCCTTTACTCATTCTCTAAACCCTACTTCACTACTTCTTTACTTTTCCTTGTTGAACTATTTCATTATTTCTTGTTTTAAACTCACCATGAGTGACACATGAGTGAGTAGTCTTTTAATAGGTGGGATTCTTATGGATCCTTTAGGTTTGATTGTAATGCAAGACTTGTCTTTTTATCTATATGAATGAAGTTTGGTTGAAAATTCTCTTGCTTTCTCTTCATATCAATTTTGTGCACACCAAGTGTTTGACGAAACGCATGAATGAGTACGAATTGGTAAAACAACTAGGGATGGAATGAGAGTTGAACCTAGGTTGTTTAGAAGATCAAGCATGATTATTTTAGGTTGCGTTTGTGTGCGAGAGTGACATACGCATTCCACTAGGCTAAATTTCGAGCGGACTTTAGTTAACTATCAATAGACCGAGAGATTGAGATTAGGAGACTTTAGTTCTACGCGGTTCAATAGAGCGAGAGTTTGAGAATTGTGTCACTTAGGTATCATTCCCATTCTAGAGAAGGAGCGAGAGTTGAATTTAGAGTGTGTGGTACCTTAGCCTAGAACCATCACTCGAAATTACTCATGATTTAGACAAGTTTTGTATTACTAATCGCATGACCTAGGGGTGAAGTAGGATTCCGACTACGCTTTCTCTCTTACTTTACTCCCTCACATATTTCATCTTGTCTTTAGTATTCACTAGAGATACCTCACTTAGAGGAAAAACCCTCTTATTATTTAGTAGACTTGCATTAGGCATTACTAGCTAGCTTTAGACTAATCTAGGCTTTTCTCTTGGGTTCGACTCGAGGTCACTCGGATTATAAATATTGTTTGAACACCGTGATTGGACTAGTATTCATACTACCGCAATAACCACAGTGTTTCAAAATGGCGCCGTTGCCTGGGATTAGCCATTAGACTAGTTTGCTAGTTAGTATTGTTTTACTTAGTCTACTAATTTTTTTTCTCTTTTTTTGTTGATTATGATTGCGTGTTTGCGTGCTATTCTTGCTTACTTTAATTGAAGTTCACACTTATTGATGCTTTCTCTGATTGCTTGGTAGGTGTTTGAATGAAAATCAAAGCACGCACGCAAAAGGCATAAGAACAAGCCTCCACATCAGCGGAGCAAAAAGTGCCAGATTTTGATACTCCTTGATAGCGCGTCGTTGTGCGCGTCAAATTAATTCCTTCCTTCTCCACTTAGTATAGCGGTTAAGTCAGGGTCGATTCCACAGGGAGCAAGCAGATTAGCTTTAACTAGTAACCTGCACTTACGAAAACTATGGGGTGTGAGAGATTGGGTTGCGCAAGTGCGCGAGTGACAATAGTTAACGCAGGAATTGCACTAGACGTGCGCAGGCAGTAGAGATTAAGTACTATCACTATGAAAAGTATCGGCGCAGACAATCCTCTATGAGTGTATTCCTTATCATCGACTATAAACGTCTATAGTTTGGTTTACTGATGTTAGTGTCCGATCAAGGCTTCCTAACATGTGCGCATGTTCCGATCAAAGTTCACGAGCTATTAATTCTTAAGACCAGTCTAAGCAGCTATGAATCCTGTCACATTAGCAACTGATTATCCTAGCGCGTTACTCCTAGTTGTCACCGTCAAGCTATTCAACTAGTTTAACATATAACAAACAAGTAACAAGAGTAAGATTGCGGTTCAAGGCTTCCCCTACTCGTGCAAATAGCTGTCAACAGTGTGCACAGAATTAATATAAGCAAACAAACTATGCATTAAGCTCAAGTCTCAAAGGAAATACTCATAGAATCATGCCCAACCGATACCAAGCGTTTAGCTAGACATGCTAGTAGTAAACATCATAAAAACAGTAAATAATATCTAAAGTATCCAAGAAAACAGTAACAAGCAGGTGCGTGCTTGCAGTGTCTCGGCTGGCGCAGTCGGCTAGCGCAGGTCCTCTCAGCAGGCTCGTGTGTTTTTCTGTTCTGCCGCTCTCTCGTGTGTTGTGGTCCTCTATGATCGTCCTGTTGTGTATTGATGTGTGTTCAAACCCTAGCCTTCCTCTCTTTATATACTGCTCATGAGGCCCAACCTTGGTAACTTCCAAATCTGATGGTGTCAAGATTTGGAAACACCACTATTCTGCGCATGGCGCACTGCACCTTGGTTAGCGCAATCGGTCTGCGCACCGCAGTCGACTCTGCCACTTCCTATCCTGTTTGCGCTGCTAGCTCCGCAGGCTGTGTGTTGCGCTCCTTAAACGCTGCCTGTTAGCGCGTATCCGACTTAGGCCCTCGTTTCTCCCTGAAATACAAAAACACTGGAAACCAGTAATCTTGTACACAAAATAATGCAAACAAGCATAGGGTTAGGCTCTAAATAGTGTGTATAAATAGGCTTTATCACTCCTCCTCAAATTTGTGTTGACCAACACCAACAGAAATTATGGATCAACCGGACCCGAGGAGGGAAGAAAATGCCGCTCTTCCGCAAGAGGAAGATGAGAGACTGGTTGGAGCTTGGAGACTTCAAGCTCGACGACTCCACTTGATTCCCACACTATCGCATGCCGCTTGAGAAGGGATCCCCGCAAAGGACTTCTCAAGTGTGTTTCTTATGAAGAAGGGAATCGGCTACGTCTTAGCCAAGACGTTAAACTAGGCTTGTGAGTATTTATGCTTTTGTTTTTACTTGATTGTAGTATGGAATCATTGTGGAATTTGTGTTGCGCAGTGCGCCAAATGTTTGATTAGTGGTTTTGTTTGTGTGCCCGCGAATTACCACTTTGGTTTGATTATCTATATGTTGCAGTTTTAAGTGTGGGGTAATTCGATGATGTTTAGGTTGCATTTTTATATGTCGTGACTTGTGTTGGTATTCTTGCTATAATACACCAGTTCATGACTTGTGACTTACACGGGCGTATCTAAGTAAACTCATCGTTTGAATCGTCACGCATTTGTTTTCCAATCTTTCTCTTAGCTATATGTTTCGCATGATTTATCTTTAATAGCTAGCTATTTTCATTTATGAATTCAGGTGTTGCGCTAACTTTTTTCTTGAGTTTCAGATTTAATGCAACCTATTGGAGCATCATTCATGGGCATTATTGGATGCACTTTTGGCTACCTCCACACGAGAGAAGTTCCTTCGAAACTCTCTTTACTTCTTTTACTTTCTATTGCTTAGGAAGAAGCAAATTTTTAAATGTGGGGTGTTTTGCGCTTGGGCTTTTATTTGCTTAACAACATGATTCTATGCTACATATTTATTTTGTGCGCATTATACTCGCATGATTGCTTTCATCCTAGCTTTAAGCATTGATCACACGGAGTAATGTTTGCTAAGCATTTAAGTAGTATCATTTTTAAATTTTTGGATGAGTTGTGCCTTGAATTCATGAATCGTATCTTTAAGTCGATTGACATTCTTTGTGATAATTATATTCGCATGATTCGGTATCTTGACTAGCTTAGTTTGATTCTTTTTTAAGCTCCTTCCGTGCATGAAAAATGAAGTTAAGTTTAGCGAGCACAAGAATAAAAAAAAAAGTAGTTTTCATATAAGAACCTTGTACTTCCCTTGTTTGCTTTTAGGTGACTTGAGCATTCCTATTTAGCCTTTGCATTTGTTTAGCTCACACTTCATGCTCCATTATATATCACTTAGACACATTGTCAAGTATTAAGTGTGGGGTGTTTTAAAGTGTTTGAGAAAAAGAAAAAACAGGAGAGGCACAAGAAAGAATAAAAATTATATTTTTAAGGTTTTACAAATGCCGAGGGTTAGGAAGGTAAGTTCCCCCTTGAAAGTATTTGTATAAACACAAAAGTATTATTTGTTTATTTTTTGGGTCAAGGAAAAGTTTTACAAATGCCGAGGGTTAGGAAGGTAAGTTCCCCCTTGAAAGCATTTGTATAAACGCAAGAAAAATATTAAACACACTTAATTCTTGACTTTATGCCTATTCCGCAAATTCTTTTACATGTGTGTGAGTAAGACATTTGCATTTCGATTTTAGGAAGTGCCTAAGGTATGACCCTAGTAATTTATTACTTAAGCATCAAGATTTGTATGAGTGAATTTTAATATTTTTAATGTCGAAACTCCTCTTCTCTTACGAATTATGACATATAGTCTAAAACTTGAGAATGAGTTTGTTGTCATGAGCTTATGGACTTGCAAGCATATGCAATTGACTCTATAAAATTTTTGTGTAAGCGACGCTTTTCTTCATACTACTTGCATAAGAAATTGAGCGGTAATTTGAATTCAACGAATGCTAGTTTGGATATCGATTCTATGAGTATTTGTCGTCACAATGAAGTGAATGATCCTTAGAGTTTGCATGAAGTGAATGATTTTCTCAACTTTATTATTATAATGATGGTTGATAAAGAACTACTTGTTTTGCAAACTATATTTGGATTTTGAACTCTTATGGATGATTGCAAGTGGGATTTGTGAGTATTCCTTTTCTGAAAACTCTCACGAGACTATAACTCGTCCACTAGGGTAGCCTAGGGGTTTAAAAGCTTGATGCATACGCTAAATGCATCCGTGATTCCTACGACAGTGAGTTAGGAGTAGATTAATTTTCTTTGTTTAGTTATTTGTTTTGTTATGTTACATGAGTAGGGGATGGATGTGTTTTATGTGGGTAAGATTTGCTACGTGCTTTTATAATGTCATATATAATCTAGCCTCTTAATCTCCGCTTGACTTATGCATATACTTGTTCGGGAAGAACAAGACTTAAGTGTGGGGTGTTTTGAGCATGGGGAGCCTTCGTTCAATGATTTTGATCGAGGTCTGATAAGCGGACAAATGACCTTATATTTGTCCATGATTTTCCCCTTACCTCTTGTTTGTTCCGCTATTTTATAAAGTCATTTGATGTTTTCTTTGTCCATTTCAGGGTGAAAATGCGTACTACATGATATGAAGTGGTCCGAAGAAAATCTGGTTGAATTTCGATCGATCGAGAGCAAAAACGAGCAAAATTGAGCAAAAGGCAAAAGTGAGTCGGCCACCCTTGGCAGAATGACCTGTTCCTCTTCAAATGCTTTCCTAGCACGTGATGCTTATCCGATCGAGGCGTGCTATAGCTCGTTGGAAAGCTAATTCAAACTTTGTAGTTTACATCAAGACGTAATTCTAATGTTTAGAGGGTCAAAAAGGCGAGATTCTAGCACTGCAAAAGCGATTCGCCCGGATCAGTTTGGCTCTACAAGGGTTTGACCGAATCAATTGAAGGTTTGACCGAATTAAAAGTGATTCAGCCAGGACAAAGTCGGGCAGCCATGAAACAGCACTGAGGTATTGATTCGGCCGAATCAACTCAAGTCCTACCCGAATCACTTGATTAGGGGAGAGTTCGCCTGAAGATCAAATCTGGGCAGATTGACCTGTTCATCATTGAAGGCTTGCCGAGCACGCGATTCTTATTCGATTGAGGCGTGACATAGCTTTTTGGAAAGATAATTCAAATATCTACAACTTTGTAGTTTACGTCAAGACGTGATTCGAAGGTTTAAAAGGTCAAATAAGTGAATTTATAACACTGCAGAAGTGATTCGGCCAAGGAGTGGGCGAATCAAAAGTGATTCGGCCAAGGAGAAGGATTTCATCTCATGGACCAAGGTCTGACCGAATCAAATAGAGGGTTGACCGAATCAAAAAGTGATTCGGCCAAGAAAAGTGATTCGGGCAGATCCGAAACAGCACTGAGAGTTTGATTTGGACACTCTGTCCGAATCAACTCATTAAGCCTTGCCCGAATCACTTTTGATTCGGGCACGGCGGGTCAATATAAATAGAAAAGTATGGGAAAATCAGATTTGAGCCTTGGGGTGCCTGATTTCCTCTCTTGGGACGAAACCCTAATTGGAGAACATGAAGAATTGTCAAGAATTCAGAGAAGACATCATCAATTGAAGACTCTACATCAACCCTTTACTCATTCTCTAAACCCTACTTCTCTACTTTTTACTTTTCCTTGTTGAACTATTTCATTATGTCTTGTTTCAAACTCATCATAAGTGACACATGAGTGAGTAGCCTTTTAGTAGTTGGGATTCTTATGGATCCTTTAGGTTTGATTGTAATGCAAGACTTGTCTTTTTATCTATATGAATGAAGTTTGGTTGAAAATTCTCTTGCTTTCTCTTCATATCAATTTTGTGCACACCAAGTGTTTGACGAAACGCATGAATGAGTACGAATTGGTAGAACAACTAGGGATGGAATGAGAGTTGAACCTAGGTTGTTTAGAAGATCAAGCATGATTATTTTAGGTTGCGTTTGTGTGCGAGAGTGACATACGCATTCCACTAGGCTAAATTTTGAGCTGACTTTAGTTAACTATCAATAGACTGAGAGGTTGAGATTAGGGGACTTTAGTTCTACGCGGTTCAATAGAGCGAGAGTTTGAGAATTGTGTCACTTAGGTATCATTCCCATTCTAGAGAAGGAGCGAGAGTTGAATTTAGAGTGTGTGGTACCTTAGCCTAGAACCATCACTCGAAATTACTCATGATTTAGACAAGTTTTGTATTACTAATCGCATGACCTAGGGGTGAAGTAGGATTCCGACTACGCTTTCTCTCTTACTTTACTCCCTCACATATTTCATCTTGTCTTTAGTATTCACTAGAGATACCTCACTTAGAGGAAAAACCCTCTTATTATTTAGTAGACTTGCATTAGGCATTACTAGCTAGCTTTAGACTAATCTAGGCTTTTCTCTTGGGTTCGACTCGAGGTCACTCGGATTATAAATATTGTTCGAACACCGTGATTGGACTAGTATTCATACTACCGCAACAACCACAGCATTTCAAGGTCGGATGCGTTCGGAGTGTGACAGCCATGGGGAAACTAAGGGGTATCACCCAGAGTATGGGCCAGAACCAGTCGGGTATGGGGGAGGCCTTAGGGCCGTTTATCTGGATCAAAGGCACCAAGAATCAAGAGCTTGGGACTCTCGAGTAAGGAAGCTGAAAATTCCTATATTTTAAGGTGAGGATGTTGGTGGCTGGATTTACAAGGCCAAGAGGTAGTTCATGGTCAATGGCCTAAGTGAAGTGGAGAAGTTGAGTGTTGCTACACTATGTTTGGAGGGCAAGTTTTGGTATGGCACCGATGGTGAAAAGAGAGGCAAACTCTCTATACATGGGCTGAGTTCCGAGATAACCTATTGGAAAAGTTCTGAGGGCATAAAAATGGCGAGGTGCATGAGCAGTTCTTCATTCTCACAGAAGAAACAACGGTGGGGGCATACCGAGAAATGTTCGAGGCCCTATCGAGGCTTAAAAGGGATCACGGACGAGGCACTAATGGGAAACTTCTTGAAGGACCTCAACCCGGCCATACGGGTAGGAGTTAGGGTCTTTCACCCAGTTGGTGGAAGAATGAGATATGTCCGAGAAGGCCAACCAAAAGACGGGTATCTTCCCACGAGGAGTGCAAGCCGGTGGGCAGATTAGCCTGGGTCTTGGGGCCAACTGGGGTGAGATCCGAGAGAGGCCAAAGGGGGAGGTACGGAAGAATGCATCAAGAACTAACTTTAGGCACATGACCGAAGCGAAGATCAAAGCTAAGAAGGCCAAGGGCTTATGTTTTAGATGAGATGAAAGATTCGTGTCGGGACATCGCTGCAAAGATAGAACACTCCAAGTCATCTTGGTGGAAGAGGAGAGGATGGCCCCGGAGAAGAATCAAGGTCGGATGAAGAAGAAGATGAAGTCCTAGACCATGAACTGGCTGGTGTTTCACTCAATAGTGTATCGGGACTCACGCCTACACGCTTTATGAAACTTAAGGCCTGGATTGGTGCGAGAGAAGTGGTGGTCTTAGTGGATAGTGGAGCCACGCACAATTTCAATTCCTAACGCTTAGTGCAAGAGGAAGACATTAAAATCCAAGATAGAGGCGGGTTTCGTGTGACACTAGGAACCAGGGTGACCGAGGAGAGCAGAATCATGACTGGGCTTCTCCCCTTCTTGTGTTATAAGTTGAGGCTGCAAGAACATGGTCCTATGGATCATGCGGACAGAACTCCACGGCATCAGCATTTCCGTCAAGAAAGCAATGTGCAAGATCCATTACCTAAGATACATAATACATAAAAATGCACACAGTCAAGCATTTCATCAAACAGGTAGTTTGCTGTTACTGTTTATATTCAAAATGAAAGTACAGTAGCATCCATGATTTTGAATTCTTAGAATGGATGTTTACCATAAGATTTCTAATGTGCGCATAAAACTTTGAATATAAATCTTACTGAATCAACTAATCCCAGCATCAGCAGTGTATATTGCGACTCCTATTCCTGCTGCTCTGGCAAGAAGCTGTTGTGCAATTCAGAGGTTGAATGAATAGTTAAACCGAGCATGGACCAATAAAACCTAGCGAAGCGATTCTAGTCACACAACATTGATCAAGTAGGCAGGGTCGGATTATCATTGATTAATAAGATTCATCAAGGCGCAATTCAATTATGATGACATGTCTTTTTGTATTGGGTTCCTACAAGTATTATAAGACACCATGTACCACCCTAGCTACCCTGTAGATTTGGACATATGAAGCAGCCTGTAAAAATGAGGAGATGATCCTCCAATCGATTGATGTTTCAGAGACAGGTTTGTTATATAAGGTTAAAATTATGGTACCCCGGAGACGAAGGGGCAGCAATACAGAGCTATTCGTATTTGATATCAAAGACACTGGTGACCTGTGGTCAGCGAACAAAAACAAAAACAAAAAATAAGAATCTAGCTAGTTAGTGCCTATAGAGAATAGACGCGGTCCAATTCGCAAAGCCACGTGCTAGAGTGGCTCGGTAAATTGGAATCGATCACCATTCTGTATTATTGGTTCAGATAAAAGAAAACTTCAACATCACATCTCTAAAGTGTAAAGCCGGCTGCTCTCCTAACATCATCAGGTTCCCAGATGGATCAAAACGACACAGATGAAGATGAAGACCTCCTGGAATGAATCCTAATTAATTAGTTTGTAGTTTAGCTTACTTTAGGGACTATTGTGCAAATAGTGTATATTGTAAACAAATTCAGGGACCTGTATTTTAACTGGATGTATTCTTTACCTCAATTAATAATAGAAGAGATTTTCCTGATCTTGAGCTTTTCCATCCGTTTTCCGGCGAGCTCCGATCAGTGCTCCGACCATCTCCGATCATCCATCCGCACATGGTATCAGAGCCGCAACAACAATCCTGTTGACCTGCTCTCAACCCATCTTCATCACTTGCCTTTTGATCAGAAATCTGGGTGTGCTTTGATCAGAAATGACTTCTCTGGCAGTTGCAAGTTCCGATCCTGCAAACACAGCAAATAAGGTCAGTAATCTAGAAGGTGCAATGTACATAAGCTCGAATGAGAATATTAATGTGTCCTTAGTCACTCAAGTGCTTGAAGGACCTGAAAACTATATTACATGGAAGAAATCTATTATCTGATCACTTGGTTTTAAAATGAAACTAGGTTTCATTTACAGTAGAATCAAAAAACCAGAATATCCAGATGATCTGGATCGCTGGGAGAAATGCAACAGTGGTGTAATATCCTGGATCACAAACTCAGTAAGTAAAGAAATAGCAGGCTCTTTGGTTCATATTGATGATGTTGCAGAGGCTTGGGAAGACTTAGAATCTAGATTTGGAGGTTCTAATGGTCCTGCTGTTTTTGCTATACAAGAGGAAATTTACAATCTGAAACAAGGAGATCAGAATATAGCTAGTTATTATAATGAACTGGTTAGCCTATGGGCTGAGGAAGATGTTCTAACTGTTCAAGAGTTGTGTGACTTAGGGACAAAATGCAAATCAACTAAGTGTATGCAATAAAAGAAAGAGCAAGACAGGGTGATGAAATTTCTAATAGGACTTAATGAACCTCACTATCAGGTGAGATCTCAGATTCTAGCTGTTGATCCTATTCCTAGTCTCAAAGAAATTTACAACACTATACAAAGAAACGAGAAACAACAAGGGAAGCAAAGGAACACTCACATGGATGCTTCAGCTATGTATGCAGCGCAGAAATCCCAGATGAATGATTTTGGCCGACAGGTGCAGCCCTACAATTCACAGCATGCACAAAGTCAAAACAGGCAGAGAAATACAGCAAATACCAATCAGAACAGTGAAGATAAATCAAATTTGTTCTGCAATCATTGCCAAATCAGAGGGCACACAAAAGAAACATGTTACAGACTGATTGGTTACCCACCTGGTTATAGAACCAATAGGAGAAATCTTGGTCAGAATAACAGGAACAATTTCAGAAACTCTGCTAATAATGTTGTTGCTGACTCTATTCCTGCGGGAAATAATTCAAAGTGTGAGAACTAGCCACAAGATAATCAGTTCTCGCTGAACCCAATTAAAATGAGCCAGGATCAGTTGAACAAGCTAATGTCATTTTTGAACACAAGTGAAGATACCACACACATGGCAGGTATTACTTGTTTTGCATCAATAACAATGAAGAAAACTGTCTGGATCATTGATAGTGGTGCAACTGATCATATAACACCTCATGCTGAACTCTTAGGAGAAGTAAAGCAGTTGCAAATTCCATACAAGGTCTTAATGCCAGATGGAAATTCTATTTCAGTGACATACAGTGGGAAATGTGTTCTAAATGAGAAAATCACTTTGCAGGATGTCCTATTAATTCCTGCCATTAAGCATAACCTGATTTCAGTTGCAAGATTAATTTCAGGTACTAAGATGGATATGGGTTTTACTAATGGAGGATGTTACATACAGGACCAAGCAAAGGAGATATTCCAAAGGATTGGTGTTGCTGAACAGAGACTTTTCAAGCTACAAAGTGACCAGCTAAGGTATTGTACTACTGTCCAAGTGAATAAAGACAATACTATACTCTGGCATCAAAGATTGGGACATGTTCCTTTTTCAAAATTAAGAGATGATTTGAAACATTATGTTCCTATTGTTGATTACAATTCAGTATCTACAAACTGTGATATTTGTCCTCAAGCAAGGCAAACCAGATTGCCTTTCAATAATAGTACCAGTTTCAGTAAAAGTAAGTTTGAGCTCATTCACACAGACATTTGGGGTCCTTACAAAGTACCTACTATGAGTGGAGCAAGATATTTCCTCACAATTGTGGAGGATTTCTCGAGATGCACATGGGTATTTCTTTTACAGAACTAAAGTGATGCGGCAGATCAACTTATTAAGTTTTACAAAATGGTGAAAACACAATTTGGCATCCTTATTAAAACAGTCAGAAGTGATAATGGACAAGAGTTCCTATGTTCGAAATTATCTGAATTCCTATCTAATCAGGGTTGTTTACAACAGACAAGTTGCACTTATAGCCCTCAACAAAATGGAATCGTTGAACGTAAGCATAGACACTTACTGGAAATAGCCAGAGCGCTGAAACTCCAAGCTGCATTGCCAGATTGTTTTTGGGGTGATTGTGTGTTAACTGCAACATACATAATCAACAGGATCCCATCAGTCATTTTACAAGGCAAATCTCTTATAGAAAAACTGCTTGATCAAAAACCAGATTTTTCTAGCATGAGAAATTTTGGTTGTCTCTGCTACATTACCAACAATATGCCACACAAAGGAAAATTTGATTCAAGAGCTTTTTCATGTGTGTTTTTGGGATATCCTTTTGGTCAAAAGGGCTATAAGGTTTTTAACCTTCATTCACACTCTATTCAAGTTAGCAGAGATGTTGTTTATCGGAAAGATATATTCCCTTTCAAGGACCAGGATAACTCTAAGGATTCAGATATCCCTAAACCAGTTATTCATATTCCTGCGTATGAAACAGATGATGCAGTTTATGTACCCATTCAGTCATGTGCTCCTCAAGTAGTTTCCTCTGAAACAATGCCAGCTACTGAACAATCAGATATTATCTCTGATCCTCTACCTAGACGATCTGGAAGAATTAGTCACAGGTCAAGCAAGCTGCAAGACTACATTTGTAACAATGTTTCCCCCTCTATAAGATATCCTATAAGCAGCTATGTGAATTATTCAAGATGTTCACCTGATTTTCAGCACTTTGCTTTGACTGTTTTAAATGACATTGAGTCTAAATCCTATGTTCAAGCTAATAAAAACTCAGATTGGGTTACAGCTACGGAAAATGAACTTATGGCTCTGGAAAATAATGCTACTTGGAAAATTGCAGACCTACCACCGGGCATGACAGGTATTGGCTGTAAGTGGGTTTACAAAATTAAAAGGCACTCGGATGGAACAATTGAGAGGTTTAAAGCATGCTTGGTTGCTAAGGGGTATACTCAATTGGAAGGATTTGATTACCATGAGACTTTTGCTCCTGTGGTTAAAATGAACACTGTTCGAACACTACTTGTTATTGCTATATCTAAGGGCTGGCCACTATACCAATTGGACGTCAATAATGCGTTCCTTCATGGTTCATTGGATGAGGACGTTTTTATGACATTACCCCCGGTTTTTATAATAAGGCTATGGCAGAGGGAAAGGTATGCAAACTTACTAAAAGCATTTATGGCCTCAAACAAGCTTCTAGACAATGGTTTAGCAAATTCAGTGAGGCTCTAATCAAATTTGGGTTTGTGGCTAGTCTCAATGATCATTCAATGTTCACCTATTCTGCCAATGGTGATTTCCTTGTTCTTCTAGTATGTGTTGATAATGTAGTCATCACAGGAACTTCACCCTCTCTTATTGGACAGGTGAAAGATTTCATTCATGCCACATTCAGTATCAAAGACCTTGGTCATTTGCACTACTTCTTGGGGATTGAAGTAGCTCGCTCTTCTTCTGGTCTTTTCATCAACCAAAGAAAGTATGCATTGGATCTTATCTCAGAGGCAGGCTTATCAGGTTGTAAACCTTCTGCAATTCCCATCGACCCAAGGCACAAATTGGCTTTATCTAAAGCCCCTATCTTGGTTGACCCAACGCAACGTCTAGTAGGTCAGCTGATCTACTTAACGGTGACTAGACCTGACCTAGCTTATTCAGTTCATATTCTTAGCCAGTTTATGAACAATCCTACAGAAGATCATTTAACAGCAGCACACAAGGTACTTCGTTACCTCAAAAATGCTCCAGCCCAAGGCTTGTTCTATCCAGCTGATCAACCTTTGACTCTTTCCGCCTTTTGTGATGCTGATTGGGGATCTTGTCCCATCACCAGGCGCTCAGTTACTGGATATGCCATTCTGCTAGGCAATTCTCTTGTTTCCTGGAAAACCAAAAAGCAACCTGTTATTTCTTGCTCATCAGCTGAAGCGGAATATCAAGCTATGGCCCATACCTGTCGAGAAATTGCTTGGCTTGATCGACTGCTCCAAGATCTACGCATTTCCCCCCAAATGTTTGTCCCTCTGTATTGTGACAACCAGGCTGCTCTCCATATAGCTAAAAATCCTGTCTTTCACGAGCGGACCAAACATGTGGAGATTGACTGCCATGTCGTTCGCCAATTCGTCGCTTCTTACCTAGTCTCGCCTTGTTTTCTCCCCACACTTGAACAAGCTGCTGACTTGTTCACAAAAGGGCTGCCCTCAGATACTCTTCTTCATCTCACTTCCAAGCTCAACGTGTGCAATTTCTTAAACACTGAGCTTGGTTGGGGGGGGGGGGGGGGGGGGGGGGGGGGGTTGTAAAGCCGGCTGCTCTCCCAGATGGATCAACACGGCACAGATGAAGATGAAGACCTCCTAGAATGAACCCTAATTAATTAGTTTGTAGTTTAGCTTACTTTAGAGACTATTGTATAAATAGTGTATATTGTAAACAAACTCAGGGACCAGTCTGATCTTGAGCTTTTCCATCCGTTTTCCGGCGAGCTCCGATCAGTGCTCCGACCATCTCCGATCATCCATCCGCACATAAAGTATCACAACTATTCAACCAAAGACTGACCTTTATGGTTCACTATGTGTTGCCTCTTCAAGTCTCTCTTGGTTGCAGCTTTACAAGCAATATTCAATTGTTGGACCCCATGCCAAGGTCATGCTATATGCACCCTAACTGAGCACTAACATGCATTTTAAGACGTGTTTTGCTAAAACCTAAGCAAGCAGTGAAGAAGAAGAGGTTTGATTGTGCACACAATGGTTGATATGGGTCTGCCTACCTTGGAATCTAATCTCTTTTAATGTTTGTCTTCTTTACAACCAGGCATGGGGCCGGGGGCATGGGGTTCGAGGGAAATTTGATGGAGCGTATTTATACGATCCATCGAGTTATTTATTCCCATTGTTTAGTTACATTTTGTGTGTGAAAGATTACTTCTTGGTAGTATTTCGCATCGCAGGTGTATCAAAATCGCTTAGAACCTTATTGCGCATTTGGATGGATATACAGCAAATCTGGGCAGATTGACCTATCTGTAGTCTAAGGCTCGCTGAGCGCATAATTCTGATCCGATTGAGGCGTGTTATACCTTTTTGGAAAGCTAACTCAAGGGGCTACAATTCTCTAGTTTATGTCCAGATGAGATTCGGAGGTCTAAAGGGTCAAAAAAGCAAGTCTCTGACACTGCAGTGACTACCGCGCCGAAAGCACACTTTAGCAGAGTTAATGTCTTCTTAGAGTACGTATTTAATGTCTTCATGGGGAGCGCGACTAGTGTCTTCATCCGGAGCGGAATGCAATTGATGACGTCGGTATTGGGCCCACAACCCAAAATCAGATTTAGAAGTTTTCAAGATTTAGAAGTCTCTCCATCCTATAAATACATACCTGCCACAACACAATTGAGCATCAATTCTTAGAGAGAATCTTCAGCACGAGAACCCAGATGACGAATTCAGAGAAGCGGCCACTACGCGAGGATTTCGAGGCGGATCACTATTCACGGCCGGAATTACTATTCACTGCCGGAATTACTATTCACTGCCGGAGTTACTGTTCACGCAGATTACTATTCACCGCTACAGTATTATTCCTAAACTCAGTTTATTTCCATTGTTTTAGATGACTCGTAGTAGCTAAACCCTTAATTTCAGTTTGGGGATTTTGTGTTGCAACGTACGGTTTGAGATATTTATGTTTCGTAATTCAACTCGGTAAATTCATGTTCTTCGTTTGAATTGCATGCTCTTATTATCAAGTTAGCGTATCCTAGCGGTGAAACTGAGTTGATGTCTACTACATGATATTGGATTGACTTTCCTATTAGCTAAGCCTAGCGGTGTAACCTAATCGGTGTTGTTGATCGAGTAATCGTTAACCCTATTCGAGAACCTAGCGGTTGAGATTAGGTAGAACAGTAGAGTCGGCATTACCCTAGCGGAATTGTTAGACAGGAACGGTAGTTTACTCGTTGATGCATGTCACAATCGATGATTATCAGTTGCAATGCATATCCCTGAACTGATTTGAATTTGATAACAACAAACGTTATTCCTGCAATCCCTTTTCATCGTGACAATTAATTGATAGAACTTTATAGCTGATTGCTCTCTCGTGGGTTCGACCCTGCTTACCGCTTGCTGAGTGTTAACAGGAGATTATAAATATAAGTTTGGCGCACACAACGACGTGTCATCAGTCTCCACTAGTCAACTCCATCGCAATAAGCAAACTTCACACAAGGAGTGCCCCTACATATATTGGTAACAAACCCTCTATCAATGTCCTATACTTGATTGAGAGGTATGTGTCAATGCTGTCATGTTGACGTTACTCATACGATCTTATCTTTATACATTGCCAAATACCCGAATGATAAATGTAACTTAAATCGATCAAAGGGAGCCACTCGAAGTGGGGAGCACCATTCTGCAGCTCTAAAAAGAGACCATAATAATGTAAAAGACGTCATGCCCCTGTGTTGTTACTGCTTTTTCCAAAAAAAAAAAAAGTCTAACTTCAAGCTAAGCTAGTGTTAGTTAATGGATATTTTATTTAACGAACATATCTCTTTGCAGTGTGTGAAAAAGAACAACCACTGGTTTCTATACTCCTTTAACATCAAATGCAACAATGGCTTTTTTCACTTATCGAAAAGAATCATTTTGCATCTTAAAATGTGATTTGAGCAGCTGACCATTAAAATATAAAGCTCACTTTCATGATTTATTAGTTCCACTAGTGTCATATTCATAGTGGGTTGAATTTGATCCATCATGATTCAAATCATTATTAGCTTGGCCGAAATCAACCTCCAAATTTTATGAGAGAGACCATGATGAAAAAACAGTTTCCCAGATTATATTACAATTGTGTAAACATGTAAATAAAACACATAAATTGTGTAAACATGTAGATATCAACTAAGGAACTAGGAAGACTGAATTAGAAGTTTAGAACCTAAAATTACCATGCTTGTCCACAAAATGCAGGGTCCGGCCTCCAATCAAAGTTTAATCTTCAAGAAAGACTACCAACCAAATGAACCAAAGAATCTAGCGAAGCTGATAAAACATCTACCACAAATACAGCCCTTCGGAAAACCTGCAAGTTATTGAATAGCCTAATTCAGAGTCAATCCAATAAAATTCAATATGCTTACCATTCCCCTGGAAGCTAAATATAAATAATCAAGTTAAGAATTGAAGATGGCAATCAAATAACAACACTGAACAATTTACATCATTAGCATGTGATCCAGCAACACCGGCTTAGGTTTCCTCACCTCTCTCGTTGCTTTATCGCGTTGTTGAATAGGATTGTAGGCTTGTAGCAGGCAGGCCGCAGGGGGGATGGAGGACTGAACTCCAACGATCGAGGGTGAATTTTTAATTAAATTGCTATCATAATTGCTACCCGTGCAGCTCATGGGCTGGATCTCCCCCTGACTACGACTCAGGATGAAGTGACTGTTATAGGGTTGATGCTCTTCAGCAACATTTTGAGACCTATCTTTAAGTGGGTATTGGAATCTGATTCCGCAGAAACTGAAGTACACGTTTCAAATCCGAGAATGAATTGAATTCTTCCAATGTGAAGAACTATGAGCACAAGCGCAGATTTAAAAGATTACAACTTTACTAAAAACACAACAAATTGTTGAAAGATGAGCTGTGTGCGTCTCCACTTGTAAATGCAAAATGAATGTTTTGACCACATTATGGGTAACACAAAAGTAAGTTCCACTCATCTGTTTTTATAATGTTCTCATGCCTGAAGGTTCAGTCTGTCAGGAACACTAACCCAATAAAGTAAGTTTTCTTAAAACAGTTTATAACAAATGATGGGGAGAATGGTTGTTGGGTGGCATCCTAATTGCCTTGTGTTTTCGCTGGATTTCCATCTTCATGGACAAAACTTGCCAAGCAATGATGTGCTCAAATCACTAAAAGACGAAGCCAATGTACAAAACAAGCAACACTCCAAATACTTACATGGCTGCTTCTGCTTCTCCTTTGATTATTCCTATTTTTGTAGCTATTCTACTTGTTGTTTCCTCTCTATCTGTTACTCCAGCAGCAGCAGCATCACCCATTTCTCCGGAGTCAGGTCATGGGAAAGCGGTTAATCAGACTTTCCGGTCTAGCAAAGAGCTGCTCAAGTGGAAGAGGATCAGGGGTTATCTGAGGAGACTCAACAAGCCCTCTGTCAAGACAATTCATGTACACTTTCTAAATCTTCTTAGTGGACAGAAAACCAAGCTCTAGCATTTCCCTTAATGGTTTTATGCTCAAGCTCTCTCTTTGTTTGTAGAGCCCCGATGGCGATGTGATAGAATGTGTTTTATCTCATCTGCAACCTGCATTTGATCATCCAGAGCTCAGAGGACAGAAGCCACTGGTAATTATTGCTGAAACATTTGGCATTTGGAGTCTTTCAATTATTGCTTAGATTTCATATAATTATCTTTTTCAGGAACCTCCAGAGAGGCCTAAAGGTCTCAATTCCACCAATCAATTTGAAGAGAGCATACAGCTCCAGCTGTGGGCACAATCGGGAGAATCATGCCGAGAAGGAACGGTTCCAATAAGAAGAGTTACAGAGAAGGATATCTTAAGATCAAGTTCAATCAAAAGGTATGGAAGAAAAGCAAGAAGCTACTATGTAAGGAGGAGAGACTCCCAGAGCAGTGGTCATGAGGTCAGTTGAAAATGCATAATGCACTGCTAATAGATTTTTACTTATATACTGAGTGTTTCTTGAAGTAGCACAGCATGCAGTTGTGTCTGTAAATGGGGCTCAGTACTATGGAGCAAAGGCTAGCTTAAATGTCTGGACACCCCAAGTGGCAGATGCTTATGAATTCAGCTTGTCACAGATTTGGGTCATCTCTGGTTCCTTTGGAAATGATCTCAACACCATCGAAGCCGGTTGGCAGGTTTGTGCCTAAAACTCTCATAAAGCCTCATCAGAGTTATACAATCAATTCAATTTTTCCACTTCAGGTCAGTCCAGAATTGTATGGAGATAAGTACCCAAGATTTTTTACTTATTGGACAGTAAGTCATTTCCTCTGCACATAGTTTTTTTTTTTTTGTTTATTGAAAAGTTGAGTAAGTTTGAACACATGTAACAGACAGATGCATATCAAACAACTGGATGCTATAACCTACTATGTTCAGGGTTTGTTCAAACCAACAACAAGATTGCTATAGGGGCAGCAATCTCTCCAAGATCCTCTTACAATGGCCGACAATTTGACATCGGATTAATGGTCTGGAAGGTGAGTCTTAGACCCTATCATGGAGAAATAAACATATCAATATAAGTTTGGTTCAACACAAAAAACATGCCACTCACTTTAATCTTTTGTCATGGCATAGGATCCAAAGCATGGAGACTGGTGGCTTGAATTGGGATCAGGTTTACTAGTGGGGTACTGGCCATCATTTTTGTTTAGCCACTTGAGGAATCATGCAAGCATGATTCAATACGGGGGAGAGATAGTGAACTCGAGATCCTCAGGCTCCCACACATCAACCCAAATGGGGAGCGGCCACTTTGCCGGAGAAGGATTCACAAAATCAGCATACTTCAGGAACTTACAGGTTGTTGACTGGGACAACAGCCTACTGCCATTGAACAATATTCATCTTCTAGCAGACCATTCCGATTGCTACGATATAAAACAAGGAAACAACAATGTTTGGGGTACTTATTTCTACTATGGAGGTCCTGGTAGAAATGTTAGGTGTCCGTAGCAATGCATCCCTCCTTCTCTTGTTATTTAGATTCTTTGGGATATTCGGGTATAATTTTCCATCCATTTTTGTATCTTCTACTACTGTCTACTAGGGTGATTGTATATATTGGCGAATATAGAAATTGCTAATAGAATGGCTAGATTTTGTGGTTCTAAGGTGAGAAAAAACATATATGGGGGGGTATTGGCTAAATGCACAAATGTCGTTGGTCGTGGCTGTAAAATATTGTTAATAATAATGTGCAAGTTGTGGGAATATGAGCATAGACAAATTGTATAGACAGATAAGAACATATAACTGTTATGAATAAATAATAGAATTGTAATCTAAACGATCAAACCAGAATGTGCACATTTGAGGCTCGCTTTTCCTTAAAGCATTATTGCACTCCCACGAGTGCTTTGACGAGCAACTGCTACCCAGGATACAACAATAGTTGAATTGAAACTTTGCGCCTCAAATTTCAACTCTAAAGAACTTACTGATGTCTTCTATTATCACCGTTAAATGCAATAAAATAACTCAAAAGAAAGAGAAATCATGTCGGCATAAGGCTTCAAGAGAGGATTATTGGAGTTGTATTTTTAATTTTTTTCCTTTCTCACACATAATATTTATGAGCAAGAATGTCTCTCCTTATAGAGAGCATTGTCATCTCGAAGAAGCTAAAGGTCATAGCCTATAACATGTCTTCTACCAAGGACAAACCTTTGGTGTTTCCCGCATGTCATGAAAAACACCCAAGGTTTTTCATTTGGTCGTCTCCTACGAGACGGCCAATTGGCGCCAATGGAGCAGCATAAATATTGTAGTCCATTAAGTTAGCGCTTTACAATGCTCATTTCATTGAGGTGCTTAGCATCCTCAAATTCATATCATATGAGGATTCACAATCATATTCTTCACCAATTAAAACACATTTTCTAACAGTCCCCCACATGAAAACAATTGAGTAGTGAAAACAATATCAAGACTCGACTCAACAAGAAGATAGTTTCTACGATCAATATCTGCATAGGAGAGGTGGGCAAAGTTTTTAAACCTTCCCTTTTAGGAAGACATGTCTTCTTTATTGACTATTCAGTAGACGCGATGTCCTTGAACTGTTAGTTATTTTGTGTAAACGAAACACATCTCTCACAGATATATTTCTGACACAATGGTGAAATTTTTCATAGCTTCAAAAGGAGTTGGGGTGTAGTTGATTTAAGTAGGTTATGGACACAGAATCATCATAGAGAGATCAATCATGTAAACTAGTGATCTATAAGAAATTTACGGAACACAGTGATAATGTTAGTCTGTACATGTCTCAAATTTCCCAACCCAATCCTTGCCAGATTTAATATATTCCTGAAAAAAAATCGACATATAAATAAAAAATATGTCACGCCGGTAACTAGGAAAAATTTGCATTTTTCTCACTTATGTTAAACTTATTCTCTTTTCAGCCATTGTTTCTGAAAACATTCTACATTATGTTTTTTTATTTCACAAACCGCTACTACCACTAGCGGTTTGGTCAACTGGATGGATAAATGAACGAGTCAGATCCTACCTAGCAGCCGAATAGAAAAAAAACACTAGTCGTGACTCTCAATAGCGGCTTGTTATCGTAAAACATCGGAGGCCATTGAGTTCCAATTCCATATAAAACCGTTGCTGATAGTAGCGGCTTGTTCTGGAATTAAGCAGTAGCGGTCTGTTCTGGAATTAAAATCGCAGTCGAGCGTCTTCTTCTCCTTCCTTTCTTCTCCATCGCGCGGCAGAATCTTCTCTCTGCACGACCTCGATTCGAAGGTACGTAACCTCAAATGTGTAACGTTTGTGTACTTAATTTGTTGAAATCGCTTCTTTGAGTAACGATTATGTTACAAATTCAACAAGAAAATCCCAAAATCTGAAAATTTAAGGCTTAGGGTTCATTCGGTGAAATTTGATTTGTTGTTGATTATATGTAACTTTGAAGTTTAGGCTGCTGCATATTAACTAGTGAGAAAAGTTGCCACTGTGCTAACTCAGGATAAACTTAGTTTGAAGTGCTCAAAAGAATTGTGGACTTTGTAATAAGTAAGTTTTGCAATGCTGCTGACTTTCTTGCTGTAAATATATGAACACATGGTTTTGGTAACCCAAATAAGATGAAAACTGCCTGTCAAAGGTTTAAGCACCAATTTCAAACTGCAGCATCCATACCAGTAGGAGTTTGTCATAAAATGAGCATGTAGCAACCACATCAGTTGTAATTGCATTATCACTGCTAAGCTTTCTTTGCTGCCAGTCTGCTCCGTAAGCTAACGATTCATGTTTTGTGTAGGTTTCAATAATCTCAAGTTTGCTCGCTTTTGCATCCACAATGACAAATCCATTATGCATACAAGCAGTAAAAACCAAGTCAGGAATCGATGGATGCTGCTTGATTCTCCAGACTCCCCCACCCAAACATAGAGATGTTTCATTTACTGGTTTTGAGAGCGATCTCATGTCCCATACCCTCAGGTATTCATCATAAGAGCCTGTGAGCAGAAAGTTGGGGTCACTGGGGTTTTTCATAATGCAACATACACCTGCTGAATGAGCCTTGATGTTTTGGAATGCTGCTTTCGAAGGATCATCACGAAGATCCGATCCGCAAAATCTATAATCATCTGAGCCAGTATACACAAGATGTGGTAGGTGACAGTCAAATGAACTCGTCCAGACTTCAAACTGATGTGCTTCCCATTTTGCTGCACAGAAAGCCCAGATTCAGTCATGGATGCTATAGAAACTGAACCATCGGAAAGTCCAAGAGCGATTGTCGTGGCGGATGGATTCCAGTCAAGGTATAGGCACATGGAAGTGCTAATTTTTAGATCGCTGACCTCTTTGAGAGTAGTGCCTGCATGAAAGTGAAATGATGCATCCAAAATTAACTAACAAGAAATTTTTATAATAGAAGAGAATGAGTATATATAATTGAATCCAAAGTAATATTATAAGCTGTTGCGGTGCTAGTAAAAGTCGACGAGGGGTGTAGACTCTTAAGTAGAATTATTCAATTGCATTCACCATGATCATCTGCCGACTGCAATCTCTAAATGCATCTCAAAATGATGTACTCATAACCAAATTTAACGAACTTCTATATGAATCTGCTAGTATTTTGCAGACAATATATGTTAACCTGAGGCCATGCGGTGTGATGAAATTATTCGTGGAAAACATTTTCTACGGTAAATAATAGAACTTGTGCCACTAAAATATCTCGACCTCGAGATGAAAAAAAAAAATCCATGGATGGAACAAGGTATGATACCCTAAAATGGTGAAACCTTAGGTTGCTTAAAACTTAAGTAGATTGGGTATGAACACCTTAAGCTGTATCACATCTCAAAGTGTTATATAACATTGCTCCAGCACCGAAATACTAGTCAAAATCAAAAGGGTCTAGCATACCATCGAACTTGATTACAAACACCTTATAGACAAAATCATGTTAAACATTAAATAGCGTACCTGTTAAGCTAGAGCTACCTTGTGAATCAACATCTAGTCTATAAATCCGCAAGTACCCATCTGCATAGCCTGCCCAAGCAACGGACAACCACTACTTCCAACAGGGTTCCACTTAATGTCAAAAATCCCACAAGTTTCAAACCGGTGAATCAAATCCAGCCTCCCTTTCCTAGCATCCACGTCGAACAATGATAAGCTTCCTACACGACTGGGTTTCTCCCCTTCTTGCAAGTTATAAGTTGAGGCTGCAAGAACATGGTAATATGGATCATGCGGCGAACTCAACAGCAGCAGCATTTCCGTCAAGGAAGCAATGTGCAAGATCCATTACCTGAGATACATATTACATAAAAATGCACACAATCAGGATTAAACCTCAGTCAGACATTTCATCGAACAGGTGGTTTGCTGTTACTGTTTATATCCAAAAAGAAAGTACAGTAGCATCCATGATTTTGAATTCAAAGAATGGATGTTTACCATAAGATTTCTAATGTGCGCATAAAAATTTGAATATAAATCTTACTGAATCAACTAATCCCAGCACCAGCAGTGTATATTGCGACTCCCATTCCTGCTGCCCTGGCAAGAAGCTGTTGTGCAATTCAGAGGTTGAATGAATAGTTAAACCGAGCATGGACCAGTAAAACCTAGCGAAGCGATTCTAGTCACACGACATTGATCAAGTAGGCAGGGTCGGATTATCATTGATTAATAAGATTCATCAAGGCGCAATTCAATTATCATGACATGTCTTTTTGTATTGGGTTCCTACAAGTATTATAAGACACCATATACCACCCTAGCTACCCTGTAGATTGGACATATCAAGCAGCTTGTAAAAATGAAGAGATGATTCTCTAATCGATTGATGTTTCAGAGACAAGTTTGTCATATAAGGTTAAAACTATGGTACTCCGGAGACGAAGCGGCAGCAATATAGAGCTATTCATGTTTGATATCAAAGAAATTTGTGACCTGTGGATCATCGAACAAGAATAAAAAATAAGAATCTAGCTTGTTAGATTATGTATGATGGGGTTGTTGAATTGGAAATTAAGTAGTTGAATAGGTTTAATGAGGTAGTTGAATAGAATGTTAAATATGAGAATTATTTGGTATCGGATTGAGGTTATTTAGTTGAATATGAGGATTAAGTAGTTGAATAAGTTTAATGAGGTAGTTGAATATGGTGTTGAATATGATTTGGATTATTCGATGTTGAATTAATTAAACATGTTGAATGAAGATGTGGTGAGGACCAGGTGTGACATACCAATATACGTCTTGTTTATTGTTTATTGGTTGACTGATTTTTTTAGATTTTAATTTTTATACTAAAATTCATATTTTTTTATGCTCTACAAATATATACTCGCTTCATTTGATTTGGACACCGAAAAAAAACCTCTTTCTTCTCCATTTTAAACCCTTCTTTTTAGCCAAATGGATCCCAATAATAATTCCTTTGTCTATTCAAATTTTCACAATTATCAGTTTCAAAATTAACAATCCAGCCAACAAAATACTCAAAACACTCCAAACTATGGATTTACACCAAATTTCATCATGCCTTCATCTGCTCCAAATTATAGTCCATATTATGGATCAATGATGTCATATTCATCTCAAGCTATGGGAGTGTATTTGTTTTAATAATGTCTATCTATATTTCTCGTCTTTATTTCTTGCAAGATGTAATGATATAAAATTTAAAATTGATGAAATAAAAATATTAAAAATAAAAAATAATATATATAATTTATTTTACTATTAATTATTTTTTGTATGCAAAATGATAAATTTATTGAATTGTAATTATAAAAATTAAATTATGAAGAAAATAAAAGAAGATAAATAAAAGTTGTGGGATAGGGTGTTGAATTTTATTAAATAAGATCATTGTAGAGGGTATAAGTTGAATGTGTATTGAATGATTAGGTGGAAGATAGAAAAGATGACGTGGAGTGTTAAAAAGTGATAAAGTATGGTGTTGAATTTTTTTTGTATTGTAGATAGTCTTAGTGCCTATAGAGAATAGGCACGGTCCAATGGGCAAAGCTATGCTAGAGTGGCTCGATAAATTGGAAACAATCACCATTCTGTATTACAACCTCACATCTCCAAATTATCACAACTATTCAACCAAAGACTGACCTTTATGCCAAATACCGAATGATAAATGTAACTTAAATCGATCAAGGGGAGCCGCTGGAAGTGGGGAGCACCATTCAGCAGCTCTAAAAAGAGACTATAATAATGTAATAAAAGACCCCATGCCACTGTGCTGTTACTACTTTCTTCAAAAAAGTTTAACTTGAAGCTAAGCTATTGTTAGTTAATGGATACTTTATTTAACGAGCATCATTGTGCAGTATGGGGAAAAGAACAACCACCAGTTGCTATACTCCTTTAACATCAAATGCAACAATGGCTTTTTTTCACTTATCGAAAAGAATCATTTTGGATCTTAAAAAGTGATTTGAGCAGCTGACCATTGAAATATAAAGCTCTTTTACTATTTTCATGATTTATTAGTTCCACTAGTGTCATATTCATAATAGGTTGAATTTGATCCATCATGATTCAAATCATCATTAGATTGGCCGAAAGCCAACCTCCAAATTTTATTAGAGAGACGAGGATGAAGAAACAGTTTTCCAGATTAGATTACAATGGTGTATTTATTCTTAGCTTCAAAAGGAGTTGGTGTGCAGTTGATTTAAGTAGGTTACGGACGCAGAATCGTTATAGAAAGATCAATCATATAAACCAGTGATGGATAAGAAATTTACGAAACACAGTGATACAGTTAGCCTGTAAATGTCTCACATTTCCCAACCCTATCCTTGTTAGATTTAATATATTACTAAAAAGAAATAAACATATAAATAAATATATGTCACGCCCGTAACTAGGAAATTTTTTTTATTTTTCTCAATTATGTTAAATTTACTCTCTTTTATGTCATTGTTTCTGAAAACATTCTACATTGTGGTTTGTGAAAAGAAACAACAAACCACTACTGCCAGTAGCGGTTTGTTCTGAAATTAAAATTGCAGTCGACCTTCTTCTTCTCCCCCTTCTCCTTTCTTTCTTCTCCACCGCGTGGCAGAGTGTCCTCTCTACGCGACCTCGATTCGAAGGTACGTAACTCCAAATCTGTTCAAAGTTTGTTCTGTAGCATTTGTGTACTTAATTTGTTTAAAGTTTACGATGATATTATGGTGATTTTGTAGTAAAAAAATCAGAAAAGATGGTTTTTTGATGCACATACGGCGGTTTTATAATTTTTTTTTTTTTTACGAACAAAAGGATAGGCTCATCCCTACGATTGTTTTATTAATCCAAAATATAAAATATATTAGAATGAAGCATAAACCAGAATCATGTAATAGAAGAACTAGTTTAAGGTTACATCGAAGAATCCGAAAAGAGAAGGGAAGGAGAGAGTGAGAGTGAGAGAGAAAATATTTAACTTATTTGCTTGTTCGATTTCTTTGCCTCTTTTTCCCTTTTATACTCATTCTATTACAAGATATAACCCAACCTTGATAAACCTTTTAACTAATAACCAAACACCATATTTAATCTCGGCATCACACGTGCATTTCCTTACCAAGCTTTTTTGACCATTCAAACCTCAACTTAACTATGCCCCCTCCCTTACACAAATAGCTTTAAGAATTGGTAGCTGGAAATATTTTCAAAACATCCAACAAAAAAAAGCTGAGATGATTGTTATCGTGAGGTTACCTGAATAACCAAATCCTTACACCGTCAGTTATTAACTTATGGAATAAAAAATATGTCTAGAGTCCTGTAAGACTTTGAATACCTGCACATTTTCCAGACTATGATTTAGGGCAAATACAGTTAGTTTTGTGGAAAAAATCCCAAAATATAGCAAGAGCAAGTACTTTCAAGAACGGCTGAATGCCAACAATACACATGCTAGTCTTTGATTAGATGTTTTTTCTCTATCTTTTTCTTGTAAATTTGAAACCATACACCTTCAATAGACATTCTGCGTGGCATTCATAGCGATAACACCCTGCTGAGTACAGGAGATTCGGACATGTCTGCCTAAAATTGCTATACAAACTCTACAGAAATAGTCTAGTAGACAGTCTAACCAAAGTGGGGAGCGAGACAGGCGGAGTCTGCGATCCATGCGTTAGAAGAAAGCCAACAAGAGTATCCTTCAAATCTAAGCAGACAGTGAGCACAGCTGCCCCTCTCGAGAAGATCTATATGGATCTCTGTGGCCTCATGAATATTCTAAATGGAGGAGGTGATCGTAAAAAAGAACCGAATCCAAAATTTCTTATGGGGGAAGACGAACTTCAACTGACTAGGAGAGACGATCATACTGACTGCACTCCCGAATGAACACACGAGGAAGCACCTGACGTCAACCCTGCGGAGGAACCGCCGACCCAACTCCCCGGGAAGAAGAGGCTGAAGATGCACAATTTGAGGGGGAACAACCTGACCTCCCTCACGAGGAAGGACGAGCAGAGACAACCCAATAATCTCCAAGCTCAGAACAAAGGGTCACCAGAAGTGGAAGACTTGTTTATCAACCCACTCAACTATCAGACTATGAATGCTACTCTTCACATGAGCGGGTACACAATACTCCTTCTGATGTTTCACTAATAAGTAAATGTGCTGCTTTTGTGTCTCTTGCACAGCCTAAAATCGTGAAGGAAGCACTAAAGGACCCCGACTGAGTGGTTGCCATGCAAGACGAGTTGCACCAGAAAGTTTCAGAGTCACTCATGGGAGACACACGTCAGGGCGGTAAAAAGAAAGAAAAGCAATGGACATACTAAAGAGGGTGCATATTAATCTTTCCAGTCGTGATGCACCATATGGTATGTCTTCACACCAAGGATGAGAAGATCCGTTCATGGAAGGGGTTCACGAATGATAAACTGAGTCATATGTTCACCTATGGGGTCGGTTGAGTAAAAGTCGCTCCAAAATCCAAAGCTGTCAAGGTGGTGTTCCCGGTGGAGGAATGCAGAGCGCTGCTTGTTCACATGTCCCTCAGGGGGATGTCAGCCCTGTTATGGAAGGCAGTCAAAAGTTGGAGGGTATAGATACCTCCTGGGTATAGTGGGTGATTATGATGGAGGCGTTAATTGATCCCACTGTCGGGAATGGTCACTTCGAGAGGCTGCTCGCACAACTACAAGAAACTATCTGTGAGGTCCGGTGATTGGTTCATGTTCTCATGGTTCATCCCCTCCTTGCTTCCCCGTCTCATTATACCCGTTCCTTGCTATTTTCTTTTGTTCCTTATCATGCTCTGACTTTTATCTATGTTAGTTATTAATTATGTCTCATATCTTGCGGTTGGTGCCACTTTGGATGGCATCCAGTTATGATTGATAAACGGAGTTTCTAAATTGATGTGATCCTTAACTTTTTACTAACGATTTTCTTTTCGATGATGCCAAAAGGGGGAAGAGCGATAAGGGACTGCATAACTTGAGGGGGAAGTCATTACTTAAATTCTATTTTGTTGTCTATCTTAGGGGGAACTGTGTAACTGTCTTACTAGGGAAGGGAAGGAAGTCACCACATACAGTCTATCTGTTTGAGTACCTTAGGGGGAACTTTATGAACTGTTTAGCTTGAGTGTAACTTAACTGACTCACATGACAGGGAACTCGGATATCTAATATGTGCTGTCAGTATTTGTGTTTTTCTGCCCTTATTGAAAGAGTGTTTGTCATCATCAAAAATGGGGAATATTGTTGGACCCTTGAGTTTTGATAATGACAAACACTCAGCTAATAAATAACCACTAAGTGTGCAGGTGGTTATACCAAAAGGACGACTGAGTTCCGCTTCAGGGAAGGCTAGGAGGAACTCATGAAGGAGTACAGACAGCGTAACCCAGAAAACAAGGCAAGATACAAGTCGGAAAAGAATCCAGCAGATATTTGATTATCCTTCAAGGATAGTCGAATACTTTCAATATAGTATGAGATATACACTAAATCTCCTAGATTATTTCTTCTTTAAATAAGGAAAACAAATTAAGTTCAGATTCTTTATTAAATTAAGAGATATCTGATTGGGATTCAGATTAAGGCTGATTTGAGAACCTAAGATGCCATACAAATCAGGTACATTAATCCAAGATACTCGGAAGATCACGTGCTGCCCTTTTAAGCAACCAAGCTAGGAGTTGCGGAAAGCGGGTCTTGAGTGAACGCGAAAAAAATGCGTGCACCAAGGAAGCGTGACGAGTACTCGGAGATCTTGAACGGTCGAGTTCAAAAGTGATAGAAGGATTGTCCGAGAGCCAGATTGAGTCAAGGAGAGACAAAAGAACAACATATGTGTTGGAGGCGATAAGTGGTTCATTTTGTACTTGACAAGAGATCTGAATAAAGTGACGAGTGACGACCCATCTTTCACAAATCCTTACAGCAAACACTGGAAGGTTGTGATTTTACTCATTGCTTGTTTGACATTGAGGTTTCCACTATAACTAGTAAGTATTCTTATTATTCTTAATTCCGCTGCTATTATTGAGTTACCCACTGCATTACCTCTCTGGTAACTCAAACTGAACCTTTACTACAATACCTCTCGAGTAACCCAAAACTGAGTTACTCAAGAGGGAACGCTAACTAACGATCCAACAATAAAATGGTCTCAATCAGTGATTCCTTCTGGAAACCTCCTATGCTGAAGCCTGGAGAATATGATTGGTGGACTCAACAAATCGAGGCACACATTTGCTCGCTCGATGGACAGCTATGGAGAGTAATTGAGCAGGGGCCGTTATCCATCAAGGACACTACAGATCCAACCAAGGACAAGAAAAAGGAAAATTACAAAGATGAAGACTACAAGGCCCTGGAGAAGAACAACCGGGCCAAGAAGGTGCTCTATGCAGCTCTCTCCCTTGGTGATCTCAAGAAAGTCATGAAGTACAAGACTGCCAAGGAAATCTGGGATGGATTGTGCCGTTTGTACGGAGGGAACGAAGATATCAAGCGAAATAGAATTCTGGCCGCATCAAAAGACTATGAGAACGCCCTGCAAGGGAAGACAGAATCCCTGGAAGATTTCCACACCCGTTTCCAGACGTACGTAGGACATATGTAGTTTTTGGGCGAAGAAATACCTGAATGGAAAGTCACACACCAATTCCTTCAAGCACTGAACTCTAAGTGGGATGACGTTACCCTAACCCTACAAGCGCAAAGCAACATAAAGAGTATTACTCTTGAGGAACTGGTGGCTAAATTACAGAGCCCTGCTGGAATCATTGAAGGAAGATGTCTAGGCGTGAACCCGACCGCTCAAAATCCATTGCAAGCAAGATAGAAAGGGCATTTGACATCTCACAAAACGACCAATCGGACGACGATGTTGACGACGAAGAGACTGTCCTTATGACCAGAGCTTTTAGAGTTGCTTCTCTCAGAGGGAATAGAGGTCCTTGCAATCAGAGGCGTGAAAAACTGGACGACAAGAAACTAGTGTGCTACCACTGCCAAAAGAAAGGACACCGCTCTCTTGACTGCAATAGTAAGAAGAGAGGAGAACCTCCGGCTCAAAAAACCAAACAAGCAATGCTGACCGCATGTGGGGAGAGTCAGATACAGACAACGATGAAAAGACACTGGTGAGGGAAGGCTGCTTGATGGCTAGGTCAGGCACCTCTGAGGTAAACCATTTTGATAACTGTGATGATTCACAATATTCTAACTCTGATTATGTAGAAGTAATAAGAGCACTGCTAAACACCAATGACAAGCTAAAAAAGATCATCGCAAAGAAAGATGAAAAAATAGCTGAGGAGGAACATAAAATTCAAGAGTTCGTTGAAAAGGTTGCGGAGCTGGAAGAAAGGACTCCACACAAGCACCAGTGCGCCACCTGTGAGGAAAGCATCAGCGAAGCAATAACTCTATAAAGTGATTCAACTGGAATCCGACAACGCTGAATTACTTCACTCTTTACAAAATGCCAGAGCTAGCAAGGAAGAGATTAGAGAAATGCTGATAAAAAAATAAGCTGCTCTTAAGTTGGAGGAGGAGAGCAGGAACTTTGAAAGAAAGTTCTTAGATCATGAATAAGATATTCAGATGAAGAAGCTGCACTAAATTCTGCAACTGCCACACCTGGAGAGGAACTCTGCACTAATAAAAGTTGAAGCTCTCATGCAAAAATAAAGGATCAGAGAATGAAGTATCCCACTGAACAGTCTGTGCCCTTCAAGAAAGCATATCATATTTGGAGGAAACAGAGCATGAGTCAGGACTCTCCCAAGATAGATCTCGCCCCAAGAAGACATTAAGTTGCGGCGTGCGGTTCTAATGTTGTCTAGTGGCGCCGAATTCACTGCGATGCGCACTCATTTTCATCAACGTCGATTTTCTCCCTAAAAACACCGTTTTGAGTCGCTCTTTTCATGTATTCCGAACACCTGAAATGCAAACAACTATGAAGTAACTGTTCACATAAAAACATGCCGAAATAGTTGGGTTTAAACGGCTTAGCGAGTCTTATAAATACGCCCCATCAAACCATCCCACACTTAAACTTGTTCGTCCCGAACAAAGAACGAAAACAAGACTCGCGACACCAAAGCAATTCTAACATGTCAAAGACTAAACACTGAATTTACCCGAGATGTCCTCACTAATTAGTTCATTAACATATACTCACATTCATTCTTCAATAATGATCAACTAGAAACCGTAATGATACATGTTATCTGAGAAGTCAAGATAGAATTCAATGGATGATTGGGAGATAGTCCTCTTTAGATTCCTGACTCCATTCTTCGGCTCGAGGTCATAGTCACGCGCATACAATGATTTCGCTTTCTCTGGCACGTGAGAAATTCAAGCTACGAGGAACTCAACTTTTCTTTTTCTCTTTGGTAGGACAGCTTTTGAAACTCTCTTGTATTGTTTGGTCCGAAGACTTCACTCAACTCGATTATTTTTCTGAATATTTTTTCTCTTTCACATTTTACTGAATTTTCCTTTTGAGCTTTGCTCTCCAATGTGAATTGCTTGTCCCCCTTTTTTTCTTTGAATCGTTCCAATCATCGCCTTCGACTAGCAGCATATGAAGCTCGACCCGCTCTTTCTCATCATCATCCTTTCAGGGCGAGGCAGGATAGGAGTTACCCACTCATTCCCGGTTACTAGGACTAGAGATATGACGGTTTATTTTTCCCGTCTCACCATTGCATAAACACTGCAATGATGGATGAAAGTCTCACTCCTCATAACTTGAAGCGCCAACCTCCACAAACTCAGCGCGCTACGCACTAATCCCTCGAACCTTTGAATGTTTGTCAAGTTCCTCTATGATACTTTCTATGAACTCTACAACCTGTAATATATCAACTCAAAAGCACATATAACATCACGCAACTCGCATCACAAAATTTTAAAAATCATGCAAATCATACATATCAACCTCATAGCATCAAACATCATCTCATAAAATCATAGTGTCTTCATCGTAGCATACACAAATCTGGAAAAAAAAAACGTGCCTTAGCTAATACTAATGTATGCTAAGAGCATCTCCAACGCAAGCCTGTAAACAGGCCCATTAGGTATAATATTTAATTTTACATCAAAATTTTAACTCTTCTCTCCTCCAACGCACATCTAAAGTTCGCTATAATTTTACAGAATCCAATACCCAGTCTCCAAATCTGCTACTGGAAATCTAATCGCTATCCCGTTTCTTGTGTTTCTCTTCCCTCGCAAACTCACGAGCTCGGAAGTCGTTCGCCAGAAGCATGCCCGACCACGAGAGAGACAAAGGACGACCGGGATTGAAAACTTCCCCGCGCCGACGACGACGAGCGAGCTCGGAAAGGTACCCGAGCCGATGAGATCGAATTTGATTTGGGCGTTGGGTTCAGAATTGGCTTCTCCTTTTGCTACTTTTCCAGTCACCACTGCCCAGGTATAAAATCCCTCTCTTTCTTACTGGGATGTATGCACGCATGTCTGGTTTGTGTTTTCTTGTTGATTAGCTGCTTATCTTGTGATTGACCGGTTGAATACAGGATCAGCTGCACCTGCACTTGAAAAAAGACTAAGAATGGATAGGGTGCATTACATGGCTGATAAGGCTCTTAAATTGTCATCTGTGTGTAGTGGGATACTGCCGGACAGGAGCGATTTCGTACTATAACAAGCAGCTACTATCGTGGAGCACATGGAATTATTGTAAGATAGAAGTTCTTTTCTGCTGCATTTTTATGAACTTGCCAATTTTCGTTTGGGATGAAAACATGTTATTTATTTGGATCTATGAAGGTTTTTCAAATTGTAACATCTTCTCATTCCTCAATTGAGAACTCGTGTTTCAATGTAATGTTTTTGCGTTACTGCAACTTGATCTTTTTGCAGATTGTTTATGTAGAATTTATAGTCACTATTTGTGCTGTTTGGAACTTACTGTCTTAAAACTATGCTATGCTTATCCGTTTTGCTTGAAACTTTCTGAGATTGGAGATTGATGGTCAAGTGTTTTTTGTGCAAAGTTTCATGATTTTAGGATTGCTAGTTTAGGAGATATGAATTATTCAATCTGGACAGAATTGCTGAAAGTTGCAGGTTTTACTGTTCATTTGGCTGAGAAGGAAATGAGGCTTTGGCTTTGTTTTTCTCATGCGCAAGAAACGGTGTCGTTTCTTGCTTTGCTGCTGCGTTTTGAGCCTTGCTATTTAAAGCTGGAAATAAGCGCCAGAAAAAGATACAGAAGAAAAAAACACAGAAGAGAAGAAGTAGCGAGCGACGGAGCTTAGTGTGCGACACCCAACCGAACTTCGAGCTTACTGTCATTTGCTTTTTGGATGAGGATAAGTCTTTTTACATGGGATGTGTATTCAGGATTTGAGAGCAACAACTTACTATAGTCGCTTAAGCTTGGAACTGATTTATTGCATTGGAAGTTTTGTAAAATGCACATTTTGCTTGTCTTTGAAGTTCCGATCTACGAGTAATGACAGCAATTTTGGTTAAGATACCGCAGCTTGGGCTTTATGTCTGAGCATTTTAAATCTGCATTGGTGAATGACGATGCTGCATTTTAAACAATGATGTTGAGCAACAATACCCATTGTTTGTAGTTCTTCATCTTCTTCGTCCTCATTTTTCATCATTTTCGTAGATTGTGTGACATGATTTTGGTAAAATTGAAGGGAGGAGAGTGTCGGGATGAAGAGATGAGAATGTATGGATGAAGAGTAGAGAATATATGGATGAAGAGTAGAGAATAAGGATGAAGAGGAGAGGTTTTGAATTATAGTCATTGAAATTTAATTTCTAAATATACATAATCATTATGCATAACCCCATTGGAGCACAAACTATTTTTCATCATCTAAATTATACATAACCAATATAATATTATATTTTAGCTAATCATTTTAGCTAACACCATTGGAGATGCTCTAATAAAGATAAACTTGTTGACGACAGACTCTACTACCCCACCCCACATTGTTGAACATAGCCATGTCCTCACGGATCGACTTATGCTCAAGGGCGGATCAATGGTATTAATAATTTGTTCTACTCTATTATAAAGAGCAGTAATCTGTTCTCCTAAAACATTACAATACAGATTTGTATAATTACATTGTTCATACACATGATTAATATGTTTACAGGTTACTGCAAGAGTATCATTTTCTAATAACTTATTAAAAGCTGTAAAATTATGAATTCTACCATTCTTTTCAAATTGAAAAGCATTATGAAGAGAATTTAATATATTTCCATTATTAAGTTTATAACTCCTCTCAAGAACAGTAACATATAGTTCTAGATACGTGGAAATAAACCAATGAACAAAAAACGTTATTTTGTTGGTTTTAATACAGAATTTATAAAGCTCTTCTTGAAATTCTGTTTGTTCTTTTTTATTAAAGTTCTTAAAAAACTATATTCTAAATGGTTCCCATTCAGATGAATTAAATTCAGTATTAATAATTTTTCTTTCCTGGGATCCAGGATTGAAATCATAAATTTATGTATTCATTTAAATAGAAAAGTTCATTTCAAACTCAGTTATTTCTGGATCTCTATTTTGAAAAGAACTACTATTTAATCCTTTGAGAATATTATTTTTGTCAATAATCAATCTTTCAATTTTTTCTTAATCCGTATCTCTTATCTGAGATGTAGATGCTCTAGACGGGTTATAAAGTTGTTCGTCTAAAGAAGATATGAAAGAATGCATTGAACAAGACCTATTATGTCTTAAAGCTGTTCCCCTATAAGAGGAAGATCCTTCGCCTGGAGAATGCATACCTGCTTAGAGGAAGATGCAGAGGTTCTTTCTCTCATAGAGGAAGAGGCACAGAAAATATTCTGGCCCAACATAGAGGCGGAAGGCTTATAGCCACAAACCTGTCAAATGACAGAGAATACCAGGAATATCTGGCATACAGAAGGACAAGGGAAGGTAATACCTCTCTGGGTAATAATTCTCCTAATACCTCCCTAGGTAATAATCCTCCTAGCCCATCTTATGACTCAGTTATAGGAAATGTGGATGATGATTACATTCATCAAGATTATATCTCAATAATAAACAAGAAGTTATACTTCTACTAGAAGAGAAGTATTCCAAATGGAAAGATGATCCAGAACATTTAATGACCAGATATCTGGGGAAAGAATGCTTTCCAGCAAGGGCTTATAAAGTCGGACAATATTATGAGAAAATATTACTGCAAAATGGCTATGATATTCAGCATTTCTCCACTGGAAGACAGCCTGAAATTTATAATTTCAACAAAATTGTAATCAAAAGGATTATATTCATTGAAGATTGGGGAATTTCGCCCCTCACTACAAAGGAATTTTGTTATCCACAAAATTCCATTCCCATCAAATATAATTTTTGTGATTACATGGATGCCTTCAACAAGTTCTCTTATAAGCGAATGCAAAAGAAAAGGCATTCGTGGTTTATAAAAATTTGCTCAAAAGTTTATAACTTCGAAATCCCATTGTGGTTTATCAGATGGTGGCAATATTTTGGCACATTTAAGAATATTCTTCCAGATGAATAGAAGAAGAAATATTCTAAGTGAGTGAATATTTCACTGAAAGTCATTAATAATGACAAGAAAGAATGCTTTCTGGATGGAGTATCTTCCCTCTTCTTCTTTGTGGAATTTTCTATTCCATGGATTTGGGCCCCAAATTTCGATTATACCGAAGAACTCATTCCCTACCTTAAAAGAATGGCGTTCTTCAAATTATGGGATAAAATGTTAAAAACGGACCCAGAGACCCAATTAATATATGGTTATGATACCTTGAATCTTATTAATATTAAGATCATTCTATATGAAGAACAATTCAAAGGAAAGAAGAAAGCTTCTTCTCAGCTTATAGCTGACAAAATTAAAGAGCAGACTCAAAGTCTCTCCAAAGAGGAGCTCATAGCCACTTATTTGGAAGAATTAAAAAAGGACTTATTCAGTAATGATGATGAGACAATGGAAATCGGATGCCTCTATGGCATCACAATTTGCTCAGAATCCTGAAGACGACGTTATAACTGAAGATTGTCTTCGATGCTATTAAGGAGACTCTCCTTGAAAGGTTCAAAGACAAAGGCGAGTCATCATTATCCAAGTAACAAGATAAGAAGATAGACCGAGATTTTCAAAAAACCAGTCATATTTGTCAAAGATGTCAAGGGATATGGGACCCTTTGCTTTTATAAAGTTTGTAATTTAGTCTCCTACTTTTATAACATATGGGACCTCTTTTACTTTTTAGATTCCATATGTTTTCTTTCTTTTCCTATTTAAGTAGTTGTGTTCGTAAGGAGAAGGCACACTTCGGGAACCTCTCCCTCTCTCTCTCTCTCACTTGTAACTCTCATATCCTACTTGTACAAAGTTTGAAGAAATAAAAGTTTGCTTGGAGAAAACTTATAAGTATTTCTCTTTATCTATTTCCGTCTTGCATATTGCATCTTCTACCCCTTTTATCTTTCTTCTCTGCCTTTATATGGCAAGCAGCCTTATAGACTGAACTTCTCTGCGTGATGAATTTGTGTTGACATCTTTATACATATCTCACTCATGTATCGGTTCATGTACGAACATACTATAGGCAGTTCATGTTTAACCTAGCAGACAATTATGATGTGGTCATAATACTTCATTAAACAAACTAGTTGATGAAGGATTACATGTATTTGGATAAAACATAGCAGTATGATAAAGGTTTGATAAAACAAGAACAGTCATATTCAGATATGATTATCATAAAGGGTTGCCTATTGAGCTGTTTAGCCGTGTGAAGGCATTGAGGCGTTTAGAGGCATATACTCGGAATATGATAAAGCATATTGAAACCATGCACTGTTTGGTTTGTCTATAATCAGAGTTGATAGACTCTAATTCTTTAGATCCACTGACTGTGATTATCTGGATGTGAATAATCATGAATCGTAATAGTTTGGTTAATTTAGCATGGATACATGACCCTACATCTCATGTTGATCATGCTAGCGTTGATTATGGGTCTGCCTGTAGTGTCTAAGTTCGTAATATGTTGTGATTATCTGGATGTGAGTAATCATGAATCGTACTCGTTTGGTTAATTTAGCATAGATACATGACCCTACATCCCATGTTGATCATGTTAGCTTTGATTATGGGTCTGCCTATAGTGCCTAAGTTCGTAGTATGGTATCAGAGCCGTGGGGGGGGGGGGGTGTGTGTATTGTATGGAGGCCTTATTCATCACACAGAGAAGTTCAGTCTATAAGACTGCTTGCCATATAAAGGCAGAGAAAAAAGATAAAAGGAGTAGAAGATGCAATATGCAAGACAAAATAGATAAAGAGAAATACTTATAAGTTTTTTCCAAGCAAACTTTTATTTCTTCAAACTTTGTACAAGTAGGAGAGGAGAGTTACAAGTGTGAGAGAGAGGAGAGGTTTCCCGAAGTGTGCCTTCTCCTTACAAACACAACTACTTAAATAGGAAAAGAAATGAAACATATGGAATCTAAAAAGTAAAAGAGGTCTCATACTTTATAAAAGTATGAGACTAAATTACAAACTTTATAAAAGCAAAGGGTCTCATATCCCTTGGCATCTTTGACAAATATGGCTGGTTTTTTGAAAATTTCAGGCTATCTTCTTATCTTGTTACTTGGATGATGATGACTCGCCTTTGTTTTTGAACCTCTCAAGGAGAGTCTCCTTAATATCATTGAAGACGTCTTCAGTTATAACGTCGTCTTTAGGATTCTGAGCAAATTGTGATGCCATAGAAACATCAGATTTTCGAGACATTGTCTCATCATCATTACTGAATAAGTCTTTTTTTAATTCTTGCAAATAAGTGGCTATGAGCTCCTCTTTGGAGAGACTTAGTCTGCCCTTTAATTTTTGACAGCTACAAGCTGAGAAGAAGCTTTCTTCTTTCCTTATAGAATGATCTTATTATTAATAAGATTCAAGGTATCATAACCATATATCAATTTGGTCTATGGGTCTGTTTTCAACATTTTATCCCAGAATTTGGAGAACGCCATTCTTTTAAGACAGGAAATGAGTTCTTCGGTATAACCGAAATTTGGGGTCCATGCCCAAATCCATGGAATAGAAAATTCTACAAAGAAGAAGAGGGAAGATACTCCATCTAGAAAGCATTCTTTCTTGTCATTATCAATGACTCTTGGTGAAATATTCACCCGCTAAGAATATTTCTTCTTCCATTCATTTGGAATGATATTCTCAGATGTGCCAAAATATTACCACCATCTGATAAACCACAACGGGATTTCGAAGTTATAAACTTCTAAGCAAATTTTTATAAACCACGAATGTTTTTTCTTTGTATTCTCATATAAGAGAGCTTTGTTGAAGACATTCATGTAATCCCAGAAATTATATTTAATAGGATTGGAATTTTGTGGATAACAAAACTCCTTTGTAGTGAGGGGCGAAATTCCTCAATCTTCAATGGATATAATTCTTTTGATCACAATTGTGCTGAAATTATAAATTTCAGACTGTCCTCTAGTGGGGAAATGCTGAATATCACAGCCATTTTGTGAAAGTATTTTCTCGTAATATTGGCGGACTTTATAAGCCCTTGCTGGAAAGCATTCTTTCCCCAGATATCTGGTCATTAAATGTTCTGGTTCATCTTTCCATTTGGAATCTTTCTCTTCTAGTAGAAGTATAACTTCTTGTTTATTATTGAGGATATAATCCTGATGAATGTAATCATCATCCTCATTTCCTATGATCGAGGCATAAGATGGGCTAGGAGGATTATTATCTAGGGAGGTATTAGGAGGATTATTGCATAGGAGGGTATTACCTTCCCTTGTCCTTCTGAATGCCAGATATTCCAGATATTCTCTGTCATTTGACAGGTTTGCGGCTATAAGCCTTCTGCCTCTTTGTTGGGCCAGAATATTTTCTGTGCCTCTGCCTCTTTTTCTATAAGAGAAAGAACCTCGCCTCTTCCCCTATAAGAGGAAGATCCTTCGCCTGGAGAATGCATACCTGCAAAATTAGCGAATGTATTCTTGGGTTAGAAAATCGAAAAGACTATTTTTTTTCTCCTTTCTTATATAATATATCAAAATCAAAAGGGGCAAGATGTGCCTGCCATCTAGCAAATATTTGTTTTGAAACATCATGTTTAAAATCTTTTTGAAACATAAATTTAGCGGCTTGGCAATCTGTTTTTTTAGGAATTTTTGATTATATAAATCATCTTTGAATTTTAAGACACATTTAACAATAACAAGAAATTCTTTTGCCACAGCTGCATAATTTTTCTGGGCATTATTCCGGTTTCTAGAATGAAATCTTACAATATATTCTTGTTTACTATCTGGATTAATTTGTTTAAGAATTCCACCGTATCCTAATTCGGATGCATCTGTTTCAATGATTTTATCCTCATTTGGATTTGTCAGCATTCAACAAGGTAAAACCTTTACTTTATTTTTAATTTTTCTTACAGCCTTAGTATGTTGTTCTGTCCACGGTTTTGGCGTCTTTTTTAACCTATCATATAAGACAGATGTATCTTCAGCAAGATTCTCATAATATGCTGAGATATAATTGAGACTTCCTAAAAAATCTTTGGAGTTGGGTTTTATCCATAATAATGTCAGGAAATTGTTCTGCTCCACTATTTGTATAATTACGGAAGACAAAAATAATAATAAAACTATAATATTAAAAATCATCAACATTTACTACAACAAATTTAACATTTACAAACGACCTTAACTATTAAATTATACTACTAACTTCAATAAATTGTAACAATTAACATATGCAAATTATTGGCAAAGTAGATAGCATAAACATCCTCTAAACAACCTATTAATTAGAAACTAAACAAATTTTAAGCTAAACATATACAAATTAACATACCTAAATTAGAATTGTAAATTGCATACAATTTTACATAACATTTACAAATTTGACATCCTCTAAAATCAAACCAAAATAATTAATTTACACAACTCCTCAACAAATTACATAACAAATCAACTAACAATCTGGTAAATCAACACAATTAACTGGTAAACATCGGCAAACACAATCAAAAATTAACAGGTGCACGATCCACTAGTAAACCAACACCCCTACACATCTAAACCCAAACCAACACAAATTCAAAAACAATCAACTCAAACTATTCATCTAAAACCAAACCCTGACCCTAAATAACCCTAATAATTTGGCAAGAGAAACGAGCCTAAGAGTTACACCAGCTGAGCGGCGGAAGATTTAACTGCAAGCGGTGGAGAAGGTCGTCGGACAGCGGAAACTGCATAGGAGAGAAGAGGAAATGCGGAAGGAAGAAGAGAGAGAACCTGCCTGTTCTCTATTTACCAAATATTGCAGCCGATATGCTATCACAATGCGTTTAATTAATACAAATTATTGTCGGTGCAATTCCAACGAGAATATCGAAATATTTCTTTAAGTAAATAAATATATCTTTCATTAAAGTGAAGAATAAAAAATTAGAGTAAGAAATTTCTGATTAAGTTGAGGTTTGTTCGATTATTTTTTTAAAGAGTGATTGGTTTAGTTCGTTGTTGGGATTCTTTAACCAACTACTTGAATTTTGTGTACCTTCTACGATCACCGGAAAAACACCCACGACGAGTTGAATTCAAAACACATTTGAATCCGACTTCAAACTTTCAAAGGAGGACTGCTGGAAGCTCTCTAAGAGTGTATAGTATGCAGGTTTTGTTCAATGCGTGAACTGAAGAGAAATCCTTCTCTTTTTTACAGGCAGGCGAGCTGTTACGCTTCAGATGTCGTCTGAGTGCTCTTAAAAGCCATTAAACAGACTTAGGCGTCACCTCAACTTAGAGCCAAGCGACGCCTCAAATTAGACATCGCCCGAGTGCTCGTAAATGCTTTTAAAAGTCATTTATTCAACTCAGGTGTCGCCTCAATTTTATGAGCCAGGCGACACCTCACTCTTAGGAGTCGCTTCAATTTGGTTCAATTGATGCCCCGACCTAGGCGTCGCCTCTACTTTGTTCCGGCAATGCCTGGGTCCTTAAAGGACCTTAAATGTCCTTAAATACTTTTCAGACATTGCCTCGTATAAGCGCCAATTCCATGCTACGCCTCAACTTTCAGGCGTCGCTTCTAAGTTGCAATGTCGGCTCCCAATGGAGCGTCGCCTTAACTTTTGTCTTAAGAACAATTATGGAATAAATACCTCTCATTTTATGGATGAGTATGTTTAATTCTTTTCATGTGTTTGGCAGAACATGGAAAGAATTCGTTTGAGCTGATATGCAGAATGTTTAAGTCTTTGCAGTTTCTTGTGATACCTGGAGTAGTTTTTGTTCTGCTGCAGCATGATTACAAGTTGGGATATGGAAAAGAGCTTGAATTTGTGGGGATGATTTATTGATAAGCAGCAGTAGTTGAAGAGTGACATTTGGTGTGAGATTGATAAAGCTTGTAAGATTTCCACTTGCTTGTGACAAGGCAAAGCAGAAGACGGACGTTGATAATGAAGAAGAAAGATGGGAAGATTTCCACATAGAAAGATATTTTTGTTTCTGGATAATGAAGAAGAAAGATGGAAGTTGCTTAGTGATGCTGTGCGACCTATTTGGTGTTGTCGTGTCACACTTGGTGTTATGTGCCATTTAAGTACTTGCTCATAAATCAAAGAACATTTTATGGCACATTGTATTCAGAAACGAAAAGAGAAAGCAATTTTTTTAAAGCATGTTCACAAATGTATTCTTAACTTAACTGAATTTAACTTAACTTAATTGAACTTAACTTAACTTAAGTACTGAAAATTGAAGCTCTAAAGAACAAACCCTAAGTACTTAAATTAAGTATAATTTTAATTCTAAAGAACATATCCTTAGTCGTATCACTAACAGATTTGAATTATTTTTTTATTATAACACATAATCATATGTGCCTGTCTTATCTTATATAGTACTCTCGACTTTGTCACTTTTTTATGAGAAATAATTCACTCATTAAGTATATTAGTTAGGTCCTAATCTTTTAAATTTAAATTTTTTTTTAAAATTAGTTAAGTTAACTTAAAGAAATTTAGCTTCATGGTAGTGGGTGGGTGGCAGGTGAACGACCAGGGTGATTGGTGGAAGTGAAAATGCTAATGTTGAATTAAGTTGGTAAAATATTTTAATTTAAAAGAGGAAACCCTTGCACTCATATTCTCACATTACCCTGCCCTAATTATGGAGCCTTATAATATGTTAGTAATTTGTCGCTTGTTTGTGCTAATTGCTGATGAGATAATTTTGGGTGGATAGAGAAGTTTTACTCATTTGAGTTGAAATAATAGGGATAATTATATTGTTAGGCGTGATCTTTTCCCAACATATATTTCAAATATGACCGAACTGGAATTAAAATATGACCATTAAAATATTAGTAGCTTTGGGGCTATGGAACTTAGGGACATGTCACTTACCTTAATTCCTTAGAATGGAACATCAGTACATTAAAACAAAGAGCTTATCATAAGTGACACCCTCACAAATTAAAGGAGATGACGCCTCCCCTAGAAAATGGAATACATAGCCTAAAGCTGATAAAAATCTTAGGTGCTTAATGACGGTATAGTTCCATACTAATGAGGGTTATTGACTGTATTACATCTAACTCTAACCCTATGTTCATAGTAACTTGTTCTTATTACACTTTACAGAGAAACATAAATCGAAAGTTTTACAAATATAGTGCACAAAAAAATTCAGCTCAAATTGTTTGAATTGAATTATCACTCAGACGTATTGAGAGACATTAAGCCATACAACAACAGAGCTACCACAGTTGACAAATTAAGAAAATGCAACTGCTGCATATAACAGGAAGGCATACTGATAAAAACACTGATCAGAGTGAAACTGGTAATAATCTTAATCATTTCAGTGGCCACATAAGTAGGGGCCAAAACAGCCAAGAAAACCTTGTGGATGTCAAAGTTTTAAGCCAGTTTTCGTTCAGCTTAAAAGCCCCCATAGTCACCCCCACCCCCACCCCCACCTTGACCTCCTCCATAACCCCCACCGCCACCTCCACTGTATCGAGGTGGTCTTTCAGTAGCGATTTTGACACCAACCCTCCGTCCATCAATTTCCTGTAATCAAGGATAAGCCATAATGTTCCTGGTGGGCACAAAATGTATAAGGATAGCATTAAATGAAATTTTGAATACTTACTTGGCCATCCATGCTTAAAGCTGCATTGGCAGCTTCCTCTTCAGCAAAGCTAACAAATGCAAATCCTTTAGATCTTCCTGTCTCTCTATCTGTAGCAATTCTTGCTGCAAGTTAAGCACAAAATTAGTATTCAAGATTAGAGACTTTAGTAAAAACCTCAAGAAACGAAAAAAGGAAATATACACGAACAATTCCCCCAGGTCTTAACAATATGTGACCCTACAAAAAAAAAACAGAACTTTTACTCACCTTCAGTTACTTCCCCAAAGCTCGAAAATGCCTGTCTGAGAGACTGGTCATCCGTTCCATAAGAAATGCCTGCATAGATAGGCTAACCAGTTATAAGACTGCATGAAACACCAATCAAACAGACCAAATTTGTCATATATTCAAACAGGACCGTACCACCAACAAAAATCTTGCTAGACATGCACCGCATAGCATTCAGCATCAAAGCCATGGAACCCTGGACATTAGGGACAGCATTCTGAGAAATGCTTTGCTTTAAAAGTCCTCCAAATCTTCCAGAAAAAGCCATAGTAGTCTGCATAATACAACCAGTAAGTGACTTCCTCAAGATCAGTACCAACAAAGTAGTAGTAGTAAACGGACACATCACATCAAATCATATTCACTCTTAGTGATCCCCAAACACCCAGCAAATGACAAGTTCTAATCGCTGGTTACGATTTTAAGAACGAAAAGCACATCCGATATGTAAGCAAATCGTTTCCTCGACCTGAACACCAATTCACGCAACCTAATAAGCTACTTTCTTCTTTCAAAACCAATGAATAGACAGCTAATCTCACAATCAAACTCGGGGAATGCTCACGCGCACTTAGCAACGTCAGAGCCACAAACACAAAGCCCAAAGTATCATCAAATCAGTAAGGAAGCTTGTAATCTACTGATACCAAACGCTAACCTGACAGTGAAGGACGACGAGATTCGGGAGTGAAGCAAGTTGAGGGGCCGCAGCAGCAGCAGCAGCAGCAGGAGGATACTTTATATGTAGAGAAAAACCAGAAACGGTTTCACTAGGGTTTAAGGCGCCGCTCTAACATTATTTCAGCAAATCAGAACGATACCCTAATAAAGTCGGTTCGAAAGCCACCGTTGGGTCGGACCGGAACAATTGAACCTATCCAATCAGATTTCTATTCCGGTTCGAACCAAACCAATGGACCGACCGACTAAAGATTAGAGTTTCCTTACTACTACTACTCTACAATTCGTAATAAGAAGGAAAAATTTCCAATTCGCAAGAATTTAAAACCCTCTGCTTCCTCCTCTGCCTCCTTATTCTTCTTCGCCTGCGGACCTCTAAACCGCGTAAGAGAAGCTCTGCTCAGCTCTGCGTGAGGAGGAAGAGAATAGAAGCGCATATGGCGACACCAGCTCACGCCGTTGCCGTTAAATCCCTTAACCAGTCTCCCGGCCGGCGGCGTTTTGTGGTTAGTTACTGGCTTTATTACAATATGTTGGAAAGTATTTGGAACTGATTTGGGGTTGAAGAATAGAAGTTAATGTAGTCACCTTAGTATGTTGGTTAGGGTGATGTGTGGGAGGGCTGAGAATTGGGCCGACTTGTGTGAAGGTTTTATTATTTGTGTACAATTGCTGTTCATGATACTGGTTGGCTGCAACCATGACAGAAGGGTGGTTTGTTGATTCTAAGCCATAATTACTTGCGTATGTGTTGTTTTAATGGGGGCTGATCTTTGTGTGAACAGTTCAAGAAGTTTTCTGATAGAATAGAAGACATTGAGATAGATGTCTATCGAAGTCTACATCCGTTGCAAGCTGAGCCGTCTGAGGGGTCCTGCTTCGTCCGTGACTGCCTACTTGAATGGAAAGTAAGTGTTTTTCATTGTTTATCAGAATGGACTCATGTTGTAGTCTATAATTATTACTTACATTTTATAATTTAGGCTTTACATGTTACGGGCATATAACAATTGACATTTGAATATTTGAGAGAAAATATTATCATGTATACTTTAAGTACTTATTTGAATATTTGAGAGCGTATAACACAAATTGGAAATCAGTCAATGAATTAATCTCCTTCACTATCTTTCTTCCTCTCCGGGTTCCTCTCTTCTCCTCTCCAAACCCTAATCCACTTCTCTTCTACCTTCCCCTGCTCTTTTCTACTCTTAACCTGTCATCTCATAGATTCTCAATATGTTGTAGTAACCATGTCATTACGCCAGTAATTAATTTTCTTCTCCTTTTTAATCTAACTGAAGCAAAATTGAATAAAAGGCAAATGAAGGGTTCTATTGCAAGCTTCGGCTATTTATGTCTGCCTTTTATGATGCCCATACCATGAAGTATAAACTAAACTTCATGAAGTACATGAAGGATTGGGGCTGAGAGCATTGTTTATGCATTAAGGCACTTGTCATTATAGCATGATCTATAATTAGCTATAGTTTGATTAAAACCTTTTGGATTGGTCTTGGTATTAGAACATCTATTGAAGCACGTGACACCTCCTATTATTTACACATTATATAAAGAAAGTAACTACTGTTAAGGTTCAAATTTCTGTTTATAATTCTTCTTACACTTCTAAATCTAGGAACTGAACATTGCTGAGGATTTCTCAGCAGTTTGTGAGGAGATCACACCTCTTGTCCAAACTTTACCGCTGGTGCTGTTGCACAAAAACTTGATACTATCAAAACTTGTCTCCAGATTGATAATAAGAGCAAGGTTGTCTCTTGAGCCTATTCTAAGGTATGCTTTCTGATTATTGGCTTACTCATTTTCCAAAAAGGAACGACCATAGCAAACTTATGCAGACATATTATCATGACCAGTCTATGTATGTTCTCAGGATCACTTGCTTAGCCTGTTACTTTCTTAATCATGTTTGATTTTGTGGGTCTCTCCGTCAGGTTGATCGCAGCTTTGTCTAGAGATCTTCTGGAGGACTTCATACTGTATGTTTCCATATTCTTTGCTCTGTATTTATTTTATTGACTATCACTATAAGCTAGAGCAGTATCTAAAAGTATTACTTTTTTCCATAATTGCATTACAAAAAAAGCAAAAGGTTATCACAATATACAAAAAAGTGAAGATTATTGAGTTGAATAAAGCTCTAAATTATTATTACAGTGCAGTTTGATCTGACTAGTATACTTTAACTCGGCTTTTCACTTTTCGTATTTTGTAAATGAACCTCTAAAACCAGTATGTCCCACTTTCATTAGGTCTTGGTGACTTAAAAATTGCTACTTGACGTTACAGGCCTTATTCTTTCTTATGTTTGGACCTGCTATTTCCTTTTCTTCATTATTTAATTTTTTATTTTCTGCTCACATAAACATGCTTGACAATTGTAGATTTCTTCCATGTGTTGTGAATTCATTGGTTTCTTTACTAAAAGACGGGGCTGAGAGGGAACCTGATATCATCGAACAGGTCTTTATTCTTATCCAATGGCTTCCTTGCACTCGTAGGGACTTCACATTGACAAGGTTTTGCGTGTTGCAGATATTTACATCATGGTCACTGATATTGATGCATTTACAGAAGTATCTTCTACGCGACATTATTTATGTCTTCAAGTAAGTATGCATATTTGTTTATATGATTGGGCTATATGTAATCGTGTACTCTGCCTTTATCCAGTGAGTTGTATGGAGACACGGTTGCTGACTTTGGGGGTTCAAATAATGTTACACCTCTTACATTGAATATATGAGAGAAAGAGGATAGCTTTAAAGTACACATGGTTTGATACCCGATGTTGTTCGACTCTGTTACATACAATCAAACTACAAAGTATATGGTTTCAATCAGGAACCATCATGAAATAAATTAAAAACTCATGGAGTTGAGCAGATAACTGGTCAAGTTTGGTTTTTATTATGCAAATAATTCCACGTTTTATTAAATGACATGCATGCATGAAAATAGGGAGAATGTTGTAATTATATACTGTTCTTTGTAGGATTACCGTGAACTTAAGATACTACCCTAAGGATTATATCCAAGAATTTATGGGAGAATCCATGGGATTTTTGCTAAGAAATGCACCCATTGATCAACTAATGAAAGGTATGATCATCTGTTATTTTCTTAGTTCTCAAAATTTTATGCTGTTATTTAACATGATCGATATACTCAGGTAACACTTGGAAGGAAGAGCGGACATTTGATTGGAATGTCTTCATATTTAAAGGACTTGAGTTTTGTTGTGAAGCCTGATCTGTTATCTTCATATCATAATAGCTTCGTATTCTCATCCTACACTTTTTTCCCAACTAAAAAAAATGGTTTTATGAACTATTGGCCTTTGTAACAGTCTAATTATATCCAAAAATGTCAGTTTCTTGAAATTTCAATTTAGAGTCTTTGATTTTAGCCAAGTAACTTGGTGTTAAATACTCAAGCACTTGCCATAGACCTGATCGGGGCGGTAACCTGGAAGGCTTATGGCCGGATACCGTATTCATTAAAATCAAACTAATACTTGGAATGATTACTGTCTTCAATAGACAGTTTGGTTCCTTAGTTTTCCTTAGTGTGGCCCAATTTGTTGCATAATAAATATGTTTAGTGTGGGAGTTATTGAGGTTTTTATTTTTTTGAAAATATCTGGCTGTAACTGTAGTTGCTAAGCCATATTGTAAACATTTGTATTTTGGCTCTAGTAGGTGTATTGACTTCCCTCTTTTCAGAAATATATTTTGCATTATCATTTGTCATTATAACAGGTACTAAAAGAGTCATGCTAGAAGTAGCAAAGAAGCCTTTATCTGCAAGGAAAACTGGAGTTAGTGCATTGTTATGGCATGTAATGAGAGGAACCTCATCAAGTTTACATTCGAAAGCTGCTACTGTGTTGCAATTATTGATGAGCAACACAATGTACAACACTTGCATCAAGTACACCCAAGGTAAGCTCAATGAACAACTCCTGCATAATTCTCTCCATATCTCTCTCTCTCTGTCACTCTCTCTTGGCGCTTCATGCTATTACACAATCCCATGTGTATTCTTTTTTCCTTCTCAGGATCAGAGACTATTGTTGAAGTTATAGCTTCTGCATTTGAGAGACTGCATGAATCACTTGAACCCAGTGAGCTCAAGTTTGTGTTGAGGTTTCTACATCATGAACTTCATATCAGCATGCAAGAGGGAAGATTCTTGCACCATAGGTGCCTCCTGTCCATCCTGGTTTCACATGTCAGATTAAGTATCAGGTGCAAGACTTTTGGGGCTTTGTTTTATGGAAGTGAAGATGTAAAAGACAGTGAGTTCTTTCATTTTGTTCATTTACGTGTTTTATCTTTCGCTCAATAGTTTGTATACCGCTCCTTTTCCTGTATTTATGTCGGGTATTATGTTTCTCATGATAATGGTTTGCTTCATATGTATGCAGATAAGTACTCCATTTTTGCGTTAATGAAGATGTTTGTGAAATCATTAACTTCACGTCTCGGCCAGAACAATCAGGAGGATTTAATTCTTGAAGTTGACCAAGTATTGCAGCTGCTTCTCTGTGTTCTTGAAGGGCTTCATAGCTGTGGTCATGCATCCAATATTGATGAGATTTTTGAGGATTGTTCTCCGATATTTTTAATAAAGAATCCAAGGTACAATAGCTTTTGTACATTGGATCATATTCTAACTTGTCTGAGTATCGGCGGTCTAATGGTTTCCTGATCTCCAGGTTGCTTAATTTTATTAAGGAGTTGCTTCTGAAGGACTTCGATGTAACTGATAAATTACGAGCTAGCATTATGAGGTGCTTTGATGACTACCATTTTCTTGTATGGTTATCATTTCTTATATATGTTAACCAAATTAATTTGTTCTCAGTGCATTGGATAATATGCTAGAAACCTCTGAGGAAGAGGTTTTGTACCTGGTGATGTGTTTGCTGCGAAGAACATGTTTAAACAGAACACAATCTAACTGTTTGGAAGGAATAACCGAGGATACGGTAGTAAAGATGCGTGTTTACTTGCGTAACGTTTTATCTAAATGGACCCAGATGATGAGAGGGCCCATACACGACGATTCTTCAAATAAGGTGCTCAGCAGGACCGAGTTGGCTTTGATATGGGGAAGTGTTCGATGTTGTCCTCATATACTAGACATATCAGAATGCCATTCATTGTTGAAGGACTTAATCGATGAACTTGATAGTATTACTTCAAAGGATTCGGGTATTAATCTAAACCCTTCTTACTGATTGCATACCAGTTTATCCACCTAGTATCCTGTATTCATTTTTCAACTGAAGCCTCTCTAGCATAAACTGTAACGACATAAATGCTGCAGTTGAGATCTTATTGTGCTGCATTTTCCTGTATATTTAAGAATAAGGTTTGAATAGTACATCATGCATGTACAACTTCGTGATGGGTGCATGGTGAAAAACTAAAGATTTTCAAAGTAATAATAATCATTTCTGCGCTGATTCCACTGTTTTCACATTTGGTGATTCCAAATAGGAACCATTGCAGGTCAACCTAAAGTAATTTGGCAAAGCTTATTAGGCGCTGCTCTTACTTCCTATTTCCAGCTGAATCTGACTGGTAACTCTTGGCATGATGAAAAAGGCAAACTCTTACAACTTGCTTTTAGGAATGTGACTTCTTCCCAAGTCCTCTTGGCTGTTTCAGATTTCCTGGATTCTGTTCTTGGGTAAGTGGTTCAGGCATCTATTTTTTAGCGGCATGGCCTGTTGAGTGTGTTCTGATATGATGTTGTGGATTTCGTAGGTCACCCTCCATCACATTTTCTGTTCATGAGTTATTCCATTCCAACATTGAAGATGGTAATGTGAAAGAGGAATTAATGGAGAAATTTTCCATGAATTTATGTCACCCTAACAAGAGCATTCGTGTTTCAACACTGAAAATTTTGTGCCAATACGAGCCTCTGAGTTGCAAGTTGTGCACGAAGGATGCCTGTTTGGAAAGCCAATACACTAATGTGAGTTTAATCTACTGAGTTTTTTTTATTTGATGCTTATGGATTCAATTAATCCCATTGTTGCTTACCAGGTTGTCCAGTTACTCAGATCAATAGAAGAAACCCCTCTTTCCATTTCTACTAGCAGGAGTATTATTTTGTTGATCTCCAAAGTAGAAAAGAGCCTCGCTGCTGAAGGGATACCAAAAATTCATGTCACTCTGGCTTTTTTTGGGCTTCTTGGTGTTTTGCATAATCGTTTTATGCATTTATGGAATCCCACGGCCGAGTGCCTTGCATTCATTATTCAAAAATATTCTGGAGTTGTATTTGAAAGTTTTCTTTCTTACCTTGATCATTGCCAGTCATCCTTTTCAGCGTCCATATATGAAGTTAAAAGTGGGCCCGCTGAATCGTGTCACATCCCATCCGGTATGTGTTGCATCTAATTATGAAATCATTTAAGATTTTCTTAATGCTTCTTATTAGCTTTGTTTTTCAATTAATGTGTTTTCTATGTCTTTCGACTCCTAGATCTTGTTGCATGTTACAGTAAGTTTGTCATGCCTACGATAGATAGCACACCATGTCCAAAAGTGCTGTCTTTGTTGCTTCAAACAATACAAAAAATCCCAGATGTTGTGAGATCCCGATCAGAGAAAGTGATCTCTTTGTTCTTGAGGTTCTTGGGGTACAAAACCAATGATGCTCTACTGCCTGAGAATGGAACAAGTAACGGACTCAGGTTATTCCAATGCATTATGTTTATAAGTATCTGTTTGAATTGGCCTAGAGTGCAAAAGTGATTGTTTCGGAAAAGTACAGAAAACAGCTGTTTCGAAATGATCAGTTTCAAGCATGTAACACATTTTAGGGGTTTTTATTTTATTTAGTCATTTATTGTTATACTGGTAGCAATGGTTTTGACGTGTCCTATTCCTTCATTGTAGATTAGGATCTTTCAACCCACAACTATGCAAGGGAAAAGAATGGAAAGCTCTTTTAAAGGATTGGCTGAATTTGTTGAGGATGATGCAAAATCTAAAGGCATTTGATCACAGCAAATTTCTGAAAAAAGTTCTGTTTCATAGGTAGATTGAGGTCGCATTATGTCTCCTTGAGCTCCGTAACATCTTTTTTCCTTTATGGATTGATCATTTGGTTAATTATGTTTTTTATCCACAACTAAGAGTCGCTCACTTTTCTCCTATCTCTGACTTCATGTCACCAGACTCCTTGATGATAATGATGCTGAAACACAATTGAAAGTTTTGGAATGTCTCCTACTTTGGAAAGACGACTTTTTGCTTCCATACAGCCATCATCTTAAAAATATCATTAGTCCAAAAGATCTGAGGGAAGAACTTGCTACATGGAGCTTGTCTAAGGAAACCGATTCTATCGATAAAGACCACAGACTGCATCTTGTGCCTTTTGTTATCCAATTGCTGATTCCAAAAGTCAGAAAATTGAAAGTGCATGGTTCAAGAAGGGTAACTTTATAGCCAGTTGTGACCCTTTGCAAATTCATATGCGTCGATTGTGGATTTGGCGATTTTACTAACTACATGTATCTTATTTATCACTACAGCATACAAGCCTACTTCATCGGAAGGCATTGCTCAACTTTGTTGCTCAGCTAGAAGTCAGTGAACTTACTCCATTCTTTGCGATGTTGCTGAAACCACTGATCTCTATGCCAACTGAAGACCAAGAAGATGCTAACTGGTTTTGGGGCATTCCTCACTCTCCTTTCAAGGAGAATCCAGCCTCTTCATTCTTAAAGTATTTCACAAGAGACAACATTATGGCCTTATCCTGGAAGAAAAAGTCTGGATTTGTACATGTAATCGAAGATATTATTGAAGTCTTTGATGAAATACGAATTAGACCTTTTCTTGAACTCTTGATGGGGTGTATTGTAAGGTTGCTGGAATGGTGCACAGAAAATATTGATAAGCATAAAAGCTCTGAATACTCTTCTATTGACCACAGTACGGTGGATCATAATGAAGTAGGAGCCAATCAAACTAAGGTTAGTTCCTTACCTTGTAGCAGTTAAATGGTCTTTTTTTTATTGTTACACTGAGCTATAGATCCATGAGTGATTTGCTTTTAGGTTGGTCGGCAACTTCCAAATATGTGTTTCACATGCAATTTAAACATAAGATATACTACAGAGGTTGTTATTCAATTGTGAATAATTTCACATACCTTAGTTTGCTTGTGTGCAGCCTACCTCATCGGTGAAACAATGTAGAGACCTGAGATCTTTGTGCCTGAAGATTATATCTCTCACTCTCAGCAAGTATCAAGATGATATCTTTGGCTGTAGTTTCTGGGATGCCTTCTTTATGTCAGTGAAACCATTGATTGACAATTTCAAGCTGGAGGGATCTAGTAGTGAGAAACCGAGTTCACTGTTTTCTTGCTTTGTGGCAATGAGCAAGAGCCCTGAACTTGTAGCTCATTTGTATACAAAAAAGAATCTTGTCACGGATATAATCTCAATACTCACTACCAAGGTGGCGAATGAAGAGATCATATCATGTGTTATGGATTTCATAGAGAATCTTTTGGTTACCGCTAGTAATAGTAATTATGAGGATGGATTTGCGCACAAGATGCTTCTTCTTAATTTGGAGCCACTTGTCAGTAGCTTGCATTTTTATTTCCAGGGTGATAGTGCGACCAAGAGGTATGATATGTGTTCCCTATTTCAATTTATGCATGTGTTAGCAGTTTGCTACCACTTTCACAACTACCTTATGCCTTCACAAGGTTGGGTGACGCTGTCGTGAAAGTTGTATGAGTGAAAGCATTTGGAATACAATTGTATGGGCAAGGTTACAATTTTAGGTTTCTTCTAAACTAAGTAGGTTTTATTTTCTCTTTTTTGTATATATCAAGCACATGATGTTTACACAGTGTTTGTTTACATTTTTTATTGTGAGCTACACTTATTATATTATTATTTCAATTGTTTTTAGTGTGTAGTTTTTCAGCCCGTCTGAAAATAGTCAGATGGTTTCGATGTGTTACTCATGTCATCATTACATGGTCATCATTACATGAAAATCATTAATGTAAAGTTTGATTTCATGTTGAGTTAGTTTTGGAGATGCACATTCTGATTACATTAATATTTAATTTATATAAGTTGAACCTCTTCCACTTTTCTCTAAAGACTATTTCATGAGTAAGAAGTAATGTCATTTCAGGAAGCTGCACAAATGCCCAAGAGAAAAGCAGCTCATAATTTTGAAGTTATTAGGAAAATATATAAAGGATGGTTTGCTGGCCAGAAAATTTGTTGAAATACTGCTCCCCGTCTTTGGAAAGAAATTCCTAAATACTGGTGAGGCTTTTATTAGTTTTCCTTACACTTCAGTGATAAGTCACATATGTCCTACATATAATGAGAATGAGTTTTTCCTTGTGCAGACACTGGTTTATTAGCTATTCAAATCATTAGAGATTTGATACCAGTGATTGAAATCAAATCCACACCGAAAATCCTGGATGCAGTTTGTCCCATTCTTATATCTGCAGAACTCAGTTTACGGGTTCCTATCTGTGAGTTTCTTGGTCACTTGGCCGATGCTGACCATTCATTGCTAGAAGTGGTAGTACAACCTTTGACGATTTTTTCTTATGAATTACTATTCGACATGTGTATTAATTTGGCTTTAAATCTGTACGTATTCACCAATATGATTTTATTGCAGGCAAGATTACTTCGCGAATTGAATGCCACTTCTGTTGCTGATATTGGGGAACTTGATTTTGATAGAATCATAAGTGCATATGGGAAAATTACAGCAGAGTACTTTAAGTCTATCCGAGCAGATCATGCTGTGTTGATTTTGTCACATTTTATTTATGATATGTCATCAGAGGAAATCATATTGAGGCATAGTGCGTACAGGTCTTTGCTTACATTTGTTAACTTTGCTTCCTCAATCCTTTCACAAAACTTGACTAATGATGGAGGCGAAGTCATAATGACTGACGTCAGTAATAGAAGCTGGACTGAAGAACACATTTTGCGGATCGTAAACAAGATCCTAATTAACCATTTGGGAAACGCAATGAGCAAACCAACCCCCGGTCAGAAGGTAGAATCTCGCATTGATGATGTTTTATGGATGATAATAGTATATTTAGCTTATGAGAGTATGCATCTTGAATTCAGTCCTCATTTATTTGTTGAGCTGCTCCAAACGTTGACTGCTAATGTCAAAGCATCATACTTGCAGGAATGGGTTGAATTGTTGCAGCATATGATCAATAAGCTTCCTCAAGTGCCTGAGTTGCTCACTTTGAAGGCCCTTTGCGATGATAATGCTGAAGTAGACTTTTTCAACAATATCATTCACTTACAGGCAAGTTTTGGATTATTCGCTAGTTTACGATTAATATTCCTGTGAGAATAGAATTCTATTAAGGTGTTCTAAAACAAGCATAATAATAGAACAATTTAATATATTAAACATGTTTTATTTTTTTATTTACTTATGCATATCTTGTTTTCTATTGAATATTTATACTATGATATAATTTTTTTCTGTTTCTATTTATTTATGATTATAGAAGCGGATGAGAGCGAAGGCTTTATATCGTTTTAGGGATAACGTGGGAAAAGGCCATCTGTCTATGGTAATTATTTTGTGCATGTTTCTTGATCTTACACTTTTTAGTAGCTAAAATTTAATCTCATACCCCACAAACTTTCAGAGAATCACATCAAGGGTTTTCGTGCCTATGATATTCAATATGTTGTTCGACGTACAAGACGGAAAGGGAGAACATGTCAGAGCTGCATGTGTTGATGCACTCGCTTCCGTCTCGGGACAAATGGAATGGAAATCATACAACACGTTATTGAATAGGTGCTTCCGAGAGATGAAGAATAAACCAGACAAACAGAAGGTGCTGTTGAGACTGATTTGCTCTATTTTGGATCATTTCCATTTCTTCGAAAAAGACCAGGATGGGAAAAATTATTTAGAAAGAACGAGTAGAATTGTTTCGAACACTACACTTCAGAAATGCGGCTCTGGTAGTCCTTCAGAAATACAATCAAGTCTACAGAAGAGTGTGCTCCCCAAGTTGCAGAAACTTCTAGATTCTGATTCAACCGTTGTCAATGTTAATATTAGTCTCGCGGCACTGAAGGTTTTAAAGTTGCTCCCTGGGGATGCTAAGGACTCGCAACTCCCAAGTATAATTCATCGCATATCAAATTTTCTGAAAAATAGACTAGAAAGCATTCGTGATGAAGCTAGGTCTGCTTTGGCTGCCTGTTTGAAGGAGCTTGGGCTGGAATATTTACCAATTATTATCAGTACCTTGCAATCTACCTTAAAAAGGGGATTTGAGATGCATGTCTTGGGGTATACGGTACATTTCATCTTGTCAAGCTGCTTTGTGAATGCTACAAGTGGCACATTGGACAAATGTCTGCAGGACCTCCTCCCTATTGTGGTGAATGATATCCTTGGAGATGTTGCAGAAGAGAAAGAAGTAGATAAGATAGCTTTCAAAATGAAGGAGACAAGGAAAAGGAAGTCTTTCGAGACTCTTAGATTAATTGCTGGTAATATGACATTCAAAAGATATGTCATGGATCTTCTTGCACCTGTTACATCCCGTCTTCAGAAGCATATTACTCCAAAAGTTAAAACTAAATTGGAAGGCATGTTGGAACAAATAGCCGGTGGAATTACTTGCAATCCATCTGTTGATCAGACTGATCTGTTTGTTTTCATTTTTAGTCTTCTAGAAGGCAGACAAGATAAAGATATTGATCATGTTGAGCTTGCACATTCTTCAAAGGAGATTAATGGCAGTACAGCAAGGGGTAGGAGAGTTACAGTATCCAAAGCTGATCCACACTCGCAATGCTCACACCTAATTACTGTATTCGCCCTCCGGGTTTTGTACACAGGAATACAAAATGAGAAAAAGAATAAGAATGGCGTTCTGTTGTCTATGGTAGATCCTTTTGTCAAATTACTGACTAACTACTTGGGTTCAAAATACGAGGAGGTTATAGCAGAATCTCTTCGGTGTCTCACTCAGATTATCATGCTTCCTCTTCCATCCCTTGAACCACAGGCAGAGGGTATAAAGACTGCACTTTTAGATATTGCTCGAAGTTCATATAATACTAACAGTCCTTTAATGGAGTCATGCTTAAGATTGCTCACATCACTTCTGCGTCACACTAAGATTACACTTTCAACCAGTCAGTTACACATGCTGATTCAGTTTCCTTTGTTCATTGACCTTGAGAGGAACCCTTCACCACTTGCCCTTTCACTTCTGCTGGCTATTATAAGTCGCAGGCTAGTTGTGCACGAGATCTATGATATTGTCATTGTAGTGGCAGAGCTGATTGTAACTAGTCAAGCAGAAGACATCAGCAAAAAGTGTCGCCAAATTTTGTTGGAGTTCTTACTTCATTATGATCTTAAGGAAAAACGGTTGCAGCAACATATCAAGTTCTTGCTCAAATATTTAAAGTATGTTCTTCCCCATTCATGTGGATATATATATTTTTTTAGTTCATTCTTTGAGTCAGTTTGATGCACTTTTCTTTCAGGTATGAGCACCCCAGTGGAAGGGAAGCTGTGCTTGAAATGCTCAATGCCATTTTACATAAGTTTCCGAAACCTGTATTGGATGTGTGGTATGGAGAATTTCTTGTTCATCTGACACAATGTATGGTTAATGATAATAACAGTAACGTTCGGAAAATGGCTGGGATGGTCCTCAAGCGCCTTTTGCAATGTGTGAGTCCAAAATCGCGCAATGCTATTGTTGAGTTTGGTCTACATCATTATTTTGGGGATGCAAACAAACTGTGGAGTATTGGAGCACAGGTAAGATCATTAATTCCATGACACGAAACACTAACTTGTGTTTTTCCATTAAAGACAGGATTCTCAACACGGTTATAATTAAAACTTGACAACTTAAAACATGGTAGTAAATTGCGCATAAATTATTTTTGGGTTCGCCTGCAACAATGTCAATATACAAATTGAACCACAGTCAGGTCTTTCAAACAATTCATTACCCTCTTGACATTTGCAAATCATCGACTTGAGAGTGTGATTTTGTTCCTGTGTTGTGACGTGCCCTTTAACATATTGATTAAGGTACTGGGCCTCACGGTGGAGGTACTAAATAAAGAAGAGTTTGAGAAACATATCTCTAGAATTGTGCCTACCATTGAAAAATTTTTGAAATCTGCTCCAACTGAGGTAGCTGAAAGTGAGCCAGAAGTCAACAGTCCCGTTGTTCATTCGTGGAAAGCAGCATATTACTCATTAGTTCTGTTGGAAAAGGTCTTAAAAGTCTTTGATAGATTATACTTCTCGAGGGATCTCCAGGTATTTGCAGCCAGTAGCACATTTTTAACCGAATTGTGAACGTATATGTATGTGCATTGTGTGCGCACGCTTGTGGTTATGTATGTGAGTTGAGAATATAGCAGTTCATGATCAATGTAGCAAACATATATCTAGCAAGAGGGCATTTGGGTATCATTGTGCATACTTACACGCATAAGCAAAACAAAAAGGGAAAAGAAGGAAAAGGTGTATTGAAGGCAGTGGACAGATAATGTTGTGATTTTGGATCTTTTTTAATATTTAATGCATGTTTTTTGCATCCTACTCTTCTTAGTGATTACTTATGGATCTTTTCTCCTCTAATTTTTTTCAGAGTATATGGTCAGCCACCTGCAAACTGCTGTCTAATCCACACATCTGGTTACGCAAAATATCTTGTCGTCTTTTATATTCTTACTTCGGTGCCGTATCAAATTCCAGTAACAAAGATACTGGAAAGACATTAGATGAATTTGATCTTATGGACCCCAGTAGGCTTTTTTTGATTGCAGCTTCTCTCTGCTGCCAACTCAAGACATTGGCCGGTGATGATGAAAGTGACAATATTGTCAAACAAAACCTGGCATTCGCAATATGCGGGCTACATTCACTGATGGCGCCGGGACATGGAGGTTACTCCGATTTGGACGGGCTGGAACTTTTCCATGAAGCCTTTCTGCTGCTTGACCCAAAAAAAGGAAACTACAACTTTTTAAGATTCAAGTCTATCATAGATAACAAGAAACCTCAAGCTGACATTCCTGATCCTCGGCATGTCCTTGTATCTAATCTGCTCAAAAGGATGGGGAAGGACACACTTGAAATGGAGTCATTTGAGGTTTGTCAGATTCCCAAGTCAATTAAAAAATTGCAAGCACCAATTGCTTGTACTTTTCCTGCTAATGAATTTTATATCCTTATGCTTTAATTTCTAATATATACTCCCTCCTATTTATGCAGATGAAGATTATTTTGGATACATTTAAGGCATTATCTTTGCGATTTGGAAGTAATTGCAGAGAGTATGCTTATCCTCTTCTGCTTCCACTGTACAAAATCTGCGAAGGACACACCGGAAAAGTCATTCCTGGTTAGCATTTGACCAGTGTTGTTCATTTTCATGGTAAGATTTTATGAGACTTTATACTGACTTGTCGTTTCAGATGATGTGAAGCAATTAGCGTCTGAAGTCAATCAGAGCATGCGGGATACCTTAGGCATTCAACAGCATGTGGAGGTTTACAATCAGATAAGGAAGGATCTCAAAGCAAAGAGGGATAAAAGGAAACAACAGGAGAAAGTTATGGCGGTTGTTGACCCTGCTCGTAATGCCAAAAGGAAGCTGAAGCTTGCTGCAAAGAATAAGGCAAACAAAAAGCGAAAGATAATGACAATGAAATTTGGAAGGTGGTCGCATTGAGACCTCTGTTATGTTGAAAATGCTCCATCAAAGAAACAACTCTCAAGGCTCTGGTCAATGAAGGCCTCAGAGAGCAGAGAGGAAATTTTGATAGAAATGCCCCAAAGCATTTTGTTTCCAGTCTTTTGGCATGGCTGTAGTGCAAGCATTTTGTTTATACTCTCAAGTGAACTCTTAATTTGATTATGCTGTTGTCCATTGTTTTTTATACTAACAAAAAAAGGTTCATGATGGGGCGTATTTATATCACTCGTTAAACCGTTTAAATCTATGTATTTCGACATATTTTTATGTGAACAATTACTTCTTAGTGTTGTTTGTATTTCAGGTGTTTGAAATACATGAAAAGAGATTTGCGACGCAAAAGTTTTTAGGGAGAAAATCGACGTTGAAGGAATTCGGTGTACAACTCAGTGAGTTATGCGTCAGAAGACAATATTAGCATCGCGCGCCGAACCTTAATGTCTTCTTTGGGCGCGAATTGTGTTTGATGACGTCAGCATCGGGCCCGCGGTCCGAAATCAAATTTTAGAACCTAATCTCAATTAGGGTTTCGCGATGAGATGGAGACGGTAGTTTGGACGGGAAGCTGGGAAGAGACGTACATACGAAATTTTGGGAGAAAAAATGGAGGTTTGCGTGATCAGTGTTTCCCGACATGAACAGTGCTTTCCGGTAGTGAACAGTATTTTCCGGCGTGAACAGTGATCGCGAAACAGTATTTTTTATGTCTTTCAATTTAATTTGTTTTTCAGTCATGACCATGAATAGCTAATTTCTGTTTCAGTTTAGGGTTTTCAATTAGTGAAATACATGTTTGAGACTTGGATTTAATGCATATTTCTATTCAATCGTAAGTTCTGGATCTTAATTTGCATGAATTGTATTGCACGGTTAGAGTATACTTTGTCGTGAAACTATCCGCCCATCAGTTCTAATTATTAACTCTTGTCGAAGCTTTGTCGTGGAAGCAAGCAGTAGGATCTAGGCTTAGTATCACCTTTGTCGGAATACTCTAGGTTGTTACCTTTGTCGGAATGACCACATGTTTGAATAGAATCGCCATTTTTAGAAATCGATGATAACAGTCACTACTGAATTCCCTGGACTGAATACTTCTCTTAATTGATATTCAGACCTTTTCACTTTCTTTCTTGCAATCGACTTGCTCAAAGCCCCCTTTAGTTCAGTATTTACAGGAAATCGCTTCATTTGCCGCTACACTAGTTAAAAGCTTGGAGATATAAATATAAATTTGGCGCACACAACGCGCGCATCAAATTTTGGCGCCGTTGCCGGGGATCTGCTACAATGAAGAGTTTCTTTTCCTTTTTTTTTATATATATATTTAGTTCTCGATTATTTTTGCGTTATTCTTTTCTATTGCGATAATTGCTCTTTTCAGCATGTCGCTGATGATCGTCAAAATAACGAACAAAATCAGGATGAAAAAATTCCACAATTCTATGAAGAGCCTGAACGAGTATTTAGAGCACGCCAGAGGGAACTTCGCGAAAGAGTCCAAATTTGGCAACGGAACCTTCAACAAACTTGCTAGAATCTAGGAGAAGATTCTGATAATGATCCTTGACGTTTTTAGTGTGTTGGAAAGCTTGAAAAGGGTGGAGAAGATACAGAACACAAACAAATAATCACAGAGAGAAAACATAGAGCTCAAGAGAAAGAACACACGAAGAGATTAACTCACGGTAGCAGAGTCTTATACACTAAGTTAAAGGCTTGTGTTGCGCAAAGGAATCATAACTCGTGGAGTTTGATTCTGGACTGGTTCCAAGTTCAACTGGAGCGCTAGGTGAGAAGTAGAGTGTGATCAGACTACTTTCTAGTCTAGGAGATTAGACTAAGCTTTAGATTTCGGCTAGGTGAGAAGTAGAGGTGTGAGTCCTTGTACTTCGAATTGTGATAGTGGAATCTTGAGGATCGGAGCATCCTCCCCTGACGTAGGCAAGTCGCCGAACTGGGTGAACAAATACTGTCTTTCTTATTTTGACAGTAGAGTAATTCCGCAAAAAGTTACAGAGAGTGCTTAAGCAGAAGTTGTATCCCCGCACCAACAACAAAGTAGAATTTCACACAATAATCGGTTAAAGTACACAGGTACTAGTTCTCAGCCTATGCTAGAAAAACCTTTACTTCTAACCTAACTAGAATCTCTGCTCAGTCTGATCTCACAAACTAGCCTACTTTGTCAACAACACAATACAGTGTATGACAGGATGCTATAGCTACTTACTCAGTCAAGTTGCTCTTCCGTAGCATAAGTCTCAGACTCTCCGATCTCTCCAGATGCTCAGTTTGACCTCAGAAAGTTCACTCACTTTGATGATGCTCTCCCTTGATCGGTGACTTCTTGTCATCATATGGGAACATTGCTCGGCATTTAGATTGTCCGTATTCAGCTCAGCGGCTAGGATTCTTCAAAGGGCATGTACTTGATCTTTAACGAGTTTCCTCTCCGGTTGAATACAAGGATCAAGCATCAATCATATTTATCTAGTAGTGATCTCTCTCAGGCTCAGTGATCGAACTCTTGCTCTTCGCTCTATGCGTATCACCCTTTCTTCTTGCTTATGTTATATAGCTTCTACCATCGAGTCACTGCCCATATATACTGGCACCCTCCGGTAGATTATAGAAATTTTAGTTATCAGATTTAGGAACACTTTCTAAAAGCTTTTCAAAGAAATCTTGGAGAGGTTATTACATAATTCTATTGAAGCAACTATTTCCTAAAATAATTTAAGAAACTTGCCAGATCCTTTTCTGAATCTTCTCTTCGTAGGATGTTGAGTAATTATGCAGCAACTATTTCCTAAAACCATATAGGAAGCTTCCTCAGATTAAGAACCTTTGATCGTCCGCTGGCCGTCTTCAGGTTGCTCCAGCTACTTGCTTCACCACTTGTTGTAGCAACTCCTAGACCAAGTTGTACATGTTGTTTCAAGGATGGCACAAACCTTAACAATCTCCCCCTTGACATTTTTAACAACTAGGGGACGATTGTTGCAGTGTTTTCTGCCAGCATTTGCCTAGTTTCTCAGTTAGTGTTCACACTTGAGACAACCTTTAAGAAGAACAGAAAGCTATAGCAAACACAACAGAATTCATAACTATGAATAGCCAAGGGAGTTTCTTGGCCTAACAAAAAAACACGATCACAATGTTTTCAACACCCACAAAATGTTTCTACTCCCTTTTTTGACAATAAATGATAGGGGTCCTTAAACCAATTTTCAATAATAGGCCTATGCCTCTTCTCCATGGACAGGAGGTGGGATCTCATCAATGGGGTACTTCACATCCCCCAGAAGACTCACAATCTGGGCTCACAGGGCAGCATTCCTCTTGGCTTCAGCAGTCAAGTGAGCAAGTTCAGTCTTCAAAAGTCCAACAATTCTTGCGCGTCACTCAGTAGTTGCTGCAGCATCTTCCATGTCTGGGACTGCTCCCTGCATCACCAGATCAGCTTCCGCCACATCTACAATGTGCTTCCTTTTAAACATCTTGTGATCCGCCAAGAACACCTGAGGTGCTTCAGATAATCCTTCAGGAAGCATTTAGTTAATGACCAATGACCAGCTCGTATATGAGGGTAGGGAAGACTATGCCTTGGTTAGACTTGGCTAAACTGGTGTGAGCTACTATTTGAGGAAAAATAACCTGTCACAGGTTCTCCTTCATTCTATGTCCAATGCCAAATAGCAGCTGGACCATAGTCTTGCTGACTTTGCCTTTGTGGGAGTTGGGAATCCAGTTCATTACGGTAAATTTATATAGGAGGGAGTATTTAGTTGTGAGGTCAGCTGCCGCTAAGTTGTGCAAGACCCAGGCTGTGCACAACCCTCCAGTCAGGGTGGCAGCCAGAACATCAGAATTCACCTCAGCAGGTGGTCTAGCCTCTCCTCATATTTCTAAAAATTCATTGATCATTGTTGGTGTGATCATCACCTTCCTCTTTCTCACAAAACATGTTACATACTCTGCCTACTCTTCTACCCCAAACCTCTAGGGCAGGTTAGCTATACCTCCCTAACTAGTTGGGCACTATACCACTTAGAAACGGATTATCTCTGGTACCTTGAACTTGCCAACTTCCAACACCTTCTCATGAATAATGGCATGCCTTGATACAAGCTCCCATGATCTGGACACATCTAGGTTTCTAAACCAAATGCCCAGTTGGATAACTCTGGCTACTTCAGGTGGGCTAGGCTTAGAGCACTTGGTCCGTGCCTTCGAGGACTCAGCTGATCGTTTCTTGGATGTTTTAGATGCAGGAATAGAGACTACTCTGTAGTCATCATCACCAGATTCCTCGCTTGAGGTCTCTATAGATAATGGTTCCTTTCCTTTTTGATCTGCTGCTTTGGCAGTTACAACTTTTTCTTCTTCTTCTTCTGCCCAAATCTCTTCCGGGTCTTCTTCTTCTCTTTCAGGGTCTTCCCTCAAATCTGATCCTTGATTCTCAGAGGGATTGACGGCCACATCCACTAGATGCTCTCCCTTTTTAGGTGACGTTGTGGCTTCAACAATTTCTTCATCATCATCACCTTCCTGGTGACCTTCTCCTTTCTAGTCTTCTTCCATAGCTTCCATGTATTCTCTCAGAAAAACTTTCATCTTCCTCCTGACATAGATCTTCTTCAAAGTCGATGTCTTGACCTTCATCGGCTGGCTTTGGGAGTCTTCTAGTGTCACTTGTGAGCGGACAGTGGGGGCTTTTGTTTCTTGCTTTCCACCCGCCTTGATGTCGGTATTAGCATGCTGTTTCTTAGGGTGTTCACCATTGTCGATGAGTATCGGCTTGAAAGGGAGGAGATTAGGGGTTTCTGGAGAGCTTCCTTTAAGATAAAAGATAATGTTGTACAAATTAACCAGCCTTTTAGTAAACAGAATAAGAATTACAGAGAGATGGTTCGCTTCGCTTGCTTTGTATCTACCATCGAACCCAAACGAGTAAAGGATGCCATAGCAAATGAATACAGGGTTGTGGCTTTGCTGGAGGAATATGGTGTTGAACAGGATGTTATGACATTGTACTTTGATAATAACAGCGCCATCAGCATCGAAGAATCCAGTCCAGCACACACGGACAAAATGATCGCGCGGTTATCTGCGCGGTCCAGTCCAGCATCGATAACTTCGCGCTATACCTCTTCTCTGAACCGAGCTGCGCGGTTATCTGCCCTTGCATTGTTAGGTCCTTTTGGGGTTCTGTCCCCTAAGTTATCGCCGATGACACTATTATTCTCCATGCCCTGTTCTAAACTTGAAGAAAACGAAATTAAAAGACAACTAGGTTGTTGCCCCTGTCGGTGCGCAACTATAATCTGCGCAGCGCAACCGTTTCAAGGTTGCGCAGGCTGATGTTGATTGCGTACTGTCAGAAACACCAACAAAAAATAAAATAAAAAAAGAAATAACTAACTACTGTAAAAGAAAACTTGAACTAGTTAAAACTTATCTGTGTTGCTCCCGGGCAACGGCGCCAAAATTTGATCGCGCGTCGTTGTACGCGTCAAATTAATCCTTCCTTCTCCACTTAGTACAGCGGCTAAGTCAGGGTCGATCCCACAAGGAGCGTGCAGACTCGTCTTCGCTAGCAACCTACAACTTACGAAATTGGGGGTTGTGAGTGATTGGGTTGCGCAGGTGCGCGAATGAACAGTAGTGAAAGCAGAATTGCACTACACATGCGCAGGCAGTAGATATTAAGTACTAAAACCATGAAAAGTATCGGTAAAGAAAATCCTCTATGAATGTATCCCTTATCATCGACTCTAAACATCTATAGTGCAGTTCTACTTAAGTTAGTGTCCGATCAAGGCTTCCTAACGTGCGCGCATGTTCCGATCAAAGTCCATGAGCTATTAATTCTTGAAACTAGTCTAAGCAACTACGAATCCTATCATAGTAGTAGCCGATTATCCTAGTGTGTTACTCCTAGTTGTCACCATCAAGTTATCAACCAGTTTAACATAAAATAACGAGCAGTTAGAGTAAGATTGCGATTCAAGGCTTCTCTTATTCCACAACTAATTATCACCCATGTGCATAGAATTAATATAAGTAGACGAACTAAGCATTAAACACAAGTCTCAAAGGAAATACTTCATAGAATCATGCCCAATCGATACAAGGTGTTTAGCTAGACATGCTAGAAGCAAACATCATAGAAATAATAAGTAAAACTAAAGCAGCCAAGGAAAAGTAGCAAGCCGGTGCAATCGCAGGTTGCTTGTTTTCGGCTGGCGTAGGTGGTTCGCGCAGAATGTCGACGGCAGGATTTCTGGAGCTTGTGTGTCTTCTATTGCTATATGTCTCTCTCTATATATATCTTCTTCCAAACCCTAGCTTCCCTCCTCTTTATATACTGGTCTTAAAGCCCAAGGAATGCTTAGATTTGGCCCGTGAGAATCTTAGCTACTTTACAAATCTAGGAGATTTTGTAGGGATAATGATGATCAAAATTTAGAAATGCTGCTATCCTGCGCATGGCTCGCTGCGCATGTTGATTGTGCTACTCGCTTTGCGCAGTTGGTTTGCGCACTGCAGTCTGAATCAGCTATCTCCTATCTCCTTTTGCGCTGCTAGCTCCACAGGTCGTGCATTGAGCTCTTTAAAAGCGCCCGTTAGCGCGCATCTGACTTATGCTCCTGTTTCATCCTGAAATACAAAAATACCGAAAACCAGTAATCTTGTATACAAAATAATGCAAACAAGCACAGTGTTAAGATCTAAAAAGCGCATATAACTAGGCTCTATCATAAAACATATAGAGATCAGACACCACTATATTCATGAGCTTGTGGAGAAGGAGTTGATCTTGACCTATGTTCACACAGATTGCTAGAAAGCTGATATCTTTACAAAGGCTTTAAGCACACAACAATTCGAGACCTTGAGGTCTGAGTTGGGACCTCATGAAGCGTATTTATACGCTCCATTGAGTTGTTTATTCCCATAGTTTTATTACATTTTGTGTGAGATAGATTACTCTTTTGTAGTGTTTTCGCATTGCATGTATCTCAGGTTCGCATCAGATTTTATTGCATATTTAGAGAATTGTCACTTCATTCATTCAATATCAAGAAGAGCAAGGCCAAGAGCAGCTGAACCGAAGACCTGCTGGTTCAACCAGTGCCGGTTCAAAAATATTTAGTTCAACCGGTTCAAGTCCCAAACCCTAAAATGAAGACACATTGGACAAACACAAAAGACATCAGCCATTAGAGGGACGACCAAGGAGGCGACGGCTTAGAGAGAGAAAGGAGAAGATGTGGCGGTCGTTGAAGTTACTCTTCACCCGGGTACTGTTCACTGTTACTATTCATCGCACTGATCATTTATTACTGTTCATCTGTTACTGTTTACTGTCAGAAATAATATTCACGCTGTTTTTCGTATTAGTTCAGTTTCGTGTTCTTAATTAATTGTAGTAGACTAAACTCAGTTTTTATTATATTCGATGGATGTCATGAGTAGCTTAACCCAAACTCAGTTGAGGATTTACATTGCAACGCTTGGTTTGAGATCAATAAATTGGTGTACTGAGTTGGTTATTAACTGTTCTGTTGTTAAAATCGCATGCCCTTGATTATCAATCTAGTATAGCTTAGCAGTGAGCTGGTTTGATATTAATCGTGTGATACTAGACTGAACTGCCTTGTTAGCTAAACCTAGCGGTGGAACAGAATTGGGGGTATCAATCGAGTAACTGTTGAACTTATTCGAGGACTTAGCTGTTAAGAATAGGTAGAACCTTGGAGTCGACATTGCCTTAGCTGGATTGTTAGACTAGAACAGTGATTATCAATTGATACATGTTGTTCGATCGATGATAGTTAGTTGCAGTGTATTTCCCCCGACTGATATTCTCTGAATTGATATACTCAGTATTGAACATTCCCTGTGACTACCATTAGGACTCTTGATCACTTGCTCTCTTTGGGTTCAACCCTACTTACCGCTTGCTAAGTGTTAACATGTCTTATAAATACAAATTTGAGGCGCACAATGACGCGCTATAAAATTTTAGCGCCGTTGCCGGGGAGAGTAACAGTTGAGATAGAGGTCGAAGAACGTAGTTTTTTTGTGTTTTTGTGAACAGTACCGCCGGCGCAGGCAGTGAATAGTGCTGCCGGAGTCCGATCAGCAATTGCGAGACCTTTTTCTGAGCGAAATGGGCCAACGGTCAACAATCATCGCTTTGCCATGAGCTAAGTGCTTTTTTAGCCATCCGAGTTTGTTTGCTATTTTATTTTGAATTGTTTAGGTTTGTATTTTGCATTTTACTTGGCTTCTAGTATGTTTAATGCAGAAAGTTTTCATGGAAGTGTCCATGGTGATCATGTACCTGATCCTATCAACAATCCAATGCCCCCTCCCCCAGTAATACCCCCATTCTGTGATGAGCCAGAGAGTGTCTTCAATCAAAGACAAAGGCAAGCTCGATACCATAAAGGTGAAGGATGGAGGAACAAGATGAGTATGCACATGCACCTCAACCTCAACAACATGCACGTGGAAGGAATAGACAACTTACAATGAGGGAGCTTTCAGCCCCAACATTCAACAACCAACCATGGTGTATAAACACTGATCCGGTTGAAGATGATTTTGAAGTAAAGACCACAGTAGTCCATCATCTTCCCAAATTTAGAGGGCTGCCAGGAGAAGTTGTAGCGAGGCATTTGCAAGAATTCAATGGAATATGCCAGACTTTAAGGCCATATGCTACCCTTGAAGAGAGGTTCAAATTAAAAGTGTTTCCATCAAGTTTGACTGACCTTGCCAAAACTTGGTTTCTCTCTTTGCCTTCAAGAAGTATCAGAACTTGAGAGAAAATGCAGAGAAAGTTCCTTGATAAGTATTATCCCCCTGCTAAAGTTGCCCAATTGAGGAGAGAGTTGCCCACCATTAGACAAGGGCCAAGTGAATCAATGTATGATTATATGGAGAGATTCGGCGCCTTGGAACGAAGTTGCTGCAATTTGGGTGTTCCAGAGAAAATGCTTGTAGAATATTTATTGGATGGATTGAGACCCTTGGCAAGAATGTCGTTGGATGCAGCAGTTGATGGTAATATTTTGAATTTGTCACCTGGTGAGGTGCGAGAGTTGATTATCGGTTCAGAGAAGAGACAAGTAGAAGAGATGATACCAGTTGAGTAAGGAATGTCTCACAAATGGATTCCAATACAAATCAGATGGCTAATGAAATTAAGGAGCTCAAGGAATTAATGCATAAGATGATGGTTGGGCAAGTCAGTGGAGTCAAGTCTTGTGAATTCTGTGGTGCTGCAAACCACAAAATAAATCAGTGCCCTACCCTTCAGAAGGATGGAGCAGTCGACGTAAATGCTACAGGTGGATTTCAGAGCTTCGACAATAGACAAGCACCTAGGCAATTTGGACTTGCAGCAAATGGTTTCAGCTGGAGAAATCAGGGAGGCTTCTCAAACCAGCAAGGGCATAACCAAAATCAAAACCAAGGGCAAGGGCAAGCGCAATCTTATCGCCCTCCATGTCATCAGCAGCAAGAAAGATACAAGTACAATGGCAATGGTAATGCTAATGGTCAGTTTCAGCATAGGCGCAATTACAACCAAGCTGGCCCGAGCAATGGGAATTCAGGAAAGTTCTTAGAAGAAGTGGTTAAGGAGTTAGAGATGAGCACGCAGAATCATCAAGCAAAGAGAGACGGTGTACTAGCTGAGTTGTCGAAGCATATGTTCCAATTGGCAGCCACTTGTCTGAGCTGAAGAATGATAAAGATAAGGGAAAGCAGCCATCGCAAACAATTCCAAACCCAAGAGGCAATAATTGTTCAGTGACTTTGATAAGTGGGAAGAAGCTCCAAGGGGAGGAAACCAGCAGCAACCTGAGCGCTGATCTAGCAAGCACCGCGGAGGGCGAAGACAAAGCTGACAATTCGGAGCCTTCTTCGGCGTTTTTTGATAAACTAAGTTCTAACCTCTCGCTTCCGCTTCCTATGCAGATATCCAAATCAAAGAACAATCCAGTAGTGGTGGATCAATAGCTGTTACAGCTATTCAGCAAGGTGGAAGTCACAATCTCTCTCCTCGACGCAACCAAGCACATTCCGAAGTATGCCAAGTTCCTTAAGGATTTGTGCACCATTCGACGAGGAGGGCCTGAGCAAGTAAATCTAAGGCCCAACATCTCGGCCATTCTTCCATCCAAGGTAGCACCGAAATGTAAGGATCCAGGTACCTTTACAATTTCTAGCATAATTAATAATGTTCAAATGGATAATTGTATGTTGGATTTGGGTCCCTCGATTAATATCTTGCCTTATTCCATTTACCAAGCATTGCATATCAGTCCTCTGAGACCCACTGATTTTACCATTCAGATGGCTGATAGATCATCTACAAAGCCAGAGGGTCTTGTTGTTGATGTGCTAGTGCAGGTAGGAAAACTTGTATTGCTTGCAGATTTTTATGTGATCAAAATGGAGGATGAGAGAGGCTCTTCACCAATTCTGCTAGGGAGACCATTTATGGCAACCGTGAAGATGAAAATTGATATACATACGGGTGATCTATCCATGGAGGTAGAAGGGGAATTGATCAAGTTTAATATTCATAAGCCTATTGATAGAGCCTAGTTATATGCGCTATTTAGATCTTAACACTATGCTTGTTTGCATTATTTTGTGTACAAGATTACTGGTTTTCGGTATTTTTGTATTTCAGGATAAAACAGGATCATAAGTCAGATGTGCGCTAACATGCGTTTTTAGAGCGCAATGCACGACCTGCGGAGCTAGCAGCGCAAGAAGGAGATAACTGATTCGGACTACAGTGTGCAAACCGACTGCGCGAAGCAAGTAGCGCAATCCGCGTGCACAGGATGGCAGAGTTCCTAAATATTGATCATCCTTATCTCCTAGATTTGGGAAGTTGCTAAAATTCTCTCGGGCCAAATCTAAGCATTCCTTGGGCTTCAAGACCACTATATAAGAGGAGGGAAGCTAGGGTTTGGAGAGGAGAGAGAGCATAGAGAGAGAAGGACACACAACAGCAAAAACACACGAGCTACTCCAGCCCAGATTCTGCGCGAACCACCTGCGCCAGCCGAGAATAGCAATCTGCACTTGCGCCGACCTTCTACTTTTCTCTTGCTGCCTTAGTTTTAATTATTATTTCTATGATGTTTGTTTCTAGCATGTCTAGCTAAACACTTTGTATCGGTTGGACATGATTCTATGAAGTATTTCCTTTGAGACTTGTGCTTAATGCTTAGTTCGTCTACTTATATTAATTCTATGCATATGGGTGATAATTAGTTGTGCGAATAAAGAAGCCTTGAACCACAATCTTATTCTAACTACTCGTTATTGTATGTTAAACTGGTTGATAACTTGAAGGTGGCAACTAGGAGTAATGCAGTAGGATAATCAGCTGCTACTGTGATAGGATTCGTAGCTGCTTAGACTAGTTTCAGGAATTAATAGCTCATGGACTTTGATCGGAACATGCGCGCACGTTAGGAAGCCTTGATCGGACACTAACTTAAGTAGAACTGCACTATAGATGTTTAGAGTCGATGATAAGGGATACATTCATAGAGGATTGTCTGTACCGATACTTTTCATAGTCATAGTACTTAAAATCTGCTTGCGCACGTATCGTGCAACTCTGCTTTCACTATTGTTCATTTGCGCACCTACGCAACCCAATCACTCACAACCCCAATTTCGTAAGTTGTAGGTTGCTCGCTAAGACGAGTCTGCAAGCTCCTTGTGGGATCGACCCTGACTTAGCCGCTGTACTAAGTGGAGAAGGAAGGATTAATTTGACGCGTACAACGACGCGCGATCAAATTTTGGCGTTGTTGCCGGGGAGCAACACAGATACATTTTAACTAGTTCAAGTTTTCATTTACAGTAGTTAGTTATTTCTTTTTATTTTTCGTTGGTGTTTCTGCCAGTACGCAATCAACATCAGCCTGCACAACCTTGAAACAGTTGCGCTGCGCAGATCATAGTTGCGCACCGACAGGAGCAACAACCTAGTTGTCTTTTAATTCCGTTTACTTAAAGTTAGAACAGGGCATGGAGAATAATAATGTCATCGGCGATAACTTAGGGGACAGAACCCCAAAGGGACCTAACAATGCAAGGACAGATAACCGCGCAGCTCGGTTCAGAGAGGAGGTGCAGCGCGAAGTTGAAGCTCGGATGGCCGCTGAAGCAGTATATAATGCGCAACCCGCGCAGCAGATCGTGCGACGCAAAACAGTGCGCGAGATGTCGGCTCCAATCACAGTCAACCAACCGTGGTGCATAGTGCTTCCACCCGATGGGCATTTTGAACTACGGAGCTCATTCATTCATCATATGCCTAAGTTTCATGGGATGAACAACGAGAACCCAGTCAAGCATGTGCGCAAATTCCTAGTTATCTGCGAGAACATGAAGACCGACGGGGAGAGTGAAGAAGCGCTGAAGCTGAAGGTGTTCCCTTTTTCATTGTGTGATTCAGCCAGGCATTGGCTGATGAGCTTACCAGCAGGATCTATTCGCACATGGGAGCAGCTCCAGAAGAAGTTCTTGGATAAGTTCTACCCCGCAGCAAAGATCGCGCTACTCAGGGCGTTTCAGGGAGCTGGAAGCCAACTGCTATAATCATGGCCTGCCCCAAAATGTGCTGATAGAGAATTTCCTGAACGGGCTACAACCGATGGAACTTAGATTGTTAAATGCATGCGCAGGTGGTGACATATGCAACATGTACCCGGAGGATGTATGGCAGATGATCGAGGAGTCTGCTGGACAGGTGAGGCATCAATTGACGCTCGAGAACAGTCGTGCGCGCGCTGTGCATCAGGTGGATTCCAGTGCTGAAATAAAGGAAATGAAAGCCATGCTACAAAAGCTGATGAGTGCGCAAGGCACGCAGCCAGTTGCGCCAAAGGCATGCGAGTTCTGTACGTCCACTGAACACAAAACCGATGCATGTCCCACACGTTTCGAGGAATCAGGAGATGTCAATGCTCTAGGAGGATGGGACAATAGAGGACCGCAAAGGCAGAATCAGCCGCGCTTTGGACTGGTCGCAAATTGATTCAGATAGAGGGAAGACAGCAATCTCCAAAGGCAGCCAGCGGAATATCGCACACCTCAGCAAGCGCAGCAAGCATACAACCCACCGCACCGCCGCAATGACGCACCAGCAAAGAATAACCAGCAACCGCGGTGCTCCTTGGAAGACATAGTGGGTCAGTTGGCAGACACTGTGCCCAAGAACGATGAAAAGTATGACAAGAGGTTCGAGTCAATTGAGAAGCAGTTGTCGCAAATTGCTACCACGGTTTATTAGCTGAAAAAGAGCGATGGAAACCTACCTTCGCAAGTGATTCAAAACCCTAAGGGAGGAGTTAACGCCGTAACGCTGAGGACTGGGCGCACAGTTGGGACAGCTCCGACCGCGAAGGTGCCCGCGCAGCCAATTGCGCAACCTCCAGAGCCAGCACAGCCGGATGCGCAACCAGCCGCGCCAGCTACGAACCAACAGGGGGTGGCACCAGGTATGATACAATCAGGAGATAAGAGTACCAATCATACTAACGCACCCGCACCTTTTCTTGTGCAGGCACCTTTAGCAAGGAAGGAGGCGCTAGACAAGGAGTTATATGAATTATTCAGTAAGGTGGAAATAAACATTCCCCTAATTGAGGCAGTTCGGCAGATCCCCAGATACGCCAAATTCTTGAAGGAGCTGTGCACAAACAAGAGGAGGAAAGGCGAGTGCGCACAAGTAATGCTTAACGCACATGCATCAGCAATTGTGCAACACAAGGTACCACCTAAATATCGGGATCCATGTACGTTCACGATACCATGCACCTTAGGTAAGACCACGGTAAGCAACTGCATGATTGATCTCGGTGCATCTATAAATGTGCTTCCTTACTCCTTGTATGTGTCATTGCACCTTAGTCCACTAAAGCCTGAAGGTCTTACCATCCAATTAGCAGATCGGTCGTGCAAACAACCGACGGGCATGATAGAGGACGTTCTCGTCCGAGTGGGAGAGCTGGTCTTCCCAGTAGATTTCTACGTCTTGGAAATGGAGGGTGAGCCGAGCAAGGGAAGCGCGCAAATCCTACTGGGTAGACCATTTCTGATGACAGTGCGCACAAAGATAGACGTGTGGAAAGGCACGCTCTCAATGGAGGTAGATGGCGAGGAGATTCACTATAACATTTTTAAGGGGATGCAGCATACTCATGAGGACGCCACAGTGCACGCGTTAGATAGTATGGCCGACTTGGTTGCGCATGCGCAGTGTGCGTGCGCAACAGGGGAGCCTGCGCCACTGGCATAGACAGAGATGGAGGCACAAGATGATGAGCTGAGCAGCACAGAACCAGTGTCCAGACAGGTATGTGATCTGGTTAATGCTTGCGCTACTAATAAAATCATGCCTTCTATTGAACAGGCACCCAAAGTTGAGCTGAAGCAGTTGCCCGAGCATTTAAAGTACATCTTCCTGGGCAATGAGGACACCCTACCTGTCATCATAAAGAAAGGATTAGAGGAGGAGCAAGAGGCGCGATTACAGGAGGTGTTGTGCAAGAACCAGCGCGCTATAGGATGGACATTAGCTGACCGCGCGGAGTAAGCCCTGATGTGTGCATACACAGAATTCTACTGGAAAATGATGCCAAACCATCCAGGGAACCTCAGCACAGACTGAATCCGATTATGATGGAGGTAGTGCAGAAGGAGATCCTGAAGCTGCTTGACGCAGGAGTAATATACCCGATCTCAGACAGTAAGTGGGTAAGTCCAGTGCACGTTGTGCCAAAGAAAGGAGGCATCATAGTAGAGGAAAATGCGCAGGACGAGCTAGTTCCCAAGCGCATACAGACTGGATGGCGCATGTGCATTGACTACAGGAAGCTAAACGCAGTCACGCGCAAGGATCATTTCCCGCTACCATTCATGGACCAGATGCTCGACCGGTTGGCAGGGAAGCCACACTTTTGCTTCCTGGACGGTTACTCAGGGTACAATCAGATCCCTATTGCTCGGAGGATCAGGAGAAGACAACCTTTACCTGCCCATTCGGTACCTTTGCGTTCCGGCGCATGTCGTTTGGGCTGTGTAATGCGCCAGGTATGTTCCAACACTTAGTCATGAGCTTTTCTCTGATATGATTGGTTTATGTATAGAGGTATTCATGGATGACTTCACTGTGCATGGTGAGACTTTTGATGCATGTTTGGATAATCTTGATAGGGTCTTAGCGCGCTGCATTACCAAGAACCTAGTTATCAATTATGAAAAATGTCACTTTATGGTGTCACATGGAGTAGTACTAGGACATATTGTTTCACAGGAAGGAATTAAGGTTGATAAAGCAAAAATTGATCTTATCTCAAATCTGCCTTATTCCACTAATGTGTGCGACGTTAAGTCGTTTCTTGGGCATGCAGGGTTCTACAGGCGCTTTATAAAAGATTTTTCTAAAATATGTATTCCATTGTCTAACCTCCTTTAAAAGGATGTGTGCTTTGAGTTCACTGATGAGTGCAGGAATGCTTTTGATAAGTTAAAGGATGCGCTGACCAGTGCGCCAGTGATGCGCGCACCAGACTGGAACTTACCATTTGAGCTGATGTGCGATGCTAGTGACTACGCTGTAGGCGCAGTACTGGGCCAGCGCGTGGATAAAAGACCGCACGCTATTTATTATGCGTCGCGCACACTGGACACTGCGCAGAGGAACTACACCACGATCGAGAAGGAACTTCTGGCAATCGTATTTGCTCTGGAGAAGTTCCGCGCATATGTTCTGGCGCTAAAGTCACTGTCCACACTGACCACACTGCTATCCGTTACTTGATGTCCAAAAAAGAGACTAAGCCGCGTTTGATGCGCTGGTTGCTGCTGCTCCAAGAGTTCGATTTAGAGATCAAGGATAAGAAGGGAACGGAAAACACTGTTGCTGATCACCTAAGCAGGATACTGAAGGAAGAGGAGCCAGGGCAGATCACGGAGACATTCCCTGACGAGCACCTGATGGCGTTGAACGGTAAGGTACCATGGTATGCACATATTGCAAATTAACAGGTCACAGGTGCGTTTCCCCCTCATTTCACTAAAGCTCAATGCATGAGGTTAATACATGAGTCTAAATATTACATTTGGGATGATCCGTACATGCTTAGAATAGGCCCTAATCAGATCTTGAGGCGATGTGTGCCTGATCATGAGATGAGCTCTGTTTTAAGATTTTGTCATGCGCACGCGTGCGGGGGACACTTTGGTCCAAAGCGCACGAGCAGGAAAATCCTAGATTGCTGTTTTTATTGGCCGCACTTATTTCGTGACTCATATAACCACTGCAGGGCTTGTGACAGGTGTCAGCGCGCAACGAGATGCCACAAACGCCAATACTGGTAGACGAAGTGTTTAACTTGTGGGGGATTGACTTCATGGGGCCGTTTCCTCCATCTTGTGGATACGAGTACATACTAGTTGCGGTGGATTATGTCTCGAAGTGGGTCGAAGCTAAGGCCACGCGCAAGGATGATGGTAAAACGGTTGTTGAGTTTTTAAGGACTAACATTTTCTGCAGGTACGGAGTGCCTAAGGCAATAATCAGCGACCAGGAGACGCACTTCTGCAACAGAATAGTGGCGCAAGTACTAAAGCATTATGGAGTGCGCCACAAGACGTCCACTGCATACCATCCTCAAACGAATGGCCAGGCCGAGGTTTCCAACCGAGAGATTAAGCGCATTCTGGAGAAAACCGTGAGACCTTCGCGAAAAGACTGGAGCCAGCGGCTGGACGATGCACTTTGGGCATACAAGACTGCGCACAAGACACCGATTGGGACTTCACCATTTCGGTTGGTGTATGGAAAGGCGTGCCACCTACCGATTGAGTTGGAGCACAAGGCATACTGGACATTGCGCACTTGCAATCTGAACCTCGATGAGGCTGGTAAGGAGCGCGCATTTGAATTAAGCGAGCTAGAGGAGCTGCGCCTAGATGCATATGAGGGGCTGCGCGACTACAAAGCGCGCACGAAAGCATTTCACGATAAGTACATCCTCAGACGCACCTTCGAGCCAGGAGACCGAGTGCTTTTGTTCTCCTCGCGCTTAAAACTGATGCCCGGAAAGCTGCGCAACAAGTGGACGGGACCTTACATAGTCACAAAGGTTTTCCCATATGGAACAGGCGAGTTAGAGAACGAGCGCAAGCATCGTTTTCAGGTCAATTGGCAAAGAGTCAAGAAATACTTGGGAGAACCTTGGGATGAGGCCACGCGCGAAGTTGATTTGGCAGAACCAGAAATAGAGGATGCGTAGGCTGCTGCGCCAGAAATACAACCCGATGCACCGGAGGGAGAACTAGGAGCTACTGATTATATATCTTCTCCCTCACTGATTAACCTCGTTACTTATGATGTGCCACATAATTTTGGCCACACTGACCACCCATCTGTTCCTTTGCGCAGGACTAAGGAAGACATAGCACACACTGATGCACAAGAGCGCGATCAAATTTTGGCGCCTTTGCCGGGGAGCAACGAGGTACTGTCGAGCCAACGACGTTAAACAAAGTGTGGGGGCAAGAGCGCGCGGGAGCAAGTGTGAGGGTGGTCACGAACGCGAACTTGAGCAAGTAACGAGGTACTGTCGAGCCAACGACGTTAAACAAAGGCACTTGTCGGGAGGTAACCCGACACGTTTTCCACGTTTTATTCTTTACCCATTTTTTTTAGGATTTGCATTTTTAGCTAGTTCAGTACTTGCATTTTTTTTTGAGTCACATAGCAATGCGCGAGTCAGTGCGCAGTTCAGTGCGCAGGACAGATGCGCAGGTCAGGGGGTATATAAGGGTAGATACTTAGAAAATTCCAGACATTCTGCTATTTTGACCGTTAAGAGCTCTGCACTGCTGCCAGCTGATCTTTGCCGTCCGCCCACCGATTCCGGCGTTCTTTAGTGAGATTTGAAGAGCACAACATCACCAGCGCACTAGGTAACCTGTCATTCCTTATTTCAGTCGCTTTAGTGAGGGTTTGGTGAAAGCAGCCGACTGAGGACGTAACCCTAGAATCAAAATCGCACCTAGTTAGCCAGCTCCGTTTGGTGTTTTCATTGCTGGGTTTTGTTGAGAAGAGTAAGGCGCCCATCTGGTAGAAATTTGAGGGTCTGATTCGAAGTTCTGATTTTGGGATCCTTAGTAGAGCGTTAACTACAGTTGACCGCTAGCTTCTTGAGTCGATCGCTGCAAATATGAAGCCAGCAGAGAACCAGGACACCCCGGCGTATTTCGCACGGAAGTATGACGCCTTCTGGAGAGTGGACATGTATGGCACCCCGTGCATCAACAGGGACTTCCTGCGCGAGGTGGGCTTAGAGGACTTGGTCACAGAGAAGCTCGCGCAGGCCGGCTGGGAAGCGCTGATGGACATGGATAGCGCAGCCGACAAGGAGGACACTTGTGAGTTCCTGGCGTCCCTGCAGATCGCTGACTTAGAGATCCGATACCGACACCGAGGGGTGTGGTACATTGCATCGGCCAAGAGGTTGAAGCGCACCCTGCGCTGTGACAAGGTGCGCGAGCAAGATGTGGATACGCACACCAACCAGAAGGCATGGCGCAAGATGGCGTCGGGCAAACCGTTTGCCGCTGGGCGCAGCAGAGGACGAGAGCTGCGCGACCCTTGGATGTACTATCTGTGGCGCATGGTCGCGTACGCAGTCATCGGGCGCTACAACGGTGCGCCGAAGGTTAGCCTGCTTGATATGGACGTGCTAAAGGGGTTGTATTACGGGAAGAAGGTGCGGTTTGTGTCGAACATGGTGGTGCACTGCGAGCGGCTCAGCACCAAGGGCCCGCTCACTTGCGGAGGTGTGATCACGCATTTGCTGCGTGGGCTGCACGGAGAGCCAGAGGTACCCGAGCACATGGTTGTTCCAGCCGTCCCTCTTGACCGTGCACACATGCTGCAGTACCGAGCGGTAACTGCTAAGGAAGATGGGTCACTGGAATGGTGTTACCGACTGCAGGCTGCTAGGGCACCGAGGCACGCCACAATCAGAAGACCGCCCACAGAGAGTAGTGTGCCGCAAGAGGAAGCTGCTGATGAGGAGGAAATGGAGAATGTGGAGGCACCAGTCGTGCAGCCAGCTAGGCGCGCGCGTGCGTGCGAGTGGACCGCCAGGGGAAGTTGTGACCATTGACATCAGAGATTCTTCCCCGCGCGCGCTGGCAAAGCGGCGCAGACAGGATTCTGAGGAGGCGCCAGCAGAGCAGCGCACGATGTTTAACGTCATGCGCGTGCTGGAGTACTTGGCGCCCGAGGGGGCCGATTTAAGCATCAATCCACCAGCTGGGTGGAAATTTGGAGATCCCATTCCCCCTCTTCTCAGTCTGCGCAGGCCACCTCCAGGGTCAACTTCAGAGCAGCGCGAGCCCGCCAGTTCTCCCGCGCAGTCACCGGCCCAATCCTCAGTGCGCAACCCAGTCCTAGACCCATTGCACATGTGATAGAGCCTATTTATACGCATTATTTAGATCATAACCCTATGCTTGTTTGCATTATTTTATGTACAAGATTACTGGTTTCCAGTGTTTTTGTATTGCAGGGCAAAACAAGGGCCTAAGTCGGATACGCGCTAACAGACAGCGTTTAGGACGCGCATCACACAGCCTGCGGAGCTAGCGGCGCAAACAGAAGAATTGGCAGAGTCGACCGCGGTGCGCTAACCGATTGCGCTAACCAATGCCGTGCGCCAGGCGCAGATGGTGGTGTTTCCAAATCCTGACACGACCAGATTTGGAAGTTGCCAAGGATGAGCCTCTGAGCAGTATATAAAGAAGAGAAGGAGGCTAGGGTTAAGAGAGAATTATTAGGATTCACAATTCGTACACCCAGGAGGCACTGCGCAGCAGAACTGGAAAACACACGAGCTTGTTGAGAGGATCTGCGCTAGCCGACCGCGTCAGCTAAGACTGCAACCTGCACGCACTGTTTGCTATTGTTTTCGTGGACACTTTAGTTATTATTTACTGTTTCTATGATGTTTATCACTAGCATGTCTAGCTAAACGCTTAGTATCGGTTGGGCATAAATCTATGAGTATTTCCTTTGAGACTTGCGCTTAATGCATAGCTTGCTTGTTTATATTAATTCTGTGCACATTACTGGCAGCTTGTTACATGAGTAGGGGAAGCCTTGAACCGCAATCTTACTCTTGTTGCTTGTTGTTGTTTGTTAAACTAGTTGAATAGCCTGACGGTGCCAACTAGGAGTAACGCGCTAGGATAGGCAATTACTACCTTGATCGGATTCGTAGTTGTTTAGTCTAGTGTAAGAATTAATAGCACATGAACTTTGATCGGAACATGCGCACATGTTAGGAAGCCTTGATCGGACACTAACATTAGCAAACCAAACTATAGACATTTAGAGTCGATGATAAGGAATACACTCATAGAGGATTGTCTGCGCCGATACTTCTCATAGTCATAGTACTTAATCTCTACTGCCTGCGCACGTCTAGTGCAAATTCCTGCGTTTACAACTGTTTACTCGCGCATCGCGCAACCCTGATCATTCACCCCTCAATCTTCGTAAGTGTAGGTCACTGGTTAAAACTGAACTGCTTGCTCCCTGTGGAGATCGACCCTTACTTAACCGTTGTACTAGTGGAAGAGGAAGGATTAATTTGACGCGTACAACGACGCGCGATCAACATGCCGTCAGAGCCCCCTCCGCAACCCTCTGCCCAGATGATCAGATCGCCCTCTGAGGTCACCCCCATCAAAGAGTTAAGTTCAGATTCGATATGGGAGACTGACTCGAAGGAGGAGCCTGCAAACCAGCCCGCAACAGTTTCAGTTGCAGCCATCCTCCAGCTCTGAGTATGAGACCGAGTCCATGGACGAGGAGGCACAAGGGTCTGCGCAGGACTCCAGCTCAGAGGATCTTTAGGGCTGCACAGAGGGCTCGGCATAAATCATTTCGGGTTGTCTTTGTTGCTTTTGAAAACTATCACTGGATATTATGTTCCTATTTTGTGTGGATATTTTGAGAACTCCTGACCTTGTTTCGTTTGCTGCCTTGACTTTGTTTTTCATTTTCATGATGCATTTTGCATTTAGTTTTTAAGTTGTCATAGAAGCTTGCATGTGTGCGCTCTCTGTTGCGCTTGAGCTTGAGTCGTGGGGACACGTCTCTATTTAAGTGGGGGGGGGGGTGCGTTACATATACATTTCATATTTATCATTGTAGTTTAGCTTAGTTAGTGCAGTTATAGAAAATAGTAGCGGTTGTGCGCTTGTGTGCGGATTGCGCACACCTTTCGACTTGTTTTACCTTATTCATCCTACACGCACTGCCATTAACCGATTTAGTATAATTTTTTTTGATTTATTGTCTCTTTAGTTGGGATATTCAGGGGATGTGGAGTTGACAGAAAAAGCTCTAGAGAGGCGGTTAGTCGTTTTTGCTTCGAGAGTAAGGTACATGGCTAAAAGCGCTAGTGGAGGCCGGTGCTTCGCAACCTTTGGAACAATAGAGCGCGCTCAGCCACGCAGATGCCAAAGGCGAATACCCAAAGCGTGGCGAGGTGGGAAAACAGACCACCTTTCCTCCGGAAGTCGAGCGTAGGAAAGTGGGCGGGGGTGTAAACGCGTGCGCTGACCTGCGCAAGTAGACCAAGGAGGGAGAGCGGGGGGTTGTTCCATAGCTGCTATCCGAAGGCCGAGACTGGAACCGTTCTGGGAATATAAGAAGAGTGGACCAAGCCGTATAAAAGGAAAAAACCAGCTGACGATATACGCAAGGAAAAGAAACCAGCGTGCGCACACAACTCCATATCAGCGCATGCGCAAGTCCAAAAGTAAAGAAAATCGTCAAGGTCGGAAGGCTTGAGTTCCCAAGAAGCGCGCGAATGAATCACGCACCTGAAGAAACCTGCGCGATTATCCATGTACCAGAAATCGGAGTGGAGACCGACAACCAGGAGCCTATGAAGAGCTATCTCCGAATCATCCGAATTAAATTGCATCCTGGCTGAGAGGTAACAAATTTCGAAAGTATTATATTAGAATTGTTAAGGGTTTGTGCGCGTAGGTGAGCACCGCAGGGTGAATCGCTGTGTGAATCGCGCATGAGTATAAGGCTGTGCGCTAGACTTCAGAGAGGTAATTGTATCTGTGCTTCAGTACTTGTTCGGGACGAACAAGGGCAAGTGTGGGGGATTTGATAGAGCCTAGTTATATGCGCAATTTAGATCTTAACATTGTTCTTGTTTGCATTATTTTGTGTACGAGATTATTGGTTTTCGATATTTTTGTATTTCAGGATAAAACAGGAGCATAAGTCAGATGTGCGCTAACGGGCGTTTTTAGAGCGCAATGCACGACCTGCGGAGCTAGCAGCGCAAAAAGGAGATAACTGATTCGGACTACAGTGTGCAAACCGACTGCGCGTAGCAAGTAGCGCAATCAGCGTGCGCAGGATGGCAGAGTTTCTAAATATTGATCATCCTTATCTCCTAGATTTGGGAAGTTGCTAAAATTCTCTCGAGCCAAATCTAAGCATTCCTTGGGCTTCAAGACCACTATATAAGAAGAGGGAAGCTAGGGTTTGGAGAGGAGAGAGAGCATAGAGAGAGAAGGACACACAACAGCAAAAACACATGAGCTACTCCAGCCCAGATTCTGCGCGAACCACCTGCGCCAGCCGAGAATAGCAATCTGCACTTGCGCCGACCTGCTACTTTTCTCTTGCTGCCTTAGTTTTAATTATTATTTCTATGATGTTTGTTTCTAGCATGTCTAACTAAACACTTTGTATCGGTTGGGCATGATTCTATGAAGTATTTCCTTTGAGACTTGTGCTTAATGCTTAGTTCGTCTACTTAAATTAATTCTATGCATATGGGTGATAATTAGTTGTGCGAATAGGAGAAGCCTTGAACCACAATCTTATTCTAACTGCTCGTTATTGTATGTTAAACTAGTTGATAGCTTGACGGTGACAACTAGGAGTAACGCACTAGGATAATCAGCTGCTACTGTGATAGGATTCGTAGCTGCTTAGATTAGTTTCAGGAATTAATAGCTCATGGACTTTGATCGGAACATGCGCGCACGTTAGGAAGCCTTGATCGGACACTAACTTAAGTTGAACTGCACTATAGATGTTTAGAGTCGATGATAAGGGATACATTCATAGAGGATTATCTGTACCGATACTTTTCATAGTCATAGTACTTAAAATCTACTGCCTGCGCACGTATCGTGCAACTCTGCTTTCACTACTGTTCATTCGCGCACCTACGCAACCCAATCACTCACAACCCCAATTTCGTAAGTTGTAGGTTACTAGCTAAGACGAGTCTGCACGCTCCTTGTGGGATCGACCCTGACTTAGCCGCTGTACTAAGTGGAGAAGGAAGGATTAATTTGACGCGTACAACGACGCGCGATCACCTATGCAATTCCTACCTGACTTTGCAGGAATACAAGCCTTGGACACCATTGAAGGTGCATCTATCATACAATATGGATAGGACATATTGGAGCTAGACACCAAGAAAGAAAAAGTTGATGCTGGGCAGTTCATCCATGACATCCCCATGTATGATATCAATGCCATTAAATTATGCAATAAAACTAAGCTCTCCCCATCTGTTGTGCAGCCTTCGGATATACAGTCAAAGCCCTTACCGGAGCATCTGAAGCCTCACATTCCGCCTGGTATTCCACCTGACATCCCGCCTGATGAGGAGTCTCAATTGGCCTACTCGGCATGTGCTTAAAATGAGAGGTATCGTTTAGCCAAAGACGTAAAACAAAGGCGCTTTGCGAGAGGCAACCCGATGTTTTTATTTTCATTCTTAGTTGGCATCTTCCTGTGAGTTAAGCGCATTAAGGCAACATTAGAGCCGCTCCCGTTTCATACTTTAAGCGCCCCTAATGTGTGCATGGGGCGAGCTACTAATGTATGCTTGGGGAGTGCCTGTAGTTAGGATCTGATTTTTGTGGTTTTTGTTAGTCATTTGCTCATGTTAGTTGTTTGTTTCTTTTATTTGAATCTTGCATGAGTTTTCTTCCCTTAGATTATACCATGAGGACACGATTCGATTCAAGTGTGGAGTGGGAGTTAGTATGCATGCTATGTTCATCATATTTCCCTCCGTGTTAGTTAGTAGTTAGGGCATGTTAGCACGTTTTTTTTTTTTATGCTGAGCTGCTGCCTTTTGTGATGAGTTGCTGCGTAAATCTTGCTGAGTTGCCGCTGATTTTTGAGCTTTATATCATGCGATGTACATCCCTAGTCCTATTCATTTGTAGGCTCCGGGCGAAGAAAAAAATTGGCCCTTTTTATGTGTAAAATTTAAACTTTATTGATACTAATCAAAGCGAAAAATCAAAAGTTATTGTTTTATTAAGATACAAAAAGACTTGTAAAAAAATAAGTAATAAAGTTAAACACATGAGAGCGAAACCATGAAAATAAGTATGTGTCACCTACAAAATTTATGAAAACACATAAAAGATAAGTTAAAATTTTTCGTCGAGCATTTCTAGATGCAAAATCACTAATAATGGTCTCAATATCAATTTTTTTCAAACATATCTCTCTTAATACATAAGAGAGCCAAACCATTTAATCTCTCTTGTGACATAGGAGATCTCAAATAATGTTTAATAATTTTAACTTAGAGAAACTTCTTTCTACATATGCAACAGTTACAAGAATAGTTAATAGAATTGTATATGCAACAGAAACATTTGGATAACAACCAGCCATTTTTATGAATTTCAAGAATTTCAATTGGAGACATAGACACATCATCCGGTAAAGTCATTGCAACACTTTCAATTCATAAATAAAATCATCCAAGTCAACATCTGACTTTTCGTCAGGAGAAAAAGTAGCATAAAATTTCTTACAACATTCTCTTAATTCATTTCATCAAATAACTTTAATTTTTTTAAAGCAAATAATATTTTTTTATTTTTCCCAAAAAAAAAACTTAGGGCAGTGGGACCTCTCTGAGGGTGGGCCCTGGGCTGGTGCCTTGGTTGCCACCCCCAGGGCCGGGCCTAGCGATGTAGGGGCTGAGTTTGTGAGTATATGATGCGATGTTTATGATGATATGTTACTGAATTGCTGCTGAATTCATGAGACGAGTCATTATGCGATGTAAATGCTGTTTTTATGAGATGATGTCTATTCTATGAAGTTTTGACGTATATGCGTTTCATGGTTTCTTAAATATTGTGATGCTTGCGCTTTGATGTTATATGTTCTTTTGAGCTGAGATATTTCAGGATGTGGAGTTGATAGAAATGTCCTAGAGGGACTTGACATTCATTCGGAGGTTCAAGGGATTAGTCGCGTAGCACGCTGAATTTATGGAGGTTGGCACTTAGAGTTATGAGGGGTTTCACTCCATCGTTGAAGCGTTATGCAGCGGTGGGACGGAAAAATAAACCGTCCTATCTCTAGTCTGAGTAACCGGGAATGGGTGGGTAACCCCTATTCTGCCTAGCGCTGAAAGGGCAATGATGATAAAGAGCGGGACGCGTTCCTTATGCTGCCATTCGAAGGCTATGATTTGAACGGTTCAAATTGGAGAGAAAAGCTCAAAAAGGATAAGCATTTCACATTGAAAGCTCGGAAAAGAAAAAAAAATTCAGCTTTACAAGATGTGAAAAGAGGAGAGCAATTAAGAAACAAAAGCAATTGAGAGCTGTCCTACAAGAAAAGAAGAACAAGTTGAGCTCCTAATAACTCGTGAAATTCGCAGTGTCTCAGTTCGACAGATTCGTGAACAAGTAGTTGCTGCAGCACACTCTTGTTCACTCGGAAATTGTCTCAGCAACCAATGAACAAGACAGAAGTTTGTTCACCCAGTTCGGCCAATTGCCTACGTCTGGGGAGGACTATTCTCCAGTCCTCAATCCACTCAAAACAAAGGTCTCCAAGTACACTCGGTTACAACTCACGCAACCTATGCTACTCAACCTTGTGTGGATCACTCAACACAATCAGAACAAGCTCTGACTTGTGTCTGCACACCCTCTACAAATATCAATCTAGAATAGCTACAGACTTCTCAAGACTCAGCCTATTCTAAACTACACTTAGTCAGCAGGGTTGCTGTAGCAACTGCTGTAACACACAGCTGAAGCACAAATTGTCCGCGTCGCTCCAAAGCCTACTGCCGAGCCGTTCGAACAATTCCACGAGCGCTGCACACTCTGGAATACTCCCCCTCACTCAGTGACCACCTGCCACTAGCGAGTACTGCCGCACGACACTTGACCGAGCCAACCACCCGTCAGTTCTTCCGCGGCTGTCCTTGATCAACCAACAAGCACCAAGCTCTGAATTGGCTTCCAGATCAAGCTTGGATCAGACTCTGCAAGTCCTGACCACCTTCTGCTTCTATCACCACAGCTCTGCGCTCACGCTCTGCTCTTGGGTGATGATCGAAGAATTCGTTCGCCGCACACCGCAAATTGCTCTCTCTGAATTCCGTGTATGCACTCGTGTACGCCTCAGCTTCGATCAATCGTTCTGCTCTAAACCTCTTCTTCTTAAATAGCAGCACCAGCTTTAAGCAATGTCCAGGTTTAGGCAATGTCCCAAAGAGAACAATTATCTCCTAAAATCTAGGAGATTAGATTTGATTTTTATCTCTAATGCAAATCTCCTTCTCTGACTAGTAAACCTCACTGAAAAATACTCCAAAGCATATTAGAAATTCTTCAGATGCTCTCCGTAGAGTTTCCAGCCCTTCTAGACACGCCCAGGTTGCTGCTGCTTCTTAGACAGATGATGCAGCCAGTTGAACAAGCTCCCGCTGTAGCATCCCCTGCTGCAGCTGCTGCTAGTTCACTTCTGCTGGACTGCTTGTTTACTTGTGTTGTAGCAACTCCTTGTTCACTTGTGCTGGTTTTGTCAAACACTGCCATACTACATTATCAACTCTGATTCATCACGTGCCAGAGAAAGAAAATTCAATGTGAAGGCATGGCTATGACATTGAACCAAAGAGTGGAATCAGAAGTCTAAAATGGACTAGCTCTCAGCCATCCATTAAATCTCATCTTGGCCTTAAAGGTAACATGTATCATTTTAGTTCTTGTTGATCATTATTAGAGAATGAATGTGAGCATGTGTTGATAAACTGATTGGGGATGACTTCTCGAGTGAATTCAGTTTTTATTCTTTGGCATGATAGGAATGATTTGAGTGCTTGCGTATCTTGTTATTGTTCAGGGACGAACAAGAATAAATGTGGGGTAGTTTGATGGAGCGTATTTATACGCTCCATTGAGTTGTTTATTCCCATAGTTTTATTACATTTTGCGTGAGATAGATTACTCTTTTGTAGTGTTTTCGCATCGTAAGTATCTCAAGATCGCATCGGATTTTATTGCATATTTGGAGAATTGTCACTTCATTCATTCAAGATCAAGAAGAGCAAGGCCAAGAGTAGCTAAACATAACACCTGCTGGTTCAACCAGTGCCGGTTCAAGAATATTTGGTTCAACCGGTTCAAGTCCCAAATCCTAAAATGAAGACACATTATACAAACACAAAAGACATGAGTCATTAGAGGGGACGACTAAGGAGGCAACGGCTTAGAGAGAGAAAGGAGAAGAAGCTACAACTATTCGTGGCGATCGTCGGAGTACTGTTCACCCGGTTACTATTCACCTATTACTATTCATCGAACTGTTCATTTATTATTGTTCATTCGTTACTGTTTACTGTCGAAAAATACTATTCACACTGTTTTTCGTATTAGTTTAGTTTCGTGTTCTTAACTCATTGTAGTAGATTAAACTCAGTTTTTATTATATTCGATGGATGTTATACAACGCTTGGTTTGAGATAAATGAATTGGTGTTCTGAGTTGGTGATTAACTGTTCTGTTATTGAAATTGCATGCCCTTGATTATTAATCTAGTATAGCTTAGCAGTGAGCTAGTTTGATATAAATCGTGTGATACTAACAGGACTGCCTTGTTAGCTAAACCTAGCGCTGAAACAGAATTGGTGGTATCAATCGAGTAACTGTTGAACTTATTCGAGAATTTAGCGGTTAAGATTAGGTAGAACCTTGGAGTCGACATTGCCTTAGCTGGATTGTTAGACTAGAACAATGATTATCAACTGATGCATGTTATTCGATCGATGATAACTAGTTGCAGTGTATTTTCCCCGTCTGATATTCTCTGAATTGATATACTCAGTATTCAATATTCCCTGTGACTACCATTAGGACTCTTGATCACATGCTCTTTTTGGGTTCGACTTTGCTTACCGCTTGCTAAGTGTTAACAGGTCTTATAAATACAAATTTGAGGCGCATAATGAGGCGCTGTCAGGACCGTGCGTGGTCAAAAACTAATCATGGAATGACTTCTAGTAGTCCTTGAATAAAGACGAAGGCTAAAGTTTGGGCTACCAGAAAACTAAAAGGAAATGTAACACTTATATTTCAGTTAACGTTATAACATTTCCTATTTGCGTGCTATTTCAGATCTGTGACAAACTGTTGAAGTAATTGTGTATGGGCTGATTTAATTTTGGGCCAAATATTTGAAGCGAGAAAGAAGGGAGATGAGAGAGATTTTTGGAAAGCGATTTCATTTTTAGAAATCTGGTACATCCCTCACATCAAAAAAGCTAACGCTAGAGTTCGAATTTTGAAATTCTCTCACCACCGACGCATGCTTCTTCGATGACCAAACCGTTAAAAATAAGAATGATGAACACCCATAAAGCTGCTTCAGCAACAAACTCCGGCGCATCCCAAGCCGCCGCCGCCTCCACAAAGTTTGACCCATATGTACCTCTGTCAGTAGTGCCGCCAAAGGAAATCGTCAAAAAAGAGCGACGCTCCTAGGCCGCCAGCAAAGCTCCAGCGTCCAAGAAAGCTGTAAGGAAGACATCCTCTAAGAAGGACATGCATGCGGAGAAGTCCATACAGATTGAGGGGGAGGTGTCTGAGCCTCAATATCCGGCCAAGAAGGTAGCTCCGGCTCCTAAGCCTAAAAGAACCACCTCCAAGAAAGTCGTCGATAAGGGGGGAAAGGAAAGAAAAGTAGAGGAAGAGGCTGAGATGAAGGGGAAGGCTGAGATTGAGGTTGAGACTCAAAGAAAAATTGAAGAGGATAATGAGAGGACGAAAGTTGAGTTGGTCGCTAAGAAGAAAGATGACAGACTAGCTGCAGAGGTTGGTAGAGCTGAAGCTGAGTAAAAGGCCGTTGAGGAGAGAATACGAGCTGCCATGTAGAGAGCAGAATGACTGAGGTGTGAAGCAGCAGAGCTTGAGTTGTTCATTAAGGCATCAGAGGTTGTTGAACCAATTGCTAAGGAAGCTGCTAATACATCAGCTGTTGAGGTAACTCTTGTTCCTGTTATTGTTGAGCAAAATGTTGAAGGGGTTATTGAACCCACTGGAGAGGAACCTATTGTAGAGGTCATTGGACCTTCTATTGTGAACAAAGAAACCACGGAGGGTGGTGCTAAGGAGACTGCGAAGGCAGTTGTTGATGAAAGGGTTGAGGATTCCGAGGAGGAGAGTGTGAACTGGTGCTGTGGAAGTGAAGAGGCCGTTGCATAGGCCATTGCTGAGGATGTTGGTAATGAAATAGAAGAGGAATCTTCCAAAGGGAAGGAACAGTCTGAATCAGTTGGAGCAGAGGATATAGGGTCATACGCATCGAAGAAAGCCTATCCCCGCTAGTAGAAGAAGTTCCTGTTGTGAACATTCCTGATGATGATGAGCAACCGGCATCTGTAGAATGTGTTGTTATAGCAAGAATTGATCAGCCTGACTCCAGCAAGCCGAAGAGAAAAGGAAAGAGTGTTGATGATGCCCCAGAAAGGAAGAGGCCTAAGACAGTGAAACCAGTTGGTGTGATGAGAAATCAAGTCTGGTTTGTTAACAGACCACGAGCAGATCGATGGAAGAATGTGTAGAAAAGATGCTTGGTTTCTGAGAGGGAGCTGAACGAAAACAGGTTTTCTTCCAGGCACATGATCGAACTGTTCAAGAGAGCTAGGCTGTATCACTCGCTAAGGAAAGCTAAGAGATATGATGAAGCTGTGGTGAGAGAGGTTGTAGACAATCTTGGTGAAGATTTTGGTGATGAGATGAGTTCTGATTATGGACATGTATGCGTCAGGGGAGCCTGACCAAGATTACACCAGAGGCCATTAATGAGTTTTATGGCATAGATGTTGAGGAGGTTGTTAAAGTGAATTTTGAGGAGAATGCTGACTGGGATGTAGTAGCAACGAAGCTAACAGGGGGATCACTTTCTGTGTGGTCTGCAGATTTGACATCTAGAATCTTATCTACGAAGCACGCTATGATCTATGTTGTGAGTCAGCACAATTGGTGGACCTCTATCAATGCATCTAAGATCAGCAAGGGTTATGCTTTACTTCTAGAGCTACACAAGAAAGTACGATAGTGTACCGACCATGCTCATCTTGAACTTCTTTTGCATCTAAGCAACAAATTGCTCTACCAGCCTCTGCGAGCTGGAGCCAAACACTATGTCATCCACATATATCTGAGCAATAAAAAAGTCTAACTTGGTTCTTTTAACAAAGTGAGTCTTGTCTACTCCCCTTCGATCATAGCCATGTTCTATAAGAAAGACTGTCAGACGCATACCATGTTTTAGGTGCTTGTTTGAGGCTGTACAAAGTCTTTTTCAGCTTGTACACGTGAGCAGTATGGTGAGGCTCCTCAAATCCCTTTGGCTACGCCACATATACTTCTTCAAATAGAATTCCGTTTAGAAAAGCACTCTTAACATCCATCTGATATAGTTTGAATTTTAGATGACATGCCAATGCCAGAAGCAGTTTGATGGTCTCCAGACTAGCTACTGGAGCAAATGTCTCTTCAAAGTCGACACCTTCAATCTGAGTGTAGCCTTCAGCGACTAGACGAGCTTTGTTCCTGGTGATGTTCCCTTTTTCATCAGACTTGTTCTTGAAGATCCATTTGGTTCCAATTATGTTGACTGCAACTGGTCGAGGTACCAAATTTCAAATCATTTCTCTCAAACTCACCAAGCTCCTGTTGCATAGCAGCTATCCAGTACTTATCTTTGAGAGCCTCTTTGATATTCTTAGGCCTGATGCTTGATAGAACAAGAGTTGCTTATCATATCTTGAAGGTTATTATGAGAGGTACCTCGAGTCCGTCTTGTATTTGTGAGATCTCCTATTACATTTGTCAGAGCATGATTTCTTTCTACTCTTGAGGGCAGCCGTGCAGGGATAGAGATAGATGGAGGTTCTTCAGTTATGCCTTCAGCATTCAGATCGTGTTCCACTTCTCCTACCGACAGATCATGATGTTCTTCTGTAGAAACCTCTGGAGCATCTTCTTGATCAACCATAATCTGTTCGTTCAGTCTAGACTGCTCAGGTTTTCCAGCTGCAGAATCTTCTTCATCATCATGATCGAGTGGAATTTCCTCCACATCCTTTACTATCACGTTGATGGACTGGATCACTCTCCCTATGTGTTTGTTGTAAACTTTGTAGGCATGACTGTTTGTTGAGTAGCCAAGGAATATTCCAATATCACTCTTTGAATCTAGTTTCTCCAGATACTCCCGAATCCTCAGGATGTAGCATTCGCTTCCAAATATATGGAAATACTTCATAGGTGGCTTCTTTTCTATCCAAAGCTCGTAGTTGGTCCTGTCAGTACCTGTTCTGATGGACATTCGGTTGACGAAATAGCAAGCTGTATTCATGGCCTCAGCCCAATATCTCAAGGGGACCTTTGCATAAATCATCACTCAAGCCATCGCCTGAATTGTCCTGTTCTTACGCTCAACCACTCCATTTTTTTGTGGTGTAATAGGTGACGAGAACTGATAAGTGATACCACGCTTTATACAGAAAGCATCTAGAGCATCATTCTCAAACTCCTTTACATGGTCACTCCTTACGGCTGCCACTTGTATACCCTTCTCTTGTTCCAGCCGGGTTTCTAAAGAAACTACTATCTTTATTGTCTCTAACTTTCCCTCATGAAATTGATCCAAGAGAAACGAGTGAAGTCATCAACACAAATGAATGCACACCTTTTTCTTCCGCATCTTCCCACTTTCATTGGTCCCACTAGGTCCATGTGTAGTAGTTAAAGTGGTCTGGATGTGTTGATTTCCTAACTATTAGATGAGTGACCCTCTTTTGTTTACCTATCAGGCCCTCTCCACACACCATGAAATTTGACTGCGCTGCTGATCTTAAGTTACAGCTTCTGCTGTAGCACTCGCTGTATCTTTTTGTAGAAATTATTCTTCTGACGAATAAAAAAGACACCAATAATTTGTTCACCCAGTTCGACAACTTGCCTACGTCTGGGGAGGATCACTCTCTGATCCTCAAGACTTCACTATCACAGTTCAAAGTACAAAGGAATCTCACCTTTACTTCTCACCTAGTTGAAATCTTTTACTCAATCTAACCCTTAGACTTGCTAGCAGTCTGATCACACAAACTCTCTTCGTGCTACCTACAACTTCAAGTAATGAATAGCTACAGACCTGACACTCAGACTTAGCCTACCCTATTACAATGTGTAATAGACGGAATGCTTCAGCACACTCTATCTCAGAGTTGTTGTAACTTCTATAGACGACTTCTCCAGCACTCTCTGCCAATCATTCCGTCTCTCTCTGAGTTCCTCCATCTCAAAATATGCTCCCCTTGATCAAAGCCCACTTCACAATATCAAGGAGAGACGCTCAGGTCTTCAACAGCCCACGACAGGTTTGTCCGTAGCTGTTCTCCAAAGCTTTCGTTTGATCCTTCAAAGAGCCATGCTCCAGTCAAAATCTGTGGATCAAATCTTGATCAAACTTAGTGAGCCATGTTTCTTCGAATCGATTTGATCTATCCAAAGGACTGCCTCTGCTATTCTATTATAGCTCGTGGATCGCCAGTGATGGAAACTTTATTGCCTTTGGATTCGTAGGACAGCACATCATTATCTGAATCTCCTCCCAGATTCTTGCAAGGTTGTTGAAGATTTCGTTTTCTGAATCGGACTTTAGGATCTTATTTTTTAAGTTTTTCCTCCTACCGTGTGATGACATCTGCAGGCCACTTGATGACGTTTGCGGCGCACCCTGAACTTCTGCGACTCATGTAGCACCTTGCCAAGGACACTCCGTGAATCTTCAGGATACTTGTCCATTCTGCTCTAGCTTCAGATCAATACAGGTTGCTGTAGCAGAATCTATTTTTTCCTTAGTTTGCTTCAGCAATTGTGGTCCACAGAGGGTTGTAGTAGATCCTTGTGCTTGGTTTTTGTGTCTCACCCCATAATTGTGCTCCAGCTTCGAATCTTCAGGGATTGCTGAAGCAGAATTTTGTGCAGTTTTGTCAAGGGATGTCATACCTCAAAAATCTCCCCCTTGGCATTTGGACAAACTTATAACTATAGCAGCACTACTAATGATAACCTGGCATAAATCTAACTATACTAGATAGCTACTCTAATTATTACATTGGAGTTTAGAGTTCCTCAAGGTAGCTAAACATCAAAAAGTAAAACAGTTCTAGGAGCAGGTCAAGGTTAATGTCATAGTTTTAACAATCTTCTCCCCCTTTTGGCACAAATGTCGGCGGCTTCAATCACTCTCATGGCTTGGCAGTGAAAGAGTTGCTAGCATCTAGTAACTCAAGGTCTCGGAGTAGGCTATCAATCTGCTTTCGCCGTATAGAAATCTTCTTGACCCTGTTGTCAGGTAAGCACGCTCTGATCTGAGGTGGCTGATCATTCTTTGTCGTAGAGCTGCATCAACGGCCTGAGCATGAGTATCAGGGAGTGCTTCAGCATTCTCTATATCTTCTAGAGCTAATACCAGGGCTGGCTCTCCTTCGGTCACATCCACCACATGTCTGCCTTTAAAGACTTTGTGGTCTAGTAGAAACACCTGCGGAGCTTTAGATAATCCTTCGGGGGCAGCTGTCAATTCCTTGTGCTGGCTATTCATGATCTCATATATCAGTGAGGAAAATCCAATGCTCAAGTTGGATTTCGGGTTGTTGGCATGAGCAGCAATCTGATCGATGACAGTCTGTTCAAGATAGACTTCTTTCCTCTCCCGAATGTTGAACAACAACAATGCCGTGGCCCTGCTTACCTTGCCTTTGTGGGAGTTGGACATCCAGTTTCTTACCGCAAAAGAGTAAAGAACTGAGTACTTTGTTATCAAGTCTGCAGCTCCCAAATTATGTGTCACCCAACTTTTGCATAGGCCACCAGTGAGTTTTACAGCTAGGGTGTCTGGACTTACATTAGCTAGTGGTATGCCCGTCTCACTTATCCCCTAGTATTTGTTGATCTGTGGGTGTGATCACTTCCCAGCCTCCTCACAAAACTAGCCTCGTATAATAAACAGCCTACTTCTCTAAAGTCGCTAAGAATATTTACTAGGAACTCTTTTACCAAATGTAAGCTATATCTTTTGGCAATAATTAAAGAGTTCAACAAATTTACCTCTCTTAGAAGAGTGATCACCTCGGGAACCCGGTACCTTCCAATCTCCAGTACCTTTTTTGGGACAACTGTTCTGCGATTTACCACATCCCAAGTCTCTGCAACTTTCTTGTTCCTGGACCAAATGCCCTGTTAATCAACCCCTGACTTGCTTGGTCTGGTTGGTGAATGCGCAGATCTTGTTGTGGATGGCTCTGGCCAGGGAACTGGTGCAACCTTGAAGTCATCTGACGCAAAGTCTTCTGATTCTATTTCTTCACCCATGGAAGAGCTAACCACCAGAGGCTCCTTCCCTTTGCTTACTAATTCTTTAGAGGGAGCTTTCTCCACCTCTTATGCCGTTTTTTTTTTCACTACTGCTGCCGATAGCTAATGTCTCTTTTTCTGATGGAGGAGTGGGAACCACTGCAACCTGCTTATCCAAGGCCTTCTTGGTTTTGAGCTCGAGTGCTTTTTCTTCGGACTCAGGGCTAGACCCAGCATCTGCTGAAGCATTATCTTGGTCACTCTGGCTGGGACTCTTGTCAGTGGTTAAGGGTGCTTCACCACCCTCGACTGGCACATTGAACTCCTTGGCTGTTGTTGAAGGTCCTGCCTTGGATTGGTCGGCTGTTGAGGTCCAGGTTAGCCGAGGAACATCCTCTGGTTCTCCGGTGAGAAGCACGGAGCTCCTCTTGGTTGCTAGGGGTTTGCTCAAGGGCACATCGCTTCTCTTTCGCTTTCGGGTGCCTCCCCTGCTGCTGTCCGACTTGCCGCCTCTTGTTCGGAACATTGTGGCTGAGATTTTGAGAATGAAGGTTGCTGGAGGTTGACGACGCCGGAGACGATGCGAGCCCTAAGTCAAAAATTAGTTAACTCGGATCTCCCCCTTTCTTTTCTTTTTCTTCTTCTTTCCCCTTTTTTTAAAAAACATAAATAAAACGAACACGTGTCGACTTCTGAGTGCACACCCATCTCTAGAGACAAAAGTTACACCTTCAAGTCACTAAGGATTCAGCACTCTGTTCAGCTGTCTTTTCTAGAAAAATAATCTCTGGGGCATGATTTTATTCCTTGTATCATGTTTCAGTGGGGACGTTGAGGGGCTGTTTTTCCATAGTGTTGTTCTTTCTCACCTCCACCCAACACTTTTGACATTTGTCCTTCCCTGGTGTATGGCCCCTTTTTGCGGTTGTAGATGAGCAATGAGTGCTTCTTTTCTTTCTGAGCCTCCTTCTCTGATTTGTTGTCCCTTCAATACTTCTGAAAATTGTATGCACATTGACACTATATCTTCAGTTCACTGGCATCTACGACTACAACATTTATGGGTGAATGGAAGATTTCTTGTATTTTTTCTGACTCGTCTGGTATTCTATGTTCTTCGAGGCTTCCGGTACTTGTTCAGGATTGGACAGTGTCTCTGGTTGTGTCCAGTCTGATCACATAAATAGCATCTCCCCTTCTTTGTTATGGGCTTCCTTGCAGAAGTTTGATCAAGAGGTTGCTACAGCATTCTCTTGTTCCTTTTCTTGGACATCTTTTTCAGATCATGTGACTGTGTCTCCTAGACACTTCTTTCAACTTGTTCGAGATTTGTGGCTTTGACAAATGTGGTCACACCTAAGCTTTCTTTGCCTATGTACCTAAGTCCTTCAGTCTCACTTCCATACCTTTGGTAGGCCAGGATTTCATCCAGAATGAATGTCTCTATGTTGCCTGCATCTGACATAGCTTTATATTGATAGTCGCCTTTAACTGTCTTGGCATCATCTATCAGTTGTTCCTTGGATAGTGAAGTAATGATCCTCTGAAGCTTGTCTCGTTCTTCTTCCAATTTAGATATTTTTTACAACAGGTCTTTGTGGACTTCAATCACTTCCAGACACTTTTCTTGCATTAGTTTGAATTGATCATCAATTGACTCTTCTGAGAAGTCTTCGTCATCCAAGCTGTCAGATTCAACAGTCTCATAAACAAAGTCTGAACTTATTTTATCGAAATAGTGAAATACAGTAGTTAGGGCAAAGTTCCCTTTAAGATCAGTCTCCTCTTCACTGTCATCACTCCAGTTGGCAGTTAAGGATTTGTTGTTCTTCTTTTGATAGGTTGGGCATTCAGTATGTCTGTGACCATATCCTTCGCACTCCCTGAATTGGATTCCCTTTTGTTTGTCTTTGCTTTCCTCAGTGCTTTGATCAACATCCTTGTTTCTTCTCTGGGAATTTTCTCCTCTTCTGTTTCTCCCCCGGATGACTGACCTGCATTGGAAGATTTTAGTCCATTCTCTTCATGAACTTGCTAAAGTTTTTAACCAGCAGGGACAATTATTGGTTCACATCATCTGGTACAGACTCCTTGTCTTTTATCTCGGCTTTCAGTCCAAGGTCTTTCCCAAAGAGTGGTGTAGCATTCTCTGTAACTTTCATCTTAAACTGCCTCAGTGAACCGTCAGTGCCTCTAGCCTCATGTTCTTGACATCTTAAACTTCTTCTATGGGAATCACCTTCAAATCAAACTTTGAGGTGAGAGATTTGAGAACCTTTCTTAACAGCTTCTCCTCCTGAATGGGTTCTCCGAGAGCATGGGCCTCGTTTGATATATCACACAGCCTGGCAGTGAACTCAGAGATGGTCTCTTTAGGCTTTCAAATCTTAAGGTGATCATCTGTATTCTGGAGATCTCCACTTTGTCCGTTCCCTCATGAGCTGTTTCAAGGATCTTCATTATTGTTTGGTTTGTGGTGATGGTGGTAATGTTGTGGTGGTGGTGGTGGTGGTGGTGGTGGTGGTGGTGGTGGTGGTGGTGGTGGTGGTGGTGGTGGTGGTGGTGGGTTAATGTTGTGTTGTGGTGGTGCGGTGTTTTTGTGGTGATGGGTTATTGGTTATGTTGTGGTGGTGGTAGTGTTTTTGTGGTGGTGGGTTGTTGTAGTGGTGGTGGTGATATTGTGGTTGTGATTTAAGGTAGTGGGGTGGTGGTGGTAGTAGAGTTGTGGTGTTATTGGTATTGTTGGTGGTGGTGGTGTGAATGTGTTGTGGTTGTGATGTTAAGGTAGAGGGGTGGTGGCGGTGGTGGTAGTGAAGTGGTGGTGTGAATGTTTTGTGGTGGTTTGGTGATGGTGGTGGTTTGATGATGGTGGTGGTGTGGTAATGGGGTGGTAGTGGTGTGGTGGTGTGGATGTATTGTTGTGGGGGTGGTGGTATGATGTTGTGGTGGTGGTAGTATTTTTATGGTGGTGGTGTTGTGATGGTGGTGATATTGTGGTTGTATGGTGGTGGTGTGGATGTGTTGTGGTGGTGGTGGTGATAATGTGGTTGTGATGTTAAGGTAGAGGGGTGGTGGTGGGTTATTTTTGTGTTGTGATGGTGTGGTGTGGTGTTTTGTGGTGGTGGGTTATTGTTGTGTTGTGATGGTGATAGTGATAGTATTTTTGTGGTGGTGGTGTTGGTGATATTGTAATTATGATGTTATGGTAGTGGAGTGGTGGTGTGAATATGTTGTGATTTTTTTCTTTTTATTTTATTTTTAATTTAAATAGTAAATTAAATTAATAACTAATCAAAAAAATATCCCATGAACCGAAACTAATATGTTTCTATCGGGTTGGGGCTAATACATTCGGACTGGGCTTTAAGAAATGGGTCAGAGTCCCGCCCGCCCTCTGGCCGAGAGAGAGCTTTGCAGATAAGAAAAGTGGTTTGATAGTCCCGTAGAGTAGTTGCTATTTTTTATTTGAATTTTCCGGACTCCTACTGCAGATAAGAAAACTATTGAGATCAGACTCTCTCTCTAAACTTGACAAGGACACGCCATCATCAACATCTACTTCTTCTTCATCATCAGTTCGGCCACTTTGAATTTCAATTTCCTCTCAAAGAAACATGCAAGCTTCACTTTTGATTCTCCTTGTGTGTTTGTCCCTTGTGATCATCACCGCTTCTTCCGCCCAGTTCTTCAAGCCCTTCAATGTCACCTACGACAGCAGAGCTCTGATCGTCGATGGACATCGCCGCATGCTCATCTCCGCTGGAATTCACTATCCCCGCGCCACTCCTCAGGTTTGTATCTTCAGTAATACTGAATCTGATTCTCAATTTTTGGATGGGGTTTGATTTACCTTGCTCAAGTTTCATTGACTTGCATTTTCAGACACTGTAATATTATAATAATAAAAAGTGGATGTGGAGTCCTACTTTACCTTTTGAGGATTTAACTTAGAGATGATGATATCCAGCAATACCATGTTAATCAATATAATAGTACTATCAACTATACTAGTCACAGTACAACAAAGATAAATGTTCATCTAAAGATGAATTTGCATGATATGTGTCAGATGTGGCCTGACTTGATTGCAAAGAGCAAGGAAGGTGGAGCAGATGTGATACAAACATATGTGTTCTGGAATGGACATGAACCAGTCAGAGGGCAGGTAGAGACTGTGCTATATATACAGTCATCGACAATCATAGCTAGGAATTCTTAAGTGTTTTGTGCTCTTATTGTTGAACTAGTATAACTTTGAAGGGAGATATGATCTACTCAAATTTGTGAGGACAGTTGGATCTAATGGACTGTATCTGCATCTCCGAATCGGTCCATATGTATGTGCAGAGTGGAACTTTGGGTACTTTGAACTTCCCTCCTCCTTTTTGCTGGTATTTTAGTATACCGAAACAAAGCATATCATTTTTTTCTTTTTTTGAAATGATAGAATAAGAGTCTTGATAGAGGATGTTGTGGCTATCAAGGGGAAAATTCATAGAGCAGTATTTTATATATCCAGATGTGCCAAACGTTGTGTTAAAAATAAGTTAGTTTATTCCAAAGAGCATAAGAAATTACCCCAGGTGTAGAAAAGTATTTGGTGTGAAAAGGATGATTTCAGTTGTTCATCCATACATTAATTTATATTGAACCAGTTACATGATTTAGGATGCATAATATTCTACGTATATCATTCATACACATTATACGATTATGTACCTAATGTAGACTTAATCTACGATTCCATGCCTAATCTAGATGATTACAATTGATGTACAAATCCACCAGATATATTTGATTATGTCAATATTCAACACTCCCCCTCAAGCTAGCATAAATATATCATTCATAGCAAGCTTGTTCACCATTTCGTCGAACTGTCTCTTTGGGAGACTCTTCGTGAGGACATCTGTTGTTTGACGTCTTGTAGGCATGCAGGACATACATATCTCACCACTGTCAATTTTCTCTTTAATAAAATGTTTATCTACTTCGACATGCTTTGTTCTGTCAATTAAGACAGGATTGTGGGCAATATAAATAGCCGCCTTGTTGTTGCAGTAAATTTTGATTGGAGCTGAGCCATGAATCTTCAACTCTTCCAAAACATTTCTAATCCATAATATTTCACAAATACCATGAGCCAAAAATCTAAATTCAGCTTCTACACTATTTCTGGCTACAACGTTCTGTTTTTTACTCCTCCATGTAACCAAGTTTCCACCTATGAAGTTACAGTATCTGAGGTAGATCTTCTATCGTTTACATCATCTGCCCAGTCAGCATCTGTATAAGCATCAACCTATATATGCCCTCTTTTTTTGAACAATAACCCTTTTCTTGGAGTTCATTTCAAATATCTCAATATTTTGAACACACCTACAAAGTGGGCCGGTCCTGGCGCAAGCATAAATTGGCTTATTAAACTTACTGCAAATGCTATGTCGGGCCTTGTATCTGATAAGTAAATGAGTCTACCCGCCAATTATTGATAACATTCTTTATCAATTATTTCATTTTCGTCTGCCGCCTTGAGTTTCACATTAGGATCCATTGGTGTTTCTGTTGCCTTACACCCCGTCATCCCAGTTTCTTTGAGTAAATGAAGGATATATTTATGCTGATTTAGAAAAATTCCTTCTTTGGATCTTGCAAATTCCATCCCTAGGGAGTATTTCAACTTTCCAAGGTCCTTGATGTCAAATTCAGCCGCCAATTTCTTCTTCAGGTCACTGATTTTTTAAACATCATCTTTTGTCATAATAATGTCATCAACATACACTATTAAGATAGCAATTTTACCTTCAAGAGAGTGTTTAAAGAACGTAGTGTGGTCTGCTTGACTTTGGATGAAACCATGCCTCGTAACAACACTTCCAAATCTCTCAAACCATGCCCTTGTGACTGTTTTAATTCATATAAGGATTTTTTCAATTTGCAGACTTTATTTCTTCCAAGACCTTCAAATCACAGAGGTAAGCGCATATATACTTCTTCATGCAATTCTCCATTCAAGAAGGCATTTTTAACATCATACTGATGTAGTGGCCAATTGAAATTTATTGTAAGAGATAAAAGAATCCTGAAAGAGTTAATTTTAGCAACTGGAGCAAAAATCTCTTGGTAATCTATACCATGAGTTTGAGTAAATCCTTTTGCTACTAATCTTGCTTTATATCTGTAACGATCCGATCGGAAAGGCCGATCGGAACCGTTATAAGTATAGTCTATCCCAACTGTCTCTTGTCACCGTCATCACCTAGATCACCACAACCTAGGGTCCATCTCCAAAATCATGGTATGTTGGTGACAAGATAGTTGGTAGGCTTACTTATTAAGCAATCAGAAACACCTCTCACAATCGATGTGGGATAAATTGAGGAGTAGGATCGGCTCTGATACCATTTGTAACGACCAACCGGAAAGGGTGATCCGAGCCGTTATAAGTATAGCCTATCACAAACACCTCTCACAATCGATGTGGGATAAATTGGGGAGTTACTGATCCGAGCCGTTATAAGTATAGCCTGTTCCAACTGGCTCTTGTCACCGCCATCCCCTAGGTCACCACAATCTAGGGTGCATCTCAAAAATTATGGTATGTTGGTGACAAGATAGTTGGTAAGCTTACTTATTAAGCAATCACAAACACCTCTCACAATCGATGTGGGATAAATTGGGGTGTTACAATATCTCTCTACATTTCCATCAGTCTTGCATTTCACGGTAAAAACCGACTTGCATCGTACTACCTTCTTGTCTTGCAGTAGGTCAGTGATAATCCATGTACTATTTTTGTTCAGAACATTCATCTTCTCTTTTACTGCTAATTTCCAATTCGAATCACCTAATGCATCGTGAATAGTTCTGGGCACAAACAAATTAGAAATCTTAGACACATGTCTTGTGACTGTGAGACAGCTTATCATATGATAAGTAAAGATATGGGTGCTTAGTGCACATAACTTGATTTGAAACAAAAGTTGACCTTATACTATGTAAGCCAAACAAAATTTCTTACCAAAAAAGTTTCATTGAGGTAGTACAATCCATTTATCTCTCTAGCAGTTCCAATCAGTCTTTTCCGAAATCTGGTCCTGAAAAACACAAATGGAGGGAGGAAAAAGGACAGAACAGTTATGAAGGTATAAAAGACTGCTAATAAATTTAGGAACATGTAAAACAGAGCGCAAAGTGATTTGCTCTGAAATTTTAATGTTGCCTTTGTCTGCAATGCTAGAATAACTACCATCAGCTATCCTAACTTTTTTGAAACCTGAACAAGGAACATAAGAGCTGAAAAAATGAGATGAATGAGCTATGTGTTCAGAAGCCCCTTAATCTATTATCCAAGGGTCGGAATAATTTTGGATAGATAATGCCCAAGAATTCTTACCTGATTATGCCACGGTACCAACAGGAACATCAGGTGACGATTAGAACTTTAGAAGTTGAAGAAGATGACCCGTTTGCTCCTTTGTGAATGGAGACGAGTTAGCCTCCTTAGCCGTTGGCGTAGGCCAATTGCCACCCTTACCAACTTTGCCACTGTTTGGCCGACCATGCAATTTGTAGCAAGTGTCATGAGTGTGCCATTTACCGTCACAGTAATCGCAAAATGGTTCAGCTTGTCTCCACCTCTTTGATGCGAAGATGGCTTGCGATTAAAGCGAGAAACAGCTAAGACAGATCCTTCATTGGTGAATGGACAGCTGCTGTCTTTTTTCCAAGCATCACTTGTCGAAGAATCTCTGCAAAGACCCACCAATTGGAGGGATTGGATTTCTGCCAAGAATTCCGCCACAAACCTCATCAAAGTCAAAATTAAGACCTGCAAGGAGTTTGAAGACACGATTAACATCTAACATTTACTTGTAATGTTTGTTGTCCTTGGGCAACTGCCACTCATACTCGTGAAATAGATCCAAATCTTGCCAAATACATTTGAGGCAATGAAAATATTTAGTGACTGAATCTCCAGTTTGCCGGATTTCTCCAAGTTGAAGCGTTAATTCATATATTTGGGGTTGATTTTTCAAATCAGAATACATTTGGGATACACCATCCCAAAGATCCTTTGCAGTGGCATAACATAGGTAATTTGCACCTATCTCTTCAATCATGGAATTGACTACCCATGTCATGACCATGGAGTTTTCAGCATCTCATATGTCATAGCCGAGCCCGCCGTGTCTGGTTGTTTTTTGTCCCCAGTGGATTTCCTGTTTGGCTTATACAAATCCACCAGATATATTTGATGATGTTAATATTCAACACCAGGCAATGTTGGCATTTACTAAGCACGTCATATTGGACATGCTGTTAATCCTTAATTTACTGCATGGGGAGGGTTAATTTTATATTTTTTACTTGAACTGTTTTCTCAACTTGCTCACAATATTGCAGTGGATTTCCTGTTTGGCTCCGAGATGTTCCTAGCATAGTCTTTCGAACAGACAATGAACCATTTAAGGTATGCTCATACACTTGAATGACACTTTTATTATTTATGTTATTATCAATATGAATTTCTGATGGCATCATAGCAGTTAGAATGTCACCTCAATAGAGCTTTGCAATATCTATTAGTCATTATATGATGATTCTGGATTGAGGTGTGTTTGGAATCTTTTCCTCTGCTTACAAACTTCTGAATCAATTTTTCATGTTCAAGAGACAACAAGTGCCAGATTGATGTATTTCAACACTTGTAAATCTGCATGAATGCTTCACCTAACAACTGAATAACTGAGTAGTTGTCATCATATAGGGCTATGTCGTTCTCCAAATTTAGCAAGCTTATTTATCTTTCATTTTTAAGTATTCATGTAACTTTTGGATTACAGAGAAATAATGCCTATTTCCGTCAACTGGAATTTGAGGATGTGTATTTTAATTGTGACTGTAGGTGGAAATGCAGCGCTTTGTTACTAAGATAGTTGATATGATGCGACAAGAGAAGCTCTTTTGTTGGCAAGGCGGGCCAATAATTATGTTGCAGGTTTATATTATGCCCCTTCTATTTTTAGATAGTGCTTGAATTAAAGATAAATTAAGTTGTGACACGAGTGCTTATACTAGTGAACCCTTAAATGCAAAATGTTCCACCCTTCGATATTTTCCTATAATACACACACGCACGCAAAAAACCACTTGTCACCTGGCAGTTTTACCTCCGAATTCCATTTCAGCGGTTTTACATACATACGTGATTTCTAGTTGTTGTGTATGAGTTCGTTTACTATGCGATTAATACTAACTGGAACACTGTTGTTACTAGATAGAGAATGAATATGGAAATATTGAATCATCATTTGAGAAAGGAGGGAAGAACTATGTCAAATGGGCTGCTCAAATGGCTCTTGGACTTGGCGCTGGGGTTCCTTGGGTCATGTGTCGGCAAGATGATGCTCCGGATTCTGTTGTAATACATTTTCCCTCTAAATCAATGTTTACTGCAGTTACTTTTTCCTAATAATTATGTATCTGTTTTATAAAGAGCACTACTACAAACCCAAGCGCATACATCTGCCTTGATGTACAATTATTCTCTCGATATTTGATTGAATGTGTAACATGTAATCTTACAAAAAAATGTTCACTTTTACATGCAGATTGGTACTTGCAATGCATATTATTGTGATGGTTTCAAGCCAGCTTCCAATAAACCAAAATTTTGGACTGAGGATTGGAATGGATGGTATGATTATGCCTCATAGTATGCTTCAATGTTTAAATGCATCATCAACTTATAACACCAAGTGAGGCAAAGTTTTCTGGGATGCAGATTGGCACCTAAAAACGTAGTGATGGGTCTAATTATTCTTAAAATTCCATTCATCAACTTGGATTATGTCAGGACCCCAAGATCTAATAGCTCTTTGTGGAATTGCATACCTACTTTGACTCTCAATTTGTACTTGAGTTTTAACCTATAAGTTGTGCTTGATGTGCTGCTTTTTCTTATTTTGTTACGTGGTCTTTCTTTTATGCTGCATTTATTCGAGTCATATTTTGAAGTATTACATATTTAATTAACAGCATCTTAATTCGGATTTCCAGTCACTGTGGAATGTTTAATTTCTTCAATTGTTGATTTTTGGACCTTTGAACAAACGAAAATATTTTGGTAACTTGACCAAGTTGAATCCTTTGCAGGTTTGCATCTTGGGGTGGAAGACTGCCTCATAGACCTGTTGAAGACAACGCATTTGCAATTGCTCGCTTTTTTCAGCGTGGAGGGAGCTTTCATAATTATTATATGGTAATATGGATATGTTTCATTTGGTGTTGATGAAAAAATGGATATGTAGAAACAAGTTAATGAGGGTTTCATATAGTTCTCAGAACAAGTTTGGTTGCCAAGAAAAATGCCGTGCAATTTATTTCTTCTATATTTCCCCATTCGTATACACTTCTTACCCTAGTTTTGAATAATAATATGATTTCATTCAAAAAAGGAGATGGTTTACAGTACTACACTGCTACCCATTTACAAAACCAACTACACCCTGCGTAAACAACAGAGTTTAAACAGTTTATGGCAGTCTTGTAAAAAATGGCTCTAAAGCACACAAAAGGGAAAGTAAACTATAGCTAAAGGCCATATGCAAAAGAACCTGCTCTAGCTATTTACACCATTTACATGCCGTTCATTTCGTCATCCGGTCAAGGTCCTTTTTTCCCTGTTTTCACTTTTGCTAGCTCCCAACTTCATTTTCATTCTCCAGGTTTTCTCCTTTGAATATATTATTGTTTTTAATCTGTCATACACATTATATCATGTCTAAGAGGGATTTTAATTTTACAACGATATACCCAATATTTTACCTTTCTACCAAACTATCAAATCCACTTTCCATGTTGCCAAAAAATTTTGCCACTTATTTTCTTTCGACCAAATAGGTCCTTAAGAGGGATGGAATCAAGGAAACAGATATAAATTAAAAATTAATATTGAATTTCATGTTATTACTAGTACCCGTTGGCATTACATTTCCATGTGGCTAATTGATGTGCTATTTATTTATTCATGGCGGCCTGTATCTTTTTTGCGGTGCAGTATTTTGGTGGAACAAATTTTGGTCGTACCTCTGGAGGCCCTTTTTACATCACTAGCTATGACTATGATGCTCCAATTGATGAGTACGGTATGTAAAATTACTATTGAATACCAACTATAGAAATACTTCTTTTGTATGAATAAATCAAATAATTGATAATACTGAACTCGCTTTAAATATTTTATTTTTTCCGGTTTGTGTGAAAATGTTTGATAAGCTGATTAATGTATCTCAGGCCTCCTTAGCCAGCCTAAATGGGGACATTTAAAAGAATTGCATGCAGCAATAAAGCGCTGTGAATCTGCACTAGTTTCCGTGGAGTCAGCAAAATATTTTAAGCTTGGTCCAAATCAAGAGGTCCCTCTCACGTCCTTCTCAATTGAACAACGTCTTTCCATTGCTTCAGAATACCATAACTAAATCATTTTCAGCAAAACACAAGAAGTCAATAAAATTTTGAATTTTGGAATTCCATCCAGATTCTTCTTCTTACATATATCAATGTATATGCATATTGGTCTGTGACAAGTATTTTATATATGTTGTTGGTAATGACAATCCTTGTTGCGAGTATTCATCATTTATTACGTGATTAGTATTTAATATGAGGCGTATAGGATTACCTTCTATTATTATGACATCAAGTAAACCAGCATGATCATACACATGTCTGATATATTACTGTGTTTCAGCCATGTTATTATAATCTTAATATTATGATCTCTCATTTGACTCTGCAGGCACATGTGTATGGTGAAATTTCAATTCAAAATTCTACCGCTTTTGGAAGTGGGAGTAACTGCGCTGCGTTTCTTGCAAATATTGACGAACGTAAAGAAGCTCGTGTCACTTTCCTTGGCCAAGTATACAGTCTGCCACCATGGTCAGTGAGCATCTTGCCAGATTGCAAACAAGCAGTGTTTAATACAGCCAAGGTTTTGATTTAACTTGGAACTATTTTATATTAAAAACCTCAAGGTACTTAGTTACATTCAGCTCTTACTTTCTGCCATTTAAAGTTAGATTAAGTCATAAGTTTGTCTGTAGGTTAATTCCAAAAGGTAGGGAACTAGGAACCATTATCTCTTATATTTCATACTCGTTTCAATACATGTGAAATCTCGTTTCTCTTACCTTGTGGGGTAGGTTGGGACTCAAACTTCCATCAAAAAAATGGAGTCCAAGTTACCTCATATGTTAAGTACATCACCTCAAAACTCCATTCCAGTAAAACCTCCAGTTTTCGAATCTTGGACGACATGGAAAGAGCCTATTGAAATATGGAGTGAGAGCAGTTTAACTGTCAAAGGCATACTGGAGCATTTAAATGTGACAAAGGATCATTCTGATTATCTCTGGCATTTCACCAGGTAACATGGTGCATTTTTTGTGTTCTGATTTTCTTCAAGTCAATGAAGGTCCGTCTTTGCTCTAATGAACTGTCTGATTGCAGAATATATGTTTCTGCGGATGAAATATCATTTTTGGAGAGTAACAAAGTTGGCCCAACCATTGTGATTGATAGCATGCGTGACGTACTCAGGATTTTCGTTAATGGGACACTTACAGGTATAATCAATTTTCCTGACCTTCAGATCAATCTGTCTCTCTTCACTGACATATACTAATATGTAACCAAAGGTAGCGTTGTTGGCCATTGGGTTAATGTGGTGCAACCAGTTCAACTCAAGGAAGGGTATAATGAATTGGTTCTTTTAACCCAGACGGTTGGTTTACAGGTGAATACATTGTATCTTTGTCACTTATGTACATTGTTGTTTAAGTCATTTTAATAGCATAGTTATGACTATCAAGAGTACAAGTGTTGCGCATTTCTAATCATGCAAGTCAAGAAAAAACCCTCTTCCCAATTAATTTGTAAGGGCGGGGGTTTTGTACCTTTAGATCTCCTTCCAAATACTCAAATGGGTAGTTTTAAGACAAGATTTGATGGATTACCACTGCCTCACAGCCTTCCTAGCCTAATAGGATCTTTAGTCCCAAAATCTTTAGAGCAATGACAATATTAGTTAAAGTTGACTGTACTGGTTTATGGTCCAACATATCTATTTTTGTGTGTGTGTGAATGGCATACTGAAGATACCTAGTTATGTATTATGTGCCTAATATTAAACCTTTCTTCAAAAAATTTCACTGTTAGATATGTTTCCTTTTATATGCATTCAGTGAGTTGCTTGACAGATTGGTGGGACTGAACGAAATAAGAGCTTATGTACCCCTAAAACGTTAGTTTATCCCTCAGAACTACGGTGCTTATCTGGAGAAAGATGGTGCTGGGTTCAAAGGCGGAATGAAGATCACTGGCCTAAAAAACGGGGACATTCATTTTTCTGATTTACTATGGACATACCAGGTACATTTTTAGCCTAGTATATCTCTCTTTTCCGACGAGATCTATGTACAAACTATACTGAGATGTGTATGCATCAAATCGGCGACATCCATCTCTAATCTTTGTGACCTAGACTTACTTTTATTATCAGAACCTCTACCATACATGATCCTGCTCACTTTCTAGGTTTTTGTTCCCTTCTCAACATATTTTTTTAATTTTTGCAAATTTGGGTATGAGGGGAAAATATACAGCAGGAAAGCTAAGAATGCAGCTTCTCCTGAGACTTTTTGTGATATTTTCCATTGTAAACTTCACATAGGTTGGATAGTATATAATTTGTATGACCTCGCATAGGTTGGACTCAAGGGTGAAGACTTGAACTTATACACTACAGATGAAGTAAATAAAGTAGGATGGACTGATCTGGATTCTGATGCAAATGGAACCGGTTTCACTTGGTACAAGGTAAACTAGTAACCAGTAACCATCCATCTCTGGTATGCTGACGAAGTGGTGTGGCTTAGATTTTTTTTTTGTTTATGCTGTAATGTTGATGGTTAACTCGCCTACTGTGCAAGGAAAAGTTTACGAGAGATTAATCAATTTTGTTTGCTAGTAAGTGTGATATAAGGTAGTCACTTTTATTTGATAGTCAGAAGTTGAGACAATGAATTTTGCTAAGCCAGTATCATGTGGATAATTGAGGGGAGCTGGAATAAGGCGTGTGTTTTTGAGCCGAACTTATTTACTGAAGTATTTAACTTCAGTACTTCATTTGCTTCCGGACCACCACCCGCCGGCCGCAGCCTGACCAGTCCGGTGGTCCGGCGGCGGCGGGTTTTTGTACTTAACTTATTTATTGAAAATTTAAGTGCAAAAAAATGGGTCTAAGAAAAGGACTTATACCTACGGTACTGCATGTTATATTGTTTGTCTTTGACATACTAAATCTATGCTATTTGGATAGACTTACTTTGACAACCCGGTTGGGTCAGAGCCTGTTGCCCTTGATCTCGGAAGCATGGGAAAAGGTCAGGCCTGGGTCAATGGCCATCATATAGGTAGATATTGGAGTTTGCTGAGTCCCAAGAGTGGATGTCAAGAAACTTGTGATTACCGCGGAGCTTACAACTCAGACAAGTGTACAACGAACTGTGGGAAGCCTACCCAGATTTGGTTAGGTTCTGAACTTAAACTAAGCATGCACATATATGTTTGTTACATTTTTTTTTTTTGATAGAGTAAAATTGATTAACGTAAACATAAAGTTCACAAAAGATAGGGAAACGATATTCCTTACCTCCTACACCTATTACATCATTTAGGATTTTACCTAAGCATTCCACCACTGATTTTACTACCTATTTGAAGTTCTTTAGGTGGACTGGTCCCCTTTTTTTCTTTTCTTTTTTTTGATGAGGAAGTTATCCTCAGTTCTTCAATCCATCTCGTGATGGTTGAGATTGAATAGGGCTTCCTGAATTCCTATTTTTAATCCACCAAGTCACCCTTGTCTTTATTAATTCCCTTAGTTCCTCCCTAGATTTAATAAGTTCCTGCTAAAGGTGATTTGACATTGCTATTACATTTTAAGTGTTTAAGACATGGTAATTTTAAATTGTTCATGTTCTACTTGAAGGTATCATGTTCCGAGAGCATGGTTAAGGGCATCAAACAACCTACTGGTGATCTTTGAAGAAGTGGGAGGTAACCCGTTTGAGATAGCAGTGAAGTCACGCTTCACAAGCACAGTCTGTTCTCAGGTTTCAGAGTTGCACTACCCTCCACTTGAAAGGTGGTCAGATCCAAACTCGGGTTATGAAAAGGATATCAAACCAGAATTGCACCTAATGTGCGAGGATGGATATGTCATCTCCACGATTGAGTTTGCTAGCTATGGAACTCCTCAAGGTAGATGCCAGAAGTTTTCAAAGGGTAAATGCCACACAACTGATTCGCTATCTCTGGTTCGGAAGGTATTATTGTTCTCTCAACAAAATTATAGAACAGAAAATAGCTAAATGATTTAATCTTTACGAAAAATATATATGTTGCTGTTGAATGCTCAATTACATGAACTTCAGGAGTGCCAAGGAAGGACAAGGTGTTCCATTGGAGTTTCAAATGCTGACTTTGGTGGGGATCCATGCCGAGGAGTTGTCAAAACTTTGGCTGTGGAGGCAATATGCACACCAGTCAATACAGCAGCCACTATGGAAGGACGAAGCAGTTTCTGACCTAATCTCGCCCCAGCAGCAATGTCAGCTACATAAAGCACAGACTTTTCCAGTATTAATAAACCAACAGCAGCAAGTCAGCAACAACACCAATGCATGGTTCCATTGAAACAAAGGTAACTGCCTGTTATCAAGTATTCTGGGTATACACAACTTGGATCTCACACCTCATAGCATTAGTTAAAAGAGGTTGGTTCCCATTTGTCATATCCACAAATAAAGTTCCTCTATCAAACTGGTGAATAATAGTGTGTGGAGTTAAAATGTTGTTAGAAGACCACTAACAATTATTATATATAATAGATTACACAAATTCCATTCCCCCTTTCTTCTAAAACTATCAACACAACCTAGAGAGAGCCACAGAAACAAACGTCCATCTTCTCATGCTTCACCACTTCCTCATCATGCATCAAATTAGCCTCGGATTGGCTTACTGAAGTATGACCAGAGATGTGTGCAGGAGAGCTATGCCTTTCCTATCCATAAAGACTTGCATAATCATCTCCTTTCGCTACTATTCCTTCCCAAGGAGCCAAAGACAGGGCAGGACCACCTCGGTGGATCCCACTTTTGGTTGGAAAGTGGAAAAATTGGTTAGGCTTGAAATCTGGGTCCAGTCTCAGCCATGCATGCCTAGCTTAGTCGATATCCTTTCGGAAGTTGGGTAATAGAGTTGATAAAGGCACCATCTCTTCATTTAATCAGTTTCAAATTGACGTGCCCCTTCCTTACCAGCTTATTCACTTGCCCAACACAGGTTGTAGAATTTGGAAACTATTGGATCGAGCTCTCATATGTGGCATGGCCTTAGCAGCTTTTCAGTTGTTAGAGCATATGCACCCATCAGCACCTCCTCAATATGCAGTTTATGCACTAGTTCAAAAATTTAGCACTTCCTTGCACTATTCATTAAATAAAAATATTTTTTTCTTCAAATTTATTCCGTTATAAATTAATTTAGACCGTCCGATCTCAATCGAGATCAAAGGTCCAAATAATTTATGAATTTTACCGTTGGAATGTTGTGTATAACACAATTGAAATGCATTTGTGTTGGTCAAACTTATTTTTGGTCAAATTTGGGTTTAATCAATAATTAAAAAATTAAATATATTATATGCCTTTCAATCGTCTTAATATCTTACTAGTGGTAAAAAAGATCATTTGTCGATGGATAACAAATGCATTGTGTTTTTCCAAGCGGCATTCTGATAAAATACCACACAACTGACGAAACTGTACCAATTGAACTCATATAAAAATTACATTGAATATCAAATTTCAATCCATTACACAATACGACACAAAACTCCCCCATTTTCACAATCCATTTAGAGGGAATGGCAAAAAAGGTAAGTTGAATTGCAGAGGTTTCTTGTCCAATCAGCAGAGAATTATTGTTGTAAATAGGGTGTATTTCATTCTGGTATCGGTCAACGGTTTGGTAGAATTTGAACCTTGTTACACCAAATAGTTCCCTGTAATCATGATATAAAGGATATTGATGAAAAGCTTCCAATGCAGCAATCAGGAAGAAGGTCGAGATGCCAGTAAAAAAAAAAGTACAAAAACATGTGAATGCCAAACCCCGACAACGGGTTATGTAATCTATAATTGATTTCTCCGATTTCACAAGCTCATCAAGCTTTACCTGGATATTTATCGCCAGTCAACCGCATAAATATTACTCACCATCTTGGTGAAAGTTTTGTTGGGTTAAATGAGCAAGAGTGACTTAGCACCTGCAAATTCCGGTCAACAACACAGATCTTCACCGTCGCTTCAGTCCCATCTTCGCAAAGAACCATCTCACAGTCAATTGCCACCATTTCATTTACTTTTAGCTTCTTGGGATTTTTTCTGAGCTATGTTACTACCCAACCCTACTTCATAAAACATAATACAAAATAAACAACCTAAACAAATTATTGAAACAATGGTAGAGCAAAGATCTTAACCGCGCACAACTTAGAGGGCAGTCAGGCAAATTCAGTCCTTCTAATGCTCGAATTGAACGCTTCAGTTCAATCAAAACTGAACATTTCAATTCAAACCTGCTCAGGGGACTCCCCATCTGGAATCTTCGCGACCAGCTCCCTAAGTAGCCACGGATGTAAGTCCATCTAATTTGGAAAACCAACAACAATTCACTCATCAACATTTTCCCAAAAACACCATCGGATGCATACACGCCAAAAGCAAATTCCCAGTACCATCCCTAAATCCACACTCGCAAAAATCCCCAGAAACCAATATTCCATTCCGATTCCCAGATACAACCAAAAACATAATCGAATCAAAACCCTTAAAACCAACCGAGGGAACAAAACAAGCTTTACCTTCGTATCTCTCCGCCTGCTCCGACACCTTGGCGAGGTACGCCTGCGTCTCCCGCTCCTTCTCCGTCGACTTTTCGCAACAGAAATTTCCCAACTCAATTCACACAAACCCAACGACCTTAGCTTCTTCAGCTCGATCCCCGCTCCAGCAGCTCGTGGCAGCAGCTGCCGCTGCATAACTTTGGGGATCCAGCAGCTGCGCCACATCACCAGTAGCTGCTGGAAACCCTGCCGATGCTCTTAAAAATTTATTTTATAAAAATTTTATTTTAGTTAAAATTTATTTTTATGAGAATAATTAAATTTTATTTTTGAAATCAAATTCGAGGGAATGAACAATTTGAATAATAATATATGAAATATTTGAACAACTTGAATCGAGTAAAATTGAAATTACATAAAGTTTAAATAAAGACAAATATACTAAACAGACTACCCATCGTAGTGAGATGGACGGTAATAATTTGAGTAGTCCTCCGAATTGTTGCCACCATCATTATTACCTTCTTCTTCCTCATATCGACGCAAAATAACAGCTTTCCTTTTTTAGAAGTACCTCTTTGACTTTAGTGTCATTATATCGGTATTCATTTGCATAACCTTTGCTTCCTCCTCTAATTTCTTCACATTCATGCCGTGTTCTTGCATTTTATGATTATGCTCCATTTGCTCTCTAGCAAGTGTGAATTGCTTTTCTTAGAAAGCCAATTGATTTTTTTTGAATTTCTACAATCAATTGTAAAGCTTCATCTCGAGCTATGTTATATGAAGTGGCTACATTCTTACCTTTTATCCTTGCTTCTTTTGACGCCTTTACTCCCGGAGGTCTTACCGGATTAGATGAACCTTCCGGATAACGTTCGGTGTACAAAATGCCGCATCTTCAAAGAGGAAGTAATAGGGACGTTACTTGCATGCACTTCTGTCACGACCCAAAAACCCAGGTCGAGACCGGCGCTTTACCAACGATCAAGCAAGCCTCACATATGACAATATTACACAAAAAAAAGGTTTTTCTAATTAATTTAGTCATAAAATTTACAATATTTATGGAATTGAGTTTACTACGAAACTAAGCAAAATGTGCTCCTAGTAACCTGCCTAGACAACGGAGCGTAACTCTAGCCAAAATGAATAAAAAAGGATAGCCGAAAACGAGTCCCAAAAATAAGACAGCTGAAGTTGGATGGCACCGTAAGCAATGATAGCTCTCTCGTCGAGGACAACTGGACCCTTGAGCAGCTATCGATTCACTTATTTGTAAGGTAAGGGTAATAAAAGGGTGAGTCGGGAAGACTCAGTGAGGAAATAACCCGCACGTACCCTGATAAGCGGTTATACTTATACATATCAAATAAATGAGATATGTCATTTATTAAGCTTGTATACGTATGCTAACAAGCTAATAAACAATCTGATAATTCAAATGAGCGTGAGTGCACAGAATGAGTACTGCAACTAACAGAAGCATATAGCTAGGCAGTCGTCACTGCCGATCCGGATCATCAAAACGCGGAATTCATCATCGCGTAACAAAATGTGGCATTATCATCGCATAACAAAAGTTGCAGTCTCATGATGCAATATGTATGCACGTGTATGATGCTTCTCTCAAAGTCTCTTCTCAACTTTAACATAATCAGTCTACGGATGATTATGCAATATGCATAATAAACTGATAACTAATACGAAACGAATACGTGAGAATTATTTACTCACCCTAAGATTGTTTTGAGAGTGTGTAGTAAACCGGTTCCTCTAGCAATTTTGTTCTCCGAACCTATACGGCAATTAAGAAAATATATTACCATCCCGCCACATATTGAGATAGCTCATAGCTTCCTTATATTTCGTCGTGGCATCACATAATAACCCATGCGATTCAATTGACTTAGTATAAGTATCGAATCAACTCATAACAAAACAATCTCATATACATCTCAATTTTCCCTCAAAACAAACCATCAGAAATTTCCGCACAACACAACTTCAAAATGATGAAAAACCTGGTTTCCACCTGCTCCAACAAAACACCATGACTCCAGAAGAGCTCTACCTTTTTGTGCTAGGCAGTGAAGAACAAAACTGAAACATTATAGGGTATGAGTTTTGAGTGATACTATTTCCTTTAATTTCCAACAACATTCAAAAACTATTCCAACAATCTTTGCACAACACAAACCTCAAAGTGATCAAATCTCAGTTTCACTTCCTCCTGCCAACCTCTCTACCTCACCAAGTCATTCTCCAGCAAACCCTAAACTCCACTCAAACCAAAATCAACCTCCAAATCTACCCCAAAACAAACCACCCTAAAGTCTCTGCACAACATAAAATCCAACATGATCAAACCTACCAAACTTCTCATACACATCTTCCAATATCAAAACACCCACAAAATCTTCCATAACACCCACAAAGCATCTTCATAAGGAAGTCAAGAAGCAGGGAGATACCTCTGAGGAACCCTAATCAATTGGGGGGGGGGGGGAGAAATATTACAACTTCTTCACTCGCAAGACTATGGTCTTATGTGTTAGCCGGTGGAACAATGGGTTGGACAAGTACAAAAGTTTGATGTGTCTTGACTTGTTCCCAACATTCAAAATGAATGAAAGTCTTTTTTCGTTGCGAAACATACATAGTTTGAGCTTTGCGCATCTATAAATTAATAATTAAAACAAATCAATTTCAAATGTATCATATAAATAAACAGTATGAAATAATTTAATAGAATTATATACTTCATCTTGTATATTAGCACTCGATTCCGGATTCCTCCTTGCGTAAGCAATACAAGCCCCCCATAAAACCAAATTTTTCTTTAGCTTTCCAAATCGAGAAGAAAGCCCAATTTTGCACTTAGCCTCCGTTAGAATAATTTCATCGGCGCTCATCACCTAATTTGTTCGAAAATCGGCATGAATTTTTTCCCACAACCTATAAATCTTTTGTTTGTTGCCAAATATGGGATCGACTGATTGAGGACAAAGATATACATAATTGCACATCTTCAGACATGGACCAATTGATAGTGAAAGTCATTTTTTGAACTAAAAATGATCTGGAAATGAAACAAAATGTTGCCTATATTAGGAGAGAACAAATGAAGATTGGTATACTTTGAAGGTGAAACGAAAGACCTATTTATAGCAAAAATATGTAGAAGTTCAAAAATATTTTTCTAGATTTTTTTTAAAAATTTTCGTTGGAAATTAATCTGGTCCGTAGGATCAGATCTAGATCTGATCTAACGAACCAAATTAATTATCTATTACAAAATATGTCCGTTGGGTGATAGGGCTTCGACCTCTATCAGCAGCTCCTCCCAAAAACCCTGCAAACCAACAGCTCCTCTCTCAGCAGCTTGAGCAGTTCGTCTGGACGCAGCTCTTCCTGCGGAGCTTCTCCTCCAGCACGCCAACTCCTGTAGATTGTCACCGGTGCCTCTTCTTCTCCTTGCGCAGCTTCTACAATCTGCACGAGATCTGCACAAATGCGGATGCCCTTATTTGTGCAAACAGTCATCAAATCACTATCTTGTCATGTTGAGTACCAAGCTGACATTCTTTTCTTATCTAAAGGCTTGGGAGAACCATCCAGATTTCATGAATTTCGTTAAAGATAATTGACAAGACTTCCTGCATGCTAACCTACAACCAACTTGGGTTTTAAACTCAACTGGCGCAAGTTGCGTCACTATTAACGGGTCGGGTCATGTCTAAAGTGTCATAAGTGTAATGAATTAACATAATTTTTGTTATATTTATTTTACACAATTTTATTCGCATATATAAATTAGAAATAACTATTTTATCACACGAGTTGGTGCAGAATATTGATTCTAATCTATTCGATGCAAGTAGAAAAAACATATAAATCATGTGCAAAATATGATAGCATTTGAAATTATGCAAACAAATCTTGAAAATAAAGTAGAAGATATGAAGGAATAGTAAGACATTTAATTTATAATTTTCATTATTAAAAGAAATGTAATATTATAATATTTTCATATTTTCATATCAAATATTAATTTTGAAATTTTATTATTTATTAGTGAAAAAATTTAGTGATGGTCATTATTTTACTAATAGTTATTGATACGTACTCATAAAAATAGTTTTTAAGGACAAAATAATATATCAGATTTTTTTTGAATCTTTATTACATAAATTGGCTGCCTTTAAAAAAACAATTGAAAATTTACTTTTTCTCGGGTTCTACGTAATATTTAGGTATTTGGATCGGTCGGAAAACTGGGCCGCCCAGCCTCGTTTTCTGGCGCTTTATCATTCCGCTGTGTTCTCGTCTTCTCTACGACAATCAGCACAGTCCGCTGGCGTTGCTTCTTCTCCTTTTATCTCTTCTGCAGGTGATTTCAAACAACATAATCGCTCAAAGCTCGAGATGAGTACGGTGGACAAAATGTTGATCAAGGGAATCCGGAGCTTTGACCCGGAGAACAAAAATGTCATCGCCTTTTTCAAGCCCTTAACCCTAATAGTCGGCCCTAATGGCGCTGGCAAGACCACCATTATCGAGTGCTTGAAGCTGTCGTGTACTGGAGAGCTGCCTCCTAATGCTAGGTCTGGCCATAGTTTCATCCACGATCCTAAGGTCTCTCTCTGCCTGTCTGCTGCTCTCTTAAATTAGTTATTTGGATGGCCTCTGTGGTGTGATTTTGAGTTTAGAACGATGGTGAAAACTCACCAACATTTAAAGTTATTAAATATTTAAAAAATAGCATAAAGAAATTACAAAAATCTGAAAATTGGTTTTGAAATTTGAATTGCAAGAACTTTAGCATGTGGGTTATTATTGCTCTTACACTGAGTTGAGGAATTGTTTGGCTTATATGTATTTTGGGTGTAGGTTGCTGGGGAAACAGAGACCAAAGCACAAATAAAGCTCAGATTCAGAACAGCAGCCGAGAAGGATGTGGTCTGTATAAGGTCTTTCCAATTAACTCAAAAGGCGTCCAAAATGGAATACAAGGCAATCGAGAGTGTCCTTCAAACTATTAATCCGCATAGTGGAGAGGTATTTCACTGATAATTTTCTCTCCGGATCCTACTTTTAGGAAATATAGCTGCCACTTTAATGTCATATATTCCATGTCAGACATTATAATCAGATGGCAATTATTTTCCCAATAGTTTATGAAATTACGAGCGCTACTGGTGACAGGATGCAGCAGGTTGGTATAGCAGCTTCTGGGTCACTTTGCAGAATTTCTGTCAGAACCTGATGAATATACAAGCTTTGATTATCCAGTTCGCAATTGCATACGTCTGGGGAGGATTTCACTCGGTCCCCAATATTTCACTATCTCGGTTCAAGTACAGAGGCTTTCAAAACTCAGACAACGCTAGTTTAACCTCTACTTCTAACCTAATCAAAATCTATGCTCAATCTGATCACACAGATTAGCTACACAGTCTGATCCCACAGACTTGATCACACTGTCTACGCACTCTAGTAATAGATAGCTATAGTTCACAGGCTCAGCCTATTCTAAAATAATGTGTAACAGGAAGATGCTATAACAACTTACTCGGTCAAGTTGCTGTAGCTTCTGTCCACGACTCTCCACGCACTCTCTGCTGAGCAGTGGTCTTCCACGAGTTCTCCTAATTCTGGCGATGCTCCCCCTTGATCAATGACCTCTTGTCAATATCTGGGAATTCTGTTTTGATCTCCGACAGTCCCCGATAGCTCCTCTCCGCGGCTATGCTCCAAAGCAAGTATTTGATCTTTCCTCCAGTTAAAGTTCTTAGATCAAGCTTAGATCAGACTTCTCCAGTCGTGATCTTCTCTCAGCTCATGCACCCACAACTCTACGCTCGAGCCTTTAGCTCCCGCCCTTTGCTTATGCGTATCTTTGTGTGGATGTGTGTCATTGTGAGTGTGCTGCTCTTCCATATATAGCCGCAACACTGAACAAACATAGAAATCCTAATTTCCTTAGGATTCACAGATCTTTCCAGCCAACCTTGCACATTGGATTTTCTCTTAGATTCTTGATGTTGTTGAGAATTAATTTCCTATAATCAATTTGGAACTTTATCTTCTTCAATCGATTCCGATCGTTTGATGACTTATGATCAATTGTGATCGACTTAGAGACTCTCTAATTTGTTGCGATGCCTTTACCAACCCTCCGGACTCTCTCCGTGCTGCTCTATGTCGAATGGCTACTTTGCTTTAGCTCTGAGTCTCCATGGTATGCAGTAGCAACTTCTATTGGTCGGTTGTCAGCTTCCAATACCCGCTCTAACTTCTGCTGCATTTGGTTGCTATAGCATCTTCTTGCGGTTTGTTTTGTCAACTTCAGAAACTTGCACCAACTTCTATTGTCACGGGATGCTGTAGCAACTTCTTGTGGTTGTTTGATGCCATTACCTTAACAGCTTAGGGCCGACAAAAATTCTCGTGGCTAGTCAGATTAAGATTATTTCTCCTCATGATATAGTTGCTAGTCGAGCTTTGTAACCAATCAAAAACATAAGAACTCTTGGGGACATCCTCTTTTTGCATCATACACGGCTTTCTTGCTGAAACACTTTGGTAAAAGCCCTTTTCGGTTAACACGATCTACATTCATGTTAGTGAATACAAATAACTAAGGTCGGACTTGTCAATTCTTATCTTGTGTAGATAAATAACATTTTACTGCATGTGATGGAGACTCTTTATACAGAGTTGTTTGGGTTTCATATCACTTATGGTGCATTGCACAGTATACGGACATATCTGCACACGTGACATGGACCATCATTTTGTAGTTATAGCACTCTTTTCCAAAAAAGTCCTGGGATTTGTTGTTGAAATAGTAAACATACTTGCAGAAGTTTATTATTGTTGATAGTTGTTTCCCATTCTCAATAGTTTATTACCCATCTGTTTTTTGTGCAACTTCTATTTTCGCATTGTCATTGTTTCAATCATTGCTGGCGTATGTTCTGTTGCCAGTTTTTTGTCTTTATTTTTGTGGTAGATGTGCTGATTTTGTCTGTATTTTCTGTGCTTTTACTAATGCAGAAAGTATGCCTAAGTTATAGGTGTGCTGATATGGATCGTGAAGTTCCTGCTTTGATGGGAGTGTCTAAGGCTATCTTGGAAAATGTTATATTTGTGCACCAAGACGAAGCAAACTGGCCATTACAAGATTCTTCCACACTGAAAAAGAAGTTTGATGACATCTTTTCGGCTACCCGGTATACCTGCGGTTAGCAGCAAATATGCTTTTCTTTTAACTAAATAGAAAAACAGATGTATATAATTGTATACTGGTTCATTATGAAGAATCAATATTTACTGTGTCAAAGAAGATAACAATACATCTCTAATGGGTGCATTTTTCTCTTTGCTCCTTTTCTTTCTGAATTGACAAATATTTCCTCCCAGTTATACTAAGGCGCTGGAAGTCATCAAAAAGCTTCACAAGGATCAGGCTCAAGAAATAAAATTGCTGAAGTTGAAACTGGAAAATCTCCAAAACTTAAAGGATGCTGCCTACAAGGTTCATACCTCTGCATTTCTTACATTTAGTAAGGGATACATTTATGTGTTTGCATCCGGAAGTGATGCAGTGTCAGGCATGTTCCAATATGGAAGTGTATTAGTAACTATTGCTGTTGTAATGGGTTCGTCTTTTGACAGCTTCGGGAAAGCATAGCTCAAGATAAAGAAAAAACAGAATCTTTAAAAATTCAAATGAAAGAGTTGGAAGGGAATATTGACAATGTTGATGATAAGATAAATCATATTGAGGCATCACTGAAAGATTTGCGAAAGATACAAGATCAAATATCAACTAAGACTGCTGTGAGAAGCACTTTGTTCAAGGAGCAGCAAAGACAGTACATGGCGCTAGCCGAAGAGAATGAAGGTCTGTCAATTTTTTTCTCATTCTTCTTGTTCTAATCAGAGATCTCAAATCAGGTATGGATGGGTTCTAAATTGTGCATTCTTGTGTAATGGCCAGACACTGATGAAGAATTAATGGAATGGAAAACCAAGTTTCTGGAAAGAATAGCTCTTTTGGTAAACAAAATCACCAAGTTGGAGAGGGAGGAAGAAGACACAAACACAAAAGCATCTTCACTCAAGGAGAGGATTGATGAATATATTTGGGAGATCAGCAAACTTCAGAAAGAGGCTGAAGTATATTCTAAACTTCTTAGAATCTTACTATGATTATAAAATTGATGTCGTACGTATGTCTTCGATTTCAGGATCATGTCTCGTTGAAGAATGAAAGAGACTTGACAATTCAGAAGCTCTTTGCAAGACATAATTTGGGATCCACGCCAAACCCTCCTTTCAATGATGATGTTTCTGTGAATCTCACTAATCGTGTCAGATCAAGGTTATTGGATATGGAGAAGGACCTGGAAGAGAAAAAGGTAATGGCATCTATGTGTGTATCCGTCTTTTTTGTTTTTTGCAAAAAAGTGCAATGGTTATTGTTGAAAAATGATGTGTACTATTGAGCAAAAAACAAACTGCAGGTAGATCATTTGAACCTAGCTGGCCAGAACAAAAACGCTTCACGATACATGAGCTGCTATAAGCAATGTTTTAATGCGCAATTTGGCTGCCCACCTTGTATTAACCCGACTGCTTGATATCAGAAATACACCTCCAGCTTGTAGGAACAATCAAGCTTGATTAGGTGCAAAATCAAATATCACCTAAACTGCTGTGACTTGGGATCTTTAGTTCGGAGTGTGGAAATAAATATCTCCTGAAATAGTTTTGCTGTCTCGATTGATTTATCTAAGTTCTTTCGCGGCACAACTACAGTTTCTTAAGTATTATTGGAGATAGTTTGTTTCTAATGCAATCTGAGCACTGATAGTGTATGAGGTAGTTGCTTATGCTTGGGAAAAGTCATCAAATTATTACTATTGCAATTCAATTTCTTGCATTATAGGATGGGCATCCTCCTAACACTGTTTCCCCCCTTTCTTACCCCTGGTAAAGCTTGGTTTGAAAATTCATTCCTTAATTATAATATTACCAGTATAATTTTTTTTTTTTTTGCTACAATCTCTGTAATTTGTTACATATTGTAGTCAGTAATATACTTCTCGTAGTTGATTCCAGAATTGGGATGCATTTCCTTATGCAATTGTTGTTTCAGAAAACCAATGCGATTGAGCTTCACGCGGCATGGGAATGTTATATGCATGCAAATGATCAGTGGAAAGAAACTGAGGCGCAAAAACAAGCTAAGACGGAAATCAAGGTTAAGTACTTATGCTCCAAATATATGCTTGTTTCTAAAGATGAATCAATGTGGCTATTTTTAAATGTGAAAGTTTGGTATGCTTGTTACTAAAGATGATTCAACATAGCTATTTTTAAATGTGAAAGTGTTCTTTCATCGTCCTACACTGAATGATCTAATGGTTTGTGCTGTCAATTCAAGCAGAGAGGTATTCTGAAACGCATTGAGGAGAAATGTCAGGAGTGTGATTCACTGGAACATGAGATTTCAAGTGATAAACTGACCCGCATGGATGAAAGAGAAAGAAGCATGGTGAGCATTGGGTACTGGTTGAGATTTATTAAGTGTATATCAGTGGTTGTTATCCTTGCTCACATTCTTCTGATTTTAAAAATCATAACTGTTTTATTCATCTTTCCAGAGAATTGAGCTAGAGCGAAAGAATAAGGAGCTTAATGAAAAGAATTTTGATGCCACCATCAATTTAAAAAAATCGGAACTCTATGTTTTAGAACAGAGAATCAAAACTCTAACTTATGAGAAGGACAAGATGGCTGTTGAGTCCGAGGACAGACTGAAGCTTTCTCTGAAAAAGGAGGAGTTAGACAACATAAAAAAAAAACACAAGAAAATGCAAGTGAACTTTAGATTCATTGTTTTCAATTTGCTTCTGCTGATTGTTAATGTTTGATAACGTAATCATTTTGTTATTTTTTATTCCCTGATAGTGTTTTGTTACAGAATGGATGAATACAAGGACAGGCTTCGAAGAGTACTTAAGGGAAGGCTCCCAGCTGATAAGGATTTGAAAAAAGAAATCACCCAAGCATTGAGGTTAAATAAACTATGTAATTTTGTTTCAGAATATAATGCCTTCAATAGGGTCCACATTAATTTGTAATGAAACAATAGTCATCTATAAGATAGTCTCAGGTTCTGTCCTGAACATGCTTTTACTCTCTTGATTGTAACATGTCATAAAAGTCAAGCTTCATTAGTTTTCTCGACATAATCTTTTCCATGTTAACAAATGTGGCTCCATCATGTTTCACCATGTAGTGCTCTTGTAACAGAGTTCAATGACTTGAACTCGAAATCACGAGAAGCTGAGAAAGAGGTGAATATGTACCAAATGAAAATACAAGAAGCTAATTCCAACCTATCCAAACTACGAAAAGATATGGAAAGTAAGTGTTCATTTAGACCCTGAAGCACATTATTTGTCATGGCTCCAATTTATCTGAGTATATTATCAAAGTTTTTGCCAACAACTATATAGAAGAAAGTGTAAGACGGTGTAGATGCTCGTTTCAGATGTATGCGGTTGCTGTCATCGGAAATTCTATTGTTGTGTTGTTACACATGTGAGGAGTCTCTCGTTCCGTCTGAAAGGAGAAATTGTTGATCTGATTGATTATTTGTTGTAATTGATGAGCTGAATCATTATCTTGTGTGGGTGACGGTATTGTTGTTGGCATCTATTATTGAATTCGTTATTATATTAATGTTTTATTATATTAGTACCATAAATCCATGGCCACAATCGAGGGCTCGTTTCCTGGAACCAACATAAAAATTTTCCTTGTACAAATAAAATGATGTTCTTTTTTTTGCTTTTGTGGTCACGATGACTGAAAACTAACTATCTATCACATAGGCTATTTGTTTCCTTGTTAGCAGATAAACTAACCATTTGCTCTAGTTAATTGCCTTATGCTTAGATGCTTTTATATAACTTCTTAGAAGCAAATAATCGTTTTTTCTGGACTACATTCAGACACTTTGGGTGCCTTCTAACATTATTTCGTATTTTCTTATAGCAAGAAAGAGGTACATAGAGACCAAGCTCCAGTCCCTGGATCAGCAAGCACAAGACATTGATTCGTATCCGAAAGTCTTGGACTCAGCTAGGGAGAAACGAGATGTACAGAAAAGGTAGCTGATAATTTTTTTTATAAACGTATTTATTGGGTACTGATTCATTTAACAAATTATTACATTTTCCCGAAGTCTAAATTTTGGCTTCACCTACATTTATTTAAGACGAGGTTCTGAAGGAAGTATGCTTCAAGTTTAAATATAGGGTCAAATTGTTTCTTTTTTATTACCTACTTCCTTTTCTTATGGATTTTGAATAATGAATTGATGCAAATAGTCATTGGTGCTAAAATCATATATGCATGAAGTGTAGAAAATATAATCTCTTTAATAATATGCAGTTTCTTGGTAACACGGCTAATATGATCTTTAGAGTATTTGATACTCGTGTTTACTGTTGGGACATATTGCATGAAGCAAGTTCAACATTGCTGATGGCATGCGGAAAATGTTTGAACCGTTTGAACAAGTTGCCCGTGCTCGTCATATATGCCCTTGCTGTGAACGCCCATTTTCTTCAGAGGAGGAAGATAACTTTGTCAAAAAGGTTAGTGACCTTTATAGCATTTAAGCTTTGTGTATAAGCATTTTGTAAGCAGTGGTCAAATGTAAAAATTATGTCATCAATGTTTCCCAAAAGGTTAACCTTCCTTCCATGTAACAGCAAAGAGCAAATGCTGCAAGCTCTGCCGAACATATTAAAATATTGGCAGTGGATGTTGCTAGTGCCGACTCTTTTTTCCAGCAGCTTGACAAACTTCGACTTGTCTATGAAGAGAGTGTTAAAATTTACAGGGAGACTATCCCATCTACAGAAAGAAGTTTAAATGAGCTTGCCATGGAGTTGGAGCAGAAGTCTCAGACTCTTGACGATGTAGTTCTCATTTCACATGTTTACTTTCATGTTATTTTAAATTGCTGCATAGAAATTTATGATGGTTGTGGCAACCGGTAGGATGAAGAAAGGGGGCAATAAGAAAAATATCTTATGATTAGTGTTAAGGAGATAACAAGAGGTTAGTGAAGAGTTGTAATTATGAAGGGGATAAATATTGTAGAAGAGTATTACTGCAAGAAAGAAGAATTTTTGGCATGGGGTTGAAAAGAATCTCTTCTCAGGGCTCTATCACTATTAACCTCTAGTAAAAGTAATATGGAATCAGTGACTAACTTGAATACTATCAAACTCGTACATATGGAAATAAGACATTAAGGGATAACAAACTCGAGAAACCTACCACACAAAAAAGGAGTGTGATGTCAGTGATCCATTATTAGTTCGTCACCCTGGTTATCAAGTCTTAAATTGTTGGCTGCCTCTTGAGCTTTATGTGTCTAGTTGACATCTCCAGTGCTCGACTCATAACTAAAAGAATATACAATGTAAAAATGGAATATAGTAAGTTCTTTGTGTCAAGGAGGATGCTTGTAACCTAAAAGGCCTAGCCAAGGGGAATTTTTGGCTTCTTTTTCTGATTCAGCTTCGCCGTGAGTCAAGCTTGTTGAGCTAGTTTCCAATGTTTATTTTTTTTTACTTACTAGTCAACTTCGTTATTCGTTCTTGTAGTTTTATTAACAAGGTTTTGTTTTTAGGTCTTGGGTGTTTTAGCACAAGTGAAGACAGATAAAGAGGCTATTGAGGCACTGGTGCAACCTGTGGAAACAGTTGATAGGCTTTGCCTTGACATTCAATTATTGCAAAAAGAAGTTGATGATTTAGAGTATTCACTCGATTTCCGAGGACAAAATGTTCGATCCATAGGGGATGTCCATGCAGAGCTTAATGCTCTCCAAAAGTCCAAGTAACAAGAATTAATCAGTTTTTGGTTACAACATACATATTCATGTTTTCTTGTACCAACTATGTTTTCTTGTTTTACATTTGATTTTAGTACTTCTTATGGGATATTGTTTCTGCCCTTTGTTCAGAATGATCTATTGTTGTCTTAACAGGGATGGTTTACAGAACGAGTTGGAGAACTTGAATGATGAACGGAGGTACATGGAGTTAGATATCCAAAGTTTGGAGCTACGATGGAGAACTGTGAGAGAAGAGAATGTTATGGCTGCTAATAAATTGCAACAAATAAACAAAGCGAAAGAGGATTTAGATAATTTCATGGAGGAAAAAGGTCAACTGGATCTGGATGAGAAGGTTTGTTATGCAATCTATTCACTTCATTTTTATCTCTGGATTTCATCTGAAATCCATTGCCGTTCTACTAGCAGAACTTATTTTTCCCTCAGCCAGACTTTTAATAGAAGATAAACTAATCTTTAATTGATCTATCTTGCAAGCAATTTAATTTATTGTGGCTTGCTTGTTATAATCAGATATAAAATTTTGCTCTGTCCTTAAGCTGTACTATGTTCTTCTGCTTATGGTTCACACAAAGCTGTGTAATAAGATGAACATAACTGTTATGCGCAGATCACTAAATAATTAAGTTTTGCTTTGCAACCTTTGGGGCTACAAACGTATTGTTGTATGTTGTACTGCACTTATTTCATTCCCTTGTTCACTTCCAGCTCATTTCAGCTTTATAATTTTCATGTTCCCATATGTTTGTGGTACGCTTTGCTTTCAGCAATTGGTCGAAGCTCTTGGCCCGTTGGAAAAAGTGAAAGAAAGAATGCTTAGTGAATACAATGATTTGAAGACTAAAGTCAGCATTGAAGAAGAAGAGCATGCTGAGAGGAAGAGAAGCTATCAACAAGAAGTTGATTTACTTCTTAAACTTATATCCAATATCAAAGAGTAAGCTCAGTGGGGCCCAAGGCACCCAATGATAACTGAAATCCAAGATATTGATTATTATTTTGTTATTTAGGTACTATGAGGCAAAGAAGGGAGAAAGGCTGAAGGAACTTAAAGAGAAGCATTCTTTATCACTGTCGCAACTCCAAAATTGTGAGACGAGGAAGAAAGAAATAATAGCTGAATTAAACAAAAGTAATGAATTAAAGAGCAATCAAGATCACTTAAGAAGAAACATCGAGGACAATTTGAACTACCGAAAAGTAAAGGCTGAAGTTGAGGAGCTCACTTGTGAGATAGAGTCTCTTGAAGAGGGTTTGCTGAGGAGTGGTGGAGTTTCTAGCCATGAAGGTGATCTTGTAAAGCTCTCTAGAGAAAGGGACCGCCTTCGTTCAGAGGTACTTAACATTGGACAAAGACTTGCATGTATTGGTTGATTTTGATTAGATGAATTGATCTTATTGCTGTTATTGTGCAGTTAGACAAATGCCATGGAACATCATCTGTATATCAGAGCAACATATCTAAGAATAAAGTTGAGCTCAAACAAACACAGTACAACGAGATTGATAAACGTTATTTTGACCAGCTAATTCAATTAAAGGTTAATCATGATTGCTGCTTTTGACTCAAGTTCAATATTTTTGGTCTATATGTATGTTTACGTGCAATTGTATCTGACATTTGATCATGCCCAGACCATGGAGATGGCAAACAAGGATCTGGATAGATACTACAGTGCTCTAGACAAGTAATTATTTGCTTATAAAAACTACTAATTGCAGATATATATGAACTTGATGTTATTTGTGTCCCATCTTCTCTAGGGCTCTTATGCGATTCCATACAATGAAAATGGAGGAAATAAATAAGATAATTAGAGAGCTGTGGCAACAAACATACAGAGGTCAGGACATAGATAACATTCGAATACATTCAGATGCTGAAGGTGCAGGCACCAGATCCTATAGCTACAGGGTAAAAAAATTATTATTTGCTTGTTTTTTTTCCTTAATTTTGGGTTGTGGATATCTTATTGGGTCGCTATCTGATGTTTTGCATATCCAAGGTTCTAATGCAAACTGGTGATGCCGAACTTGAAATGAGAGGGAGATGCAGTGCTGGACAGAAAGTTTGTACTCATACTACATAATTCTTATGGACATGTAACTATAAATCAAATTATTTGAAACTAAATTTAGATGAAATTCAGGTCCTTGCTTCTCTCATTATACGGCTGGCGTTAGCTGAGACCTTTTGCCTCAATTGTGGAATTCTAGCTCTAGATGAACCAACTACAAACTTAGATGGTCCAAATTCTGAGAGCCTTGCGGCCGCTATACTTAGGTACAAGGAATACAATATTGACTGAAGTTTTATTTTTGCTCCAAAGATAAGAGATTACATGCCCGGCCATCGTTTAATATCATTTCGCAGAATCATGGAGGATAGAAAAAGCCAGGCGAACTTTCAGCTAATTGTAATAACTCACGACGAGAAATTTGCTCAGCTTATCGGCCAACGTCAACATGCAGAGAAATATTACCGTGTAACAAAAGATCAGAAGTAAGATATATGTATCTTATCTGTATTTCTTCTTAAGATTTTTTTTCCAGCCCCTCATTTATGATGCCATCTGCCATGTTATAGAAATCACGTACTATGTTTATTTTGGAAATTTATTTAACTCGTTTTTTTTTTTTTACACTTCCATATGCAGCCAGCATAGCATAATAGAGGCTCAAGATATATTTGATTGAAGCTCCTCACCAACTAAAAGATAGGGATGGTAGTCCTTCCAAACCAAATTACTGGTGCAAGGAACCAACCAGTTGCAGCCTTAAAGCGATCCCTCCCTCCTTTACTGTCTTTTGTTCTTGTCAGGTGATTATCACCTCCCAATTTAAGTAGCTAAAATCTGCATCCAACCTTACATCAGGCAGCTTGTCCTTTGGCTTTAAACTTGCACATCCCAGTTTCCCTATGCCAATTTATCTGTTTGGGTTTTGCCATCGGCAATTCTGCTTGTTATTAGCTAATCCAGCAAGAAGACTTCTTCTTTTTTTTTGAAAAGGGAAATTTATAAATAAGGAAAAGAAGATGCATGAAAATTACAAGCCACCGAACCTTGATTTACATAACACACTTTAATCAACAACTACACCTATTTTAACATATCATGCAAATCGCCAATAGAACTGACTTAAGACCTTTAATCCTCAAATCACCCTTAATAAAAAGATACTCATTATTCTCATCTCCTTCAACCATTTATGTCATGATCAAATTTTTTGGTTATTAAGAGATGACATTTTCACTTTTAGATTTTAATAATCTCTTTCATCATTCTTCCTTTATTGTGCTCTTTATTCTTAAATATTTTTTGGTTTCTAGAGAACCAAATTTCATAAAGTATTACTGTGAATGTCATTCTTGTGTAATTGACCTTTATGGAATTTTTGTTTAGTTTTTATGAGCCATGGGATAAGTCTATGTCACTTACGATATTTGCAGGTGCTTCTTCTTCTAAGGTATGACAACACTTCCTCCCGAATCCTTTTAGATATCTCACACTCAAAAAATGGTGGTCTCGAGTTTTTTTTTTTTTTTTTCTCCATATTTTCGAAAAGGCACTTCGCATACCCAATTAAACCATCATTTTGAATCTGCATTTGGTCACTATTTTTATTTTGGTTTGCTAACCATCCAGCCCTATTTCCCTCACATGTCAATGTATTATATGTGTCTTTTAGTTGTGAAGTTCCATCCCTTATCCGACCATATTAGATTTATTCCTTGCTCAAACGGCTGTCTGCTTTTTACAATGCAATACTATAATTTGTTTAGTACTGAGGCAAAGGCCTTTGGCAAGAGGTCAGACCACCAATTTACATGTTTCATCCAACACTCTCTCATCTAGTTAGTCTACTTGTTCTTGTTTTCTCCTTGTATTCTCTGTAATTGAGACATCACATAATTTCGTTCGTCTTTCTTAAATCTTTCAAACCCAACCCACCTTGTTTTGGTTTGTAAATATTTTACCAACTAACTAGGTGAACTCCTCAAATGCTACTGCAACCTTTCCCTAGAAAGTTGATGCAAATAGCTTTAATGACTTGTCTAGTCAAGTTAAACTCTAGCCTAATAAAGAGCAAATTTTTGCAGAACAAATTTAATCAACGCCAATCTTCCTGTCCTGGAAAAGAATCTGGAACTCCAATGGAAAATTATGTTAGTCATTTTTGTCAGTAATTTTGAGCATGCATGGGATCTCATACCTTCATCATTGAGATTCACTCTTATGTATTTCATTGGTAGCGGACAAAGAGGGGTCTGTTGAGCCGTAGCACTCCATAATGTTTTCCAACACACATCCCTGTAGTAAAAAGCTGACTCTTGTTAAATTGATTGAGAAGCTAGATAAGTCTTCCACAACTTTCTTGAGTGCTAAGATAGAACTATTTCTTCCATTGCTCGGCAAAAAAATATTGTTAGCGAATAAGATGTGAGCAATTTCTTCCACAACTTTTGAAGGATCCTTTTCAAGAGAGATTGAATTTCAAATAGTTTTGTTTGCTTCCTTCACTCTGAATTAAGTACATCTCTTTCTAAGATTTTATCTTTTTTCTTATCTTTCTCAACGTGATCTAAAATAAAGACAGGGATATTCCTGTTGTTGCCTCAAGGAGAGGACACCAGCTCTGAGTAATTGTCATAATTTTCCAAAATCTAGCAGTACTTCAACAGATTATTCGACGCTTTTCTACAGCCCCGATCAGAGATACCTAGAGGGCCATACAACTACAAAATCGGCGTACAAGTCCATGTTACGCATTGCCCTGTCAAGTATACATCAAAATCTATCTTCTTGTGTATGTTTGTCCACGTCATGAAGCACCCTATGATGTATTAGGTTATTGTCTTGAAAAAAGACTTTGATGTCTTTTGTGTCGTTGTCCGTTACGCGCTCACCATTTATTTTCTCCGTTTGGTTGAATACGTAATTCTTTAAAATTATCACCTTCCCTTCCACATTTGTCTTCTTTCCCAACATCGTTGCTTGCATACAAAAAGACTAGCCATGCTTTCTGGCCATCAAATATAACCTCACAGATAGTAAACTGACTGTCCTTTTTTATGTCATTAACTAAGAACACAACATAATTCTAGCACTACCTTTCCAGTTTTTATTTGGGGCACAAGCTGAACTTTTGAATTTGTTAAATTCTAGTGCCCCAATGGATATATGTATGACATGTTTTTTTACAAACGGTACAAAACCAACAAGGTTGTAGCAAAGGCTGAGACAGTGCCAGTTCAGACATGCGTGTGCAATGGGATCAATCAAGATCGGCGAAAATATTGAGTCAGCAAAGAAATATTCTGGGAGATATTCTGGTGATAATATTCTCCAAGATACTACGGCTCAGAAAGATTAGATTCTGATTCTGAATTAGGAAAGCATGATCAAACACTATTCTAGAAGATGCAAATGTAATCTAATCATATAGGTGAGGGGATTGGGAAATGCAGATCTGCCATGACGAATGAATTGATTTCAGAACGAAGCAAGTAGGAGCTATCAGAGTTGCGATCAACATCAGAGTTGACAGAAGTTGAGCTTAAGTAAATTAGATCGCAAGATGCTAAGGATAAACGTTGAACAGACTGTGTTACAGTGCTGATATTCTCGGGAAGAGAACTACAGATCTGTGGGAGGCAGATCGAGGTGGAAAGAGAGGGATCTCAGTCTGAGGGAGTCAGACGCACTCGCGGTGATTCAACTACATAGTGGTAACAAGCAAATTGTGTTACTTGAAGATCTATTGTACTTGATCATATATATAGTGAAGTGCTTTCCACTTGGGTTTAGAGAAACCCTCCCTAAGTAGGCTCGATGAGCTGAACAGAGTAAACATATCCTGTGTCATTTGCATTACATCGTAATATTTATGTTGTGACTAACAACTATCGAAACACGATCTGTTTAGAATTCTGAAACAACTAATACATAACAGTGAAATAGTTCTTGTGGGACAGACGTATAACTTTTAGAATTCCTCTTTAACCTTAGCCTCTAATATACCGAGCATATCAAGTACTTCCTTTTGCAACCACCTCCTTGCGATATTCTTAGGGGATTGTTGAAACCTTTGATAGTCCACGTTGTGACCTTAAAACATTAATGGACCCTTCTCCTCTACCTTAAACCACTCTTGTTTATTTTATCTTCCTCTTCTTGAGTTTATATCATTGCCTCCTTCCCTAATTCCTTCAATAGACCTATGTCTTCACTCTTCACTATTTTCCGTTTTTTTGGCTCTTTTCATTTGGAAAGATATTTGATAAAGGCTATGTTCTTTTGTACTTATAAAGTACTTATATATATATATATATATAAGTACATATAAGTATATATAAGTACATATGCGTAAATTACTATTCCTCATCTCTTTTCTACCATCAACACCACTATCACCACCACAACCACCATCACAACACTACTGCCACCACCACCACAAAACATAACACCACCACAACACCACCACCCTAACCATAACACTACAACACATCACAATACCATCACTACTACCACAATAAAAAATAATAATTAATGTAATTATAAGTAAATATAAGTACATATAAATAAATATAAGTAAATATAAGTTTGCTATAGTAGTAAGTACAAAACTCCAAGGCTCTCAACCCTATAAGTTGCTGTAATTATAAGTACAAACTAAGTAAATCTGAAAACTCCAAGTGTCTCAATGCTATTTGCTGAAGTAAATGCTAACAACTTCAGGCTGATCTCAAACTGTGATGTTGCTAAACATGCCTGGAATATTCTGGAGACAGCTCATGAAGGCACAGACAGAGTTAGATCGTCAAGAGTCCAGATGATCATCACAAAGTTTGAGAACCTGAAGATGCCTGAAGAGGAAACCATAACACTCTTTAATGCAGGACTGTGCGACCTGACAAGTGAAGTCTTTGCATTAGAAGAACATTTGAAGGAAGAAAAGCTAGTCTGCAAGGTACTCAAGTCAATGCCGCCAAGGTTAGCTATGAAGGTTAATGCAATAGAGGAGGCTTAGGATGTCAAGAACATGAAATTGGAAGCCCTCATTGGTTCTCTGAAACAATTTGAGATGAATTCACTAGAGGAAGCTCCACCTCCCGCATGAAGAGCATTGGGCTGAAAGCTAAAACAAAGGCCAGGCAAGGATTGCCCAAGGAGATGTCGCAGCAACTTGCACTGCTGGCTAAGAATTTTGGAAAGATTGTGAAGAAACTCGACCAGAAAACCCCATTTACTAGAAAATAGTCTGGCTCCAAAATCGATTTAGAAGAGGAGGAAATTTTCCAAGGCAAAAGGGAACTAGCTGCTGGGGATGTGAAAGCCATATTCAATCAGAATACCCTAGCAACCAAAATAAGAACAACAATAAGTCATATGCTGTCAAATGGAGTGATGTAGACTCGGAAGACAGTGAGCATGAAGCTGAACATAGGAACAATCTAGCACTGGTGTCTGTAGCAGACAACAACTGTGATAGTAGAGTCAAGATAGACACAGTAAAGTTGGTGCACAACCTTTCAAATTCAGAGAGCATCGATGGTGAAGAGCTCACTGAGGAATGTCTCGATGAAAACTTCGCCTTGATGCACCAGAAGTGGCTGGAAGTGATTAAAGTCAATAAGGAAATGAATACAAACGTGTCTCGTCTAGAAGAGGAAAAAGAAGACTTGTAGGAAATTGTGGGTGCTCTGAAGTCTGAGAATGACCTAAACCAGACCATCACCTCTTTGAAGACTCAAGCCAAACAACATGAGGAAGACTATGTTGTCGTGATAGAAGAACTGAGTAAACACAAGAGAATGGTGAAAATGCTAAATAGTGGATCTAGCAACCTTGATGTTATACTAGCGTGTCAAAGTTACGAAGGAGGGAACAACGGTCTTGGATACACATGAGAGTTGGGTTTTAGAAAGACACAGTTTGTTAAAGCTTAGGAGCCAGAATAACCTAAACCTCAAGAGTAAAAGGTGGATAGGCCAGCCAAAATTAAAAAACATGTTCAGAGGAAAGTACCCAGAAGAAACAGACATCAGATGCTACAGCAACCGCTACAAAAACGTCATGGGATGAATATCTGGAGAGATAAATGCATCTGCTACTTCTACAACCAAGTTGGTCATATCCAACGGTTCTGCCCTATCCTGACCAAGTACTGGAAACCACGAAGACCACCTACTTCTAGGTACTGAAGAACAATGTCAAAACCAGACACTATGCATATGTGTCCTAGATCTCATCAAACTCAATGATGGAAGAAAGCTGGTACTTTGATAGTGGATGCTCATGACTAGAGATCGGACTTTCCTGATTGACATTCAATCATGCAAAGAACTACACGTCACATTCGGCAATAGGCTGAAACAGAAGGTACTTGGAAAGGGAGCTCTATGCGTTCAAGGTCTGTCTAAGCTGAAGAATGTTATGCTTGTGGATGGATTGAAGGAAAATTTCATCAACATAAGTTAACTTTATGACAGTACGCACTTTGTCAATTTCAGTCGAGAATTCTGCCAAGTATTTGACAAAGAAGGTAGATGTAAAATGAATGGAACGAGATCCGCAAATAACTGCTACCTACTAAAGGATGGTCGAGAAACCTCTGGATCAACTTGTCTGATGACTAAAACTGAAGAGATGAATTTGTGGCACAAGAGGACGAGCCACTTGAATCTTGGAACCCTGAAAAAGATTGCTGCTGAGGAATACCTAAGATCAAAGGAGATCTAGATATGGTTGTGAAGAATGCCAAATAGGAAAACAGAAGAAGGTCTGTTTCCCAAAAGTTACATAAATCAACACATCCTAACCACTTCAGTTATTGCACATGGACATGATGGGACCAAGTGAAGTGGACTGCGGAAGGAAGAGATATGCATTCGTTTGTGTTGATGACTAGACTCGTTTCTCTTGGATCGACTTCATAAGGGAGAAGTCAGAAACTGTCAAAATAGTGGTTGCTTTAGCAACCCAGCTGGATCAAGAGAAGGGCCTGCGAATGGCAGCTATAAGAAGTGACCATGGATAGGAGTTTGAGAATGATGCTCAAGATAAGTTCTACAACAACCATGATATCACCAGTTAGTTCTCGTCCCCCATTACACCATAACAGAATGGAGTGGTTGAGTGTAAGAACAAAATGATTCAGGAGATGACTCGAGTGATGATTCATGCAAATAAGGTTCCTCTGAGATTTTGGGATGAGGTCATGAATACAGCTTGCTATATCATCAATCGAGTGTCCATCAGGATAGGTACTGACAAGACCTGCTATGAGCTCTGGAGAGAGAAGAAGCCGTCTATGAAGTATTTCCATATCTTTGGAAGTGAATGCTACATCCCGAGGGATCGTGAGTATCGGAAGAAATTTGATCCAAAGAGTGATGTTGGAATCTTCCTTGGCTACTCCCCAAACAGTCATGCTTACAGAGTTTACAACAGTCACACATAAACAATGAAATTACAACACATTGCTGAGTGTCTGGTTACAGTAGATTGCTATAACAACCACTTGTGACACTTCCGAAATTTCTTTTTCGGCCGAACCTGATGAACGCAACAATAGCCTACGCCTGGGGAGGACTTCTCTCAAGTCCTCAAGATTTCACTATCTCGGTTCAAGTACAAAGGATTAAAACTCAGCCAACGCTAGTTTAAACTCTACTTCTAATCTAGTCGAAATCTTTGCTCAATCTGATCACACGGATTAGCTACACAGTCTGATCCCACAGACTTGCTCACACTGTCTACATACTACAGTAATAGATAGCTACAGTTCACAAACTCAGCCTATACTAAGACAATATGTAACTTGAAGATGCTATAGCTATAGCAACTTACTCTATTCAAGTTGCTTTAACTCCTGTCAACGACTCTTCAAGCACTCCCTGCTGAGCAGTCGGACTTCCACGAGTTCTTCAGACTCTGGCTATGCTCCCCCTTGATTAATGACCTCCTGTCAACATCAGTGAACTCTACTTTGATCTCCGACAATCCGCGATTGCCTCTCTCCGCGACTATACTCCACGAGACTCCGCTCCAGTTGAATTTTGTAGATCAAGCTTAGATCAGACTCCTCTAGTCGTGATCTTCTCTCAACTCATGCACCCATAACTTTGCGCTCTAGCCTTTAGCTCCCGCTCTTTACTTATGCATATCTCTCTTTGGTTGTGTGTGTTCGTGCTTCTGCGTCGCTTATATAGCTCCAACACTGAACAATCTTGGAAACTCCACGTGGACTAGAACTTAGGAATATGTTATAATCTTTGCGGCACAATCCCGATCTGCTCCTAGATTATAGAAGGTCGTTGAGATTTGATTTCATAAAGCCAATTTAGAAACTTATCTTCTTTAATCTCTTCCAATCAACTGTGATCGACTGGGAGACTCCTTGACTTGTTGCGACGCTAACAGCAACTCCGTTCTGCTCCATGTTGATCGGCTACGTTGCTCTAGCTTTGAGTCTTCATGGTATGCTATAACAACTTCTAGTGATTGACTTGAGACAGCTTGCTCCAGCTTTTGTTGCAATGGGATGCTATAGCATCTTTTTGCGGTTTGTTTTGTCAGTCTTCAGAACATGCTCCAGCTTCTAACTTTGTAGGATGGTGTAACAACTTCTTGCGGTTGTTTTTTCAATGATGTGATAGAGACTATTTATACGCATTATTTAGATCATAACCCTATGCTTGTTTGCATTATTTTGTGTACAAGATTACTGGTTTCCAGTGTTTTTGTATTTCAGGGCAAAACGAGGGCCTAAGCCGGATACGCGCTAACAGGCAGCGTTTAGGATGCACAGCACACAGCCTGCGGAGCTAGCGGCGCAAACAGAAGAAATGGCGAGACACAGCAGAGTTGCGCCGACCAATGCGCTAAGCAGTACGCCGTGCGCCAGGCGCAGAGTCCAGTATTTCCTAATCCTGACATGACTAGATTTGGAAGTTGCCAAGGATGGACCTCTCGAACAGTATATAAAGGGGAGGAGGTCTAGGGTTTCATGATCATCAGAGAGAGACACACAGAGAGGCAACACCCCACATCAGAGGACCACGAGAGAGCGGCAAACTGGAAAACACACGGACTTGTTGAGAGGACTTGCGCCAGCCGACTGCGCCAGCCGAGAGACATACTGCACGCACTGTTTGCTACTTGTTTCTCAGATACATTAGACCTTATTTTACTATTCTATGATGTTTATCACTAGCATGTCTAGCTAAACGCTTAGTATCGGTTGGACATGAATCTATGAGTATTTCCTTTGAGACTTGCGCTTAATGCATAGCTTGCTTGCTTATATTAATTCTGTGCACATTACTGGCAGCTTGTTGCATGAGTAGGGGAAGCCTTGAACCGCAATCTTACTCTTGTCGCTTGTTGTTGTCTGTTAAACTAGTTAAATATCCTGACGGTGCCAACTAGGAGTAACGCGCTAGGATAGGCAATTACTACCTTGATCGGATTCGTAGTTGTTTAGGTCTAGTGCAAGAATTAATAGCACATGAACTTTGATCGGAACATGCGCACATGTTAGGAAGCCTTGACCGGACACTAACTTAAGTAAAATCAAGCTATAGACATTTAGAGTCGATGATAAGGAATGCACTCATAGAGGATTGTCTGCGCCGATACTTCTCATAGTCATAGTACTTAATCTCTATTGCCTGCGCACGTCTAGTGCATTTCCCTGCGTTTTACAACTGTTTACTTGCGCACGGCGCAACACAATCACTCACCCCCAAATCTTCGTAAGTGTAGGTCACTGGCTAAAACTAAACTGCTTGCTCCCTGTGGAGATCGACCCTTACTTAACCGCTGTACTAGTGGAAGAGGAAGGAATTAATTTGACGCGCGATCAAATTTTGGCGTCGTTGCCGGGGAGCAACACAGCTAAGTTCTAGCTAGTTTACGTTTTCCTTTTAGTAACTAGTTATTACAGTTTGTTTTGTTTGCTCGTTGTTGTTTCTGACAGCGCGCAATCACCATTAGCCTGCGCAACCTTGAAACAGTTGCGTTGCTCGGATTCTAGTTGCGCACTAACAGACGCAGCAGCATTAGTTATCTTTTAATTCCATTTTCTTTGAGATATAGAACAGATCATGGAGGATAACAGTGTCGTAGGAGACAACTTAGGGGACAGAACCCCAGAGGAAGCAAGAGCACACAACCGCGCAGCCCTGTTCAGAGAGGAAGTACAGCGCGAGGTTGAAGCAAGGAGGGCTGCTGAAGTGTATAACGCGCCACCCGTGCAACAGGCCGTGCGACGCAGAACAGTGCGCGAGATGTCAGCCCCTATCACTGTTAACCAGCCATGGTGCATCGTGCTTCCACCAGGCGGACATTTTGAGCTAAGGAGCTCGCTCATCCATCACATGCCCAAGTTCCACGGGATGAACAATGAAAATCCAGTCAAGCATGTGCGAGAGTTCCTGGTCATATGCGAAAACATGAAAACCGAAGGGGAAAGCGATGAAGCGCTGAAAATGAAGGCATTCCCATTTTCACTATGTGATACAGCCAGACATTGGTTGATGAACTTACCCGCAGGATCCATTCACACATGGGAGCAGCTGCAGAAGAAATTCCTGGACAAATTCTATCCCGCAACAAAGATCGCGCTACTCAGAAGAGAACTGGCCGCGCCAAGGCAGAGCGCAGGGGAGTCACTGTCAGAATATTACGAGCGTTTCAGGGAGCTAGAGGCCAACTGCTACAATCATGGCTTGCCCCAGAATGTGTTGATAGAGAACTTCCTGAATGGGCTGCTGCCCATGGAGCTGAGGCTATTAAACGCATGCGCAGGAGGCGACATTTGCAACATGTATCCAGAAGACGCATGGCAGCTGATAGAAGACTCTGCTGGTCAGGTACGACATCAGCTAACACTTGAAAATAGTCGTACTCGTTCTGTGCATCAGGTAGAAACAAGCGCTGAGATCAAGGAAATGAAGGCCATGCTGCAGAAGTTAATGAGTGCGCAAAGCGCACCAGCAGTTGCCCCAAAGGTATGTGAATTTTGCAGGTCCACCGAGCACAAGACTGATGAATGTCCCACACTATTTGAAGAAACTGGAGATGTCAATGCTCTTGGAGGATGGGATAACAGAGGGCCACCGAGGCAGAGTCAGCCGCGCTTTGGACTGGCAGCAAATGGATTCAAATGGAAGGAGGAGAACAATTTCCAGAGGCAGTCCACAGATCAGCGCGCACCACAGCAGACCCAACAAGCTGCGCCTTACAATCCACCGCATCGCCGCACCAGCACATAACAACCAGCAACCTAGGCGATCTTTGGAAGATATCGTGGGGCAGCTAGCAGACACAGTACGCAAAAATGACGAGAAGTATGACAAGAGGTTCGAGTCCATTGAAAAGCAGCTATCACAGATCGCAACCACGGTATATGAGCTAAAAAAGAGCAATGGCAACCTGCCTTCGCAAGTGATTCAGAACCCCAAAGGAGGAGTCAATGCAGTAACACTGAGGACTGGGCGCACAATAGGAACAGAGAAAACCGCGAGAGCGCCCGCGCAACCAGCTGCGCAAGTCCCGGATCCAGCAGAACAGAATGCGCAACCAGAGCAGAGTGCGCAACCAGAAGTGCTAGCCACAAGCCAGCAGGGCGAAGCGCCAGGTATAACACAAATAAAAGACAAGGGCACGAATCGTACTAATATACCTGCACCTTTCCCTGTGCAGGCACCCTTGGCTAGGAAGGAAGCGCAGGACAAAGAGCTATACGAGTTATTCAGTAAGGTGGAAATCAACATTCCCCTTATTGAAGCAGTTCGGCAGATCCCAAGGTACGCCAAGTTTTTGAAGGAGCTGTGCACAAACAAGCGACGAAAAGGCGAATGCGCACAGGTAATGCTCAATGCGCAGGCCTCAGCGATCGTGCAACATAAGGTACCACCTAAGTGCCGAGACCCAGGTACATTCACTATCCCATGCACTCTAGGTAAAACCACAGTGAGCAACTGCATGATTGATTTAGGCGCATCCATCAATTTGTTACCGTATTCTCTATATGCAACATTGCGCCTTGGACCACTAAAGCCTGCAGGTCTCACCATTCAGCTAGCGGATCGATCGTGCAAACAACCTGCAGGCATGATAGAGGATGTTCTTGTACGCGTAGGAGAGCTGGTGTTCCCAGCAGATTTTTATGTGCTAGAAATGGAGGGCGAATCGAGCACCAGCAGTGCGCAAATCCTACTAGGCAGACCTTTCCTTATGACCGCGCGCACAAAGATAGACGTGTGGAGGGGCACGCTCTCCATGGAAGTGGATGGTGAAGAAATTCATTTCAACATATTCAAAGGGATGCAACACCCACATGAGGACGCCACAGTGCACGCAATGGATAACTTGGATGATTTAGTCACAGATGCGCAATGCGCAAGCGCAACAGCAGGACCAGAACCACTGGCACAAGCAGAGCTGGAGGAGCAGGAAGACGAGCCGAGCAGTGCTGAACCAGAGTCCACACAGGTACATGATATAGTTCATATTTGCACTGCTAATAAAATCTTGCCCTCCATTGAACAGGCACCCAAGGTTGAGCTGAAACAACTCCCGGAACACCTCAAATACATTTTCCTGGGAAATGAGGACACCCTGCCAGTGATCATCAAGAAAGGATTAGAAGAGGAGCAGGAAGTGCGCTTACAGCAGGTGCTGCGCAAGAACCAGCGCGCCATAGGATGGACACTTGCTGACCTGCGCGGAGTGAGCCCAGACGTATGCATGCATAAAATTCTGTTGGAAGATGGTGCCAAACCATCCAGGGAGGCTCAGCGCAGATTAAACCCAAACATGATGGAGGTAGTGCAGAAGGAGATCTTAAAGTTGCTTGACGCAGGAGTCATTTACCCCATCTCGGACAGCAAATGGGTCAGTCCAGTGCACGTTGTGCCTAAGAAGGGAGGAATCACAGTAGAAGAGAATGCGCAGGGTGAGCTAGTTCCTAAGCGCATTCAGACTGGATGGCGCATGAGCATTGCGCCAGAGCCGCCACCAGATGCACCAGAGGGAGAACTGGACCCTATTGCTTATATTTCCTCTTCCTCTCCATCTACCCTCGTTACTTATAATTTATCACATGCTGACCACCCTTTTGATCCTTTGCGCAGAACCAAGGAGAACACAACACATGCACACGCGCAGGATCACTCAGGAGCAAAAGTGGGGGAGGTCGCGGGCACACATTTGGGCACGTAACGAGGTACAGTCGAGCCAACGACGTTAAACAAAGGCACTTGTCGGGAGGTAACCCGACACGCTTTCCTTTTACACGTTTTTCTTTATATTGTTCTTTATTTTTGCTTGCATGCGTGTGCGCTGCCTCCGTGCGCTTGAGCTTGAGTCGTGGGGACACGTCTCTGTTTAAGTGTGGGGGGGGGGAGCATTACACTTACATTTCACGTTTTTTTTGAGCATTTTAGTGTAGTTTAGTTTAATTGAAGGAAACAGTAGCAGTAGTGCGCTGTGTGCGGGTTGCGCGCACTGATCAGCTTGTTTGCGCTATCCATATTGAGCCGTGCGCTATCAACTATTTTTAATATTTTTTTCGTTTTTTCTGCTCCTGTTAGTTGGGATATACAGGGGATGTGGAGTTGACAGAAACGCTCCAGAGAGGCGGTTAGTCGTTCGCGCTTCAGAGGAGAGGTATATGGTCGAGAGCGTGAGTGGAGGCCAGTGCTTCGCGACCTTCGGAGCAAGAGAGTGCGCTCAGTCACGCAGATGCCAAAGGCGAAATACCCAAAGCGTGGCGAGGTGGGAAAACAGACCACCTTCCCTCTGGAAGTCGAGCTAAGGAAGGCGGGCGCGGGTGTAAACGCGTGCGCCGACCTGCGCAGATAGACCAAGGAGGGAGAGCGGGGCGGTGTTCCATAGCTGTTATCCGGAGGCCGAGACTGGAACCGTTCTGGGAAGATAGGAACCATAGACAAAGCTGTACGAAAGAAAAATACCAGCAGATGATATGCGCTACAAAAGAATCAGCATGCGCACTGATAAGCACCAGCGTGCGCAAGTTCACAAAAGGAAAAAATCATCATCAAAAAAGCTTGAGTTCCCAGGAAGTGCGCGGAAGAATCACGCATCGGAAGAAGCTTGCGCTGTTAACCATATACCCATCCTCGGAGCAAGAGCTGACAACCTGGAGCCTATGAAGAGCTATCTCCCAGCCATCCAAAATAATTTTTCATCCCAGCTGAGAGGTAATGAATTTCGAAATTATTATACTTGAAATTGTTGAGAGCAGATGTGCGCAGGTGGTAGAGCAGCGCAGACCGCGCCAGAGTGCAAAACTGTGCGCTAGACTCCAGAGAGGTAATGGTATCCGTGCTTGAGTGCTTGTTCGAGGACGAACAAGGGGCAAGTGTGGGGGGTTTGATAGAGCCTATTTATACGCATTATTTAGATCATAACCCTATGCTTGTTTGCATTATTTTGTGTACAAGATTACTGGTTTCCAGTGTTTTTGTATTTCAGGGCAAAACGAGGGCCTAAGCCGGATACGCGCTAACAGGCAGCATTTAGGACGCACAGCACACAGCCTGCGGAGCTAGCGGCGCAAACAGAAGAAATGGCGAGACACAACAGAGTTACGCCGACCAATGCGCTAAGCAGTACGCCGTGCGCCAGGCGCAGAGTCCAGTATTTCCTAATCCTGACATGACCAGATTTGGAAGTTGCCAAGGATGGACCTCTCGAGCAGTATATAAAGGGGAGGAGGTCTAGGGTTTCATGATCATCAGAGAGAGACACACAGAGAGGCAACACCCCACATCAGAGGACCACGAGAGAGCGGCAAACTGGAAAACACACGGACTTGTTGAGAGGACTTGCGCCAGCCGACTGCGCCAGCCGAGAGACATACTGCACGCACTGTTTGCTACTTGTTTCTCAGATACATTAGACCTTATTTTACTATTCTATGATGTTTATCACTAGCATGTCTAGCTAAACGCTTAGTATCGGTTGGACATGAATCTATGAGTATTTCCTTTGAGACTTGCGCTTAATGCATAGCTTGCTTGCTTATATTAATTCTGTGCACATTACTGGCAGCTTGTTGCATGAGTAGGGGAAGCCTTGAACCGCAATCTTACTCTTGTCGCTTGTTGTTGTCTGTTAAACTAGTTAAATATCCTGACGGTGCCAACTAGGAGTAACGCGCTAGGATAGGCAATTACTACCTTGATCGGATTCGTAGTTGTTTAGGTCTAGTGCAAGAATTAATAGCACATGAACTTTGATCGGAACATGCGCACATGTTAGGAAGCCTTGACCGGACACTAACTTAAGTAAAATCAAGCTATAGACATTTAGAGTCGATGATAAGGAATGCACTCATAGAGGATTGTCTGCGCCGATACTTCTCATAGTCATAGTACTTAATCTCTATTGCCTGCGCACGTCTAGTGCATTTCCCTGCGTTTTACAACTGTTTACTTGCGCACTGCGCAACCCAATCACTCACCCCCAAATCTTCGTAAGTGTAGGTCACTGGCTAAAACTGAACTGCTTGCTCCCTGTGGAGATCGACCCTTACTTAACCGCTGTACTAGTGGAAGAGGAAGGAATTAATTTGACGCGCACAACGACGCGCGATCATGATGCCATAACCTTAATGTTACGGATATGGCATCTGTGACTAAGCAGAAGACGCCAAGCGGAAGAAGAGGCTCCAGCTTCCTGTGGTACTAGGAGCTGGTACCTGCAAATGAAGACTGACAAAACAAAAGAGCCAGAAGAAGCTATAGCATTGATAAGGCATATGTATATGCCTATGGATGACAACTATCTCGTGCCTTTATACACATTTATGTGCACTATGATGCTGCATTGTTGTGGTTTATTATTGTAGGTGTATTTGAGAAGTTAAGCCGAATCCGAGGAAAATGGGAAGAAAAGAGCAGAACTTCAAAAGGCCATAACTTTCTCATACGGAATTTGTTTGATGCAAATCTAGGCCGTCACGAAGAGGAAAGAAGCACTTAAAACTTTCATGAAGAAACAGAGCTCATATAATAAAAGAATCGGGAGATAGAGCTTTGATCAGCAGCTTTGTTTGAGGCCCAGCCCATTTGCAGATTTCTAATTTTATTCCTAATCGAATTAGGAAACCTGGGGGTGACTTACTGGTGAAGAAATTAGAAAGTTTAATTCTCCTATAAATAGAAAAGCTTCTCTAGGGTTTTAGACACCTTTTTGACAAAAAACACACTCTGGCCATCATTCAAGTTTCAAGCAATTACTTTATCGAAGAAGCGAGATTTTGGAGTTTGACTGAAGCGCACGCTACGGAACCTCAAAAGAATTTTTTTTATCACTTCTCATTACGTTTACATTCAGATTCATGATGTGTTCCAAAGCTATGACTAACTAATTCCATTGTGTATTGGCTAAGGCATGCATTGGAATGTGTGACTTGAGACCCTCGATATATTCATAGTATTTTGCAAAATTATTCTTATGCGCTGATTTCTTATGATGATGAATTGCATCTCTAAGTGGTTACCAGCGTAGAATCTTAGCCTTGTATTTGATTGTCTATCATTACTTGTTTGATACCTAGAGGAGATAACAAGTTTAGAACTATAGGATTAATAGCACTAAGACTAGTCATCTTAGGATAACTCGCTTGACTCATTACGCGGCTCTAGCGAACTAGGGTTTTAACGTATGCTAGCGCTGAATTAAAACTAGCCATGAAGCATGTGGATGTATCCTTAGTGGGAACTCCTGGGTTATAGGATACGTTGGATTGGTCGATTATACGAGTACATTACAAGGATTGTCTTAGCCGATATATGTTTTTCTCATTGAACTCTTAGTCGTTATTTCTACGTTTTTGTAATTGCTGAATTTTCTTTCATTGCGACTCGGAATTTTGTGACACAAAACCCCCCCAAGTTCCTAATTACTATTCGTGACTGTACTCTTGACAGCTCTCTAGAGGATCGACCCTTCTTTCCACTACACTAGTGCTAGTAGGAAATAAATAACAAATTTGGCGCATAAAACGATCGCGTTCAAGCATCCTGTGATGATTGGAGCTGCTACAGATGATCAGAAGGGATCAAGACAAGAACCAAAAAGAGTTTCTATCTAGCCGATCAATCAGAAGGAGCTCGGAGGAGGTCCGGGTGATTGCTGCCGGCGTAGCAACGGTCAGAGCAGAATCTCCGTTGATCAGAGTTCTTCAGCAAGAGGCTCGGATGAAGGCAAGTAAGATTTATTTCTAAATTGTGTTTTAGGAAACAAAATCGCAGCATCTTCCAGGAATCCAGGGGAGATTTCGGAAGGTAGCATTATCTGTTGGCACTAAAGGTATTGAAGATATATATGCAGGCCGAGACCGAAGCATAGACATGCACAATGATCAAACAAAATCAAAGAAAGCACACACATTGAGTAGAGATCAGAGTTCGCGGAAGTAGAGAAGTGCTGAAGCGTTAGTTGTGTTTGAACTGAAGAGTGATCAGAACTAGTGTAGTCTGATCTTATATTGATTCGAGGGAGTCGACTGGAGTGGAGCCTCGTTGACAGACCGAAGGGTTGACAGTTGCGAAGTGCAACTTGCGCAGACTGTCAATGCGTGCCCCTTGATAGGACGGGAGGTCATTAATCGAGTGGAGCAGCACAGATTGTCCGACTGGATCAACAGAGGAGTGCTTGAAGAAGTCGCGGACAGAAGCGTCAGCAACTTGGCGGAAGAAGTTATTGCAACAACATTTGGGGTACACTTTGTAATGGGTAGACTGAGAGTTATAGAACCGCTAGCTATCTATTATTGAAAGTAGAGTACCGGGGTAGCTGATCTGTGTTGGCAGATTGAGCGAAAATTTCGACTAGGTTAGGAGTAAAGGTGTACTCTAATTGAGATAGTGAAATCTTGCGGATCGAGAGTTGTCCTCCCCAGACGTAGGCTGTTGCCGAACTGGGTGAACAAATATAGTTGTGTTTTCAGGTTTGGCCGACCAAAGCGTCAACAACCGAGCTGCAGAAATTGCTGAAGCAACCTTAAAATTGCAGCGCCTTCATTTGCTAAGAGTGTACAAGCAGTTGCAATAGCAACCTCTTGTACTTGACGAGCTTGTACCGCGAATAAAAATAGTGAATAATAAATTTGTTCACCCAGTTCTGCCAATGTGCCTACTTCTGGAAAGGACTGTACTATAGTCCTCAATCCACTAATCTGCAAGGTTCTCCGTATAATACAGACTTCACTCCTCGTCAATCTATGCTACCAAACCCCGACTAGCAGTTTCCACACTTAATCTGAACAACCTCTGACGTGTCACACACCTACACACTAAAATTAATTCATAATAGCTACAACTCTGATCCCACAGACTCAGCCTATTGTAATTAAGACAATGTCATCGTAGGTTTCTATAGCACACCCTTGTGCTAAATAGCTTGTGCTGTTTTTGTCCGCGTCACTCCAAGAAACTCTGTTGAGGCGATCGAACTATTTCTGCACACTCCGGAATACTCCCCCCTCATTCCGTGACCACCGGTCACTTACGGGACTGAGTCTTCTGCCGTCGATGAGTTCCACCGACTCACTCGACACTCCCTCGACTCGATGTGATCAACTGATAAGCCCACTGCTTCAATCGACCTTCTCTAACCACACCCTGATCAGACTATGGAAGTCTTCGATCAGTCTTTGCTTCCACCACACGGCTCTATGCTCACGCTCTGCTCTCGGCGAAGATCCAATTCTTAGCTCAGCACTCTGAATTTCTCTTTGAGTATTCTACGTTTGCTCGATCTTCCTCTCTGCTTCTGTTGTGCTCGGTTATATTTGGATCTTTTGGGTTCAACAATATCACAATTTGGAAAGCATCCTTTTCTCCTATTTTTTCGGAATCTAGATAAGGATCCTTACCTTCCAAATATGTCATTATCTTGAATCTTGCTTGTTGCGGCAGGTAGGCGGCTCTGAAAAATTCTTCAACTGCAATTAGAAGATTCTTCTAAATAATTCTGGGCATCTTGATCTTTTCACGAAAATCTGTTGCACAGGTTTCTACAACTCTTCTGCTATACAAGTTGCTATAGCAACCCCTTGTGCACCCTTCTTGTTCACTCGGCTTGTTTACTCTGGCAGTTTTGTCCATTTGAATGTCATTACTTTATCAATCTCCCCCTTGACATTTTTGACAAAACTAGACGATTACTGATAATGGTGGCTTGACCCCCTCTCTTGGAAATTTGGCCATGTCTGGTCTGTTTCTTCAGCCTTTGGATGTTCATATCTGACCTTTCCTAGTAGATATGTAAACTACTTATGATCCTGTCATATGCTAATTTGCTGAATTGCTACTTAGAGAATACTGTAAACAATTCTGGCCACATGCGGCCTTTAGCCACGCAGGGCTCATGCCGAAAGATAATTGTAATAGCTACCTCTTTTTGTTCAATTCATTAGATCTTCTCCCCCTTTTAGTCATAAATGAAAAAAGGGAGGGGCACAAACAAGAGCATTTATGGGGAAGAGGCATCACCCCCTTCGGCTTGATATTCTAGTCTCTCAGCAATCCTCTGATTTGATTGCGCCTTGCAGCTATCTTCTTTGCTTCTGTGGATAAAAGGCTTAGCTCTGACTTCAAATGACCAATGATTCTGGCCTTGAGAGTAGCCTGGATTGCTTGGGCCGGGCTATCTGCCTGTTCTTCTAAAGCTGACACTAGTAGGGGAGCAGTTATCAGGGGTTTGTCTTGAGCAATGTCTACTACATGCTTGCCTTTGAATAGTTTGTGATTCACTACAAACACTTGAAGCTCCTCAGACATCCCTTCAGAAATATCCCTCAACTCAGGGTGTTGTGAAATTGTCGGCTCATAAATCAGGTAGGGAAGCACTATGGTCTGGACTATATCTTAGTGCAACTAGTGTGAGCAGCTACCAGAGGAAACATAACATTTCCTAAGTTGACACGCCTTGGTTTCCCTATGGTATAAAGTAAATTCCCGAATGTACTGCTGACATTCCCCCTATGTGAACTGGGAATCGAGTTCCTGATCCCAATATTGTATAAGAGGGCATATTTTGATGACAACTCCGATGCACTCAGGTTATGAGTTGCCCATGTTCTGCATAACCCTCCAGAATGTCTAGTCTGATGATTGTAGGCTCCCTTGTTTCATTATCAATTCCAAAGTATTCATTGATGGTTTGTTGGGTGAAAACTACCAATTTACCCCTCACCTAGCTTCTCCCATAATCACAGCTATCCTCAACATCAATTTTTTCTTCTAGATTCACTAGAAATTTCCTAACTAATGTAGCACAAAATTTCTTAAGTAGAGTAAGGGATTTCAGAAGGTTTACCTCCTCCAAAAGATGGATGCTTGCTGAGGATGTGTACCCCCCGGTACCAGTACATTTTTTGGGACACTAGTTATGCTCTTCACAACTGACCAGGATTCTGCCACTTTACAATCTCTGAACCACGTTCCTCCAATAGTGATCCCTTCAATGGTCTCTAGCAGAGGTGAGGATGTAGCAGTCTGTGCACGGAATGATTCACTAATGGTGGCTGATTAAGTGGCCTCAAAGCTATTCTCGTCTTCACCGTGGGAATCTGAGATGACTATGGGGGCCTTTCCTTTGTCTGTTGTTGAAGAGGGTGCTGGTTCTTTGCCTGAGAATTCCTCAGACTAGGATCCCTCAGACTATGCCGTAGTCACTATAGCTGTGCGTTGTTCTTCATTTTGCTGGGGTGCTGCAGCTACCCCTTGTACATCTTCATCACTTGAGGAGTCCTTAATATCTGCTCCCTAGCCGGTAACCTTGGCATTGCTGTCAGTAGTCACTGGCTCTCCTTGTTTCAGCAGTCTCCTCTTCTTACTTGACCGTTCTTCCACCGGTTCTGGTCTTGGGGAAACAGGTCGAGGACTTGGTTCTCGTATGACTAACTGGAGACATGGTTCAGCGGTTGTTTGTTGAACATCTCTTTGCTGTTTTTTCTCTGGCTTGTCTGGCTGACGGTATGTTTTTTTTTAAACCACTAGTGCGCACCATTGTTGTCTTTGGAGAAGACTGTTGTTTCAGCGAACTGTGCCCTAGGTTTGATTTCACCGCGTTTTCTTCAAACAGTTGGTACGTGCTTCGCATGTGATCCCTTTCTTTTAGCAACCAAAACACTTCACAAGCTCCTCTTGCGACAGTGGGTTTTTATAGCAACTTATGCCTGTGCCAATTAATGACACAGTTCCTGCACATCTTTAGAGAATTTTTCGTTGAGATCTTTTGGTTGCTTCTTTACCCATATTTGTCTTGGTCTCTTTACCCATCGTTTCCGAGCCTTGAGTGTTCAACCATCCTCTCTTCCTTTCTGACACGATTGGGCAGACTCTCCCCATCTAAATAGTTTTCTTTGGTGATGATTGTTCCACACTTCGTTGTCCTTCCATTTTGTCTAACAGTTTCCCGCCCAGTTGGTAGTGATACTTGCTTGTTTGCCTTGCTGTGCTGAACACCACTGCTTTGTGTTGTTTGATCTTTGGCTCTTCTTGGCGATTTTTTAACTTGATAGCTCTCTGATGACTCCAGTGTTTGTTTAGGATCAGACTTTTTTTTTTTGAATGTGACCCTCCTTATTGCAAAAGTAACATCTACTGTCTTCGCTTATGGTTTTCCTTTTTGCTACAGGTGGGGAGGTTGTTGTAGTATCCTCTTGTTCACTTCTCTGGTTATTTCCTTTACCACTCCTCCTGTGAGATTCCTCTGTTGCTTTGACAAATACTGTTGTTCCTGAACTTTCTTCTCCCATGTATCCGAGTCCAGATCGTCCTCCTCCATATCCCGTGTATTCGAATCTCAACAATCTTCCAAGGATCCAACAGATATTTCAGAAGGTAACATTTTTTGTTGGGACCGAAGGTACTGAAGATATATATGCAGACCAAGACCGAAGCATAGATATACACATCGATCAAATAGAATCAAAGAAAACACACACACACTAAGCAAAGATCGTTAGTTGTGTTTGAGCTAAAGAGTGATCAGAACTGGTGTAGTCTGATCCTATATTGATTTGAGGGAGTCGATTGGAGTGGAGCTCGTTGACAGACCTAAGGGTTGACAGTTGCGAAGTGCAACTTGCGCAGACTGACCCAGCGTGCACCTTGAAGTGATGGGAGGTCATTGATCAAGGGGGAGCAACGCAAATTGTCCGACTTGATCAGCAGAGGAGTGCTTGGCGGAAGAGTTGCTACAGTAATATTTGGGTACACTTTGTAATAGGGTAGGCTGAGAGTTATAGAACTGCTAGCTATCTATCTGAAAGTAGAGTACTAGAGTAGCTGATCTATGTTGACAGAGTGGTGTACTCTAACTGAGATAGTGAAATCTTGAGGACCGAGAGTTGTCCTCCCCAGACGTAGGCTATTGCCGACTTGGGTGAACGAATTTGTTTGGGTTCTTCAGGTTTGGCCGAACCAAAGCATAAGCAACCGAGGGGCAGAAGTTGCTGAAGCAACCTATGCTATCACGATAATAGCAACGCAGTTCCAATTTCACTTAACAATCTCCCTTTTTGGCATTTTTGACAAAACTACAGCAGGGGCTCCTCTTCTCTCTCGAAGGTCGACTAGCATTTGTCACGGGCCCAAAATGCATAACAACATTATAATTATTCTCTCCCTTTTTATCATAAATGACAAGAGGGCCTTTCAAGCTCTGTGTTTTGCCGGAGTAGAGTTGCAACAGCAGCCTACTCGGGTACCACACATAATCCTAGTGCGAATCTCAGCTCCTCGAACCAAACTCCATTCAATAGTTTTGTAAATATATCAGCCAATTTCTTCTCAGTAGCTATATGTTTTAGCACGATAATTTCCTTTTCTACCAGATTTCTTATAAAGTGGTGTCTGATATCGATGTGCTTAGTCCTGGAATGTTGCACCGGATACTTGTAGATGTTGATGGCACTCATATTGTCACGGTAGAGGGTCATATCATCTTGTTGCACACCATATTCAGTAATCATTTGTTTCATCTAGAGCATCTGAGCACAGTAGCTTCTTGGAGAAATATATTCTGCCTCGGCAGTAGATAAGGAAATACTGTTATGCTTCTTGCTAAACCAGGAGACCAGGTTGTTGCCCAGGAAGAAACATCCTCCAGAGGTGCTCTTCTTGTCTTCTGAGCAACCTGCCTAGTCAGCATCACAAAAGCCTGACAGATCCGCATTGGTGTCTCTTGTGTACCATAATCCATAGCTAGTCATCCCTCCAATGTACCTGATAATTATTTTTATCAGTTGAAGATGGCTCTCCTTTGGAAAAGCTTGATATTTGGCGCACACTCCTACTGCGTAGGATATATCTCCTCGAAACTCACCGAGTCCTCTTGCATTACAGCAATCCAGAACTCATCTCTCAGGGCCTCTTTAATGTTCTTCGGTGCAATGCTGGACAAAAAGCATGAGTTGCTAATCATGTCACTTATGTGGATGTGGGAGGTACCTTGAGTTTGTCTTCTTTTAGTGAGATCACCAATGATATTGGTCAGTGGATGATTTCTTAAATCTTCTTTGGTGGTAGGCGCGCTGGACCCGGCATACTTAGGGATTCTTTGGTGGATACTTCTGTGTTATGCAGGGGGATATTGCTATGAATTTGAAATCAGTGACAAAGCCAAGTGAAAGAAGAGGCTACAACATCCTATGGCACCAGGAGCTGGTACATGCAAATGAAGACTGACAAAATAAAAGAGTCAGAAGAAGCTATATCATCCTGTAAGGATTAAAGCTGGTACATATAACGAGAAGGGATCAAGACAAGAACCAGAAAAGGCTATAGCATCCCCTGACGATTCAAGGGTAACGCATAAAGAGAGTATCTTTGTAGCCTGAAATTTGATTGTGCTACTGATCTCGAGTTACAACTTCTGGAGTCAAAACTTCTACTGTAGCACTCTCTGTATCTTCCTGCTGAAATTATTCTTTTGACGAATAGGAAAGATACTAATAATTTGTTCACCCAATTCGTCAACTTGCCTACGTTTAGGGAGGATCACACACCGATCCTCAAGATTTCGCTATCACGATTTAAAGTATAAATGGCTCTAACCTCTACTTCTCACCTAGTCAAAATCTTTTGCTCAGTCTAACCCCCTAGACTAGCTAGCAGTCTAATCACACAGACTCTCTTTGTGCTACCTACGCACTTCCAGTAAAGAATAGCTACAGACCTGATACTCAGACTTAGCCTACCCTATTACAATGTCCAGTACACGGAATGCTTCAGCACACTCTATATCAGAGTTGCTGTAACTTCTGTCGTCAGCTTATCTAGCACACACACGGCCACACCGTCAGACTCTCTCTGAATTCTTCCAAGTTAGATGTTGCTCCCTCCTTGATCAATGTCCACCTGACAATATCAAGGAGAGATGATTGGCTCTCCAATAGCTTGCGATAGGTTTATTTGCAGCTGTTCTCCAAAGCTTTTGTCTTGATACTTCAACGAGCCACGCTTCAGTTGAATTCTGCGGATCAATCCTTGATCAAACTCAGCAAGTTTTGATCTCTTCTACGCACCCCACAACTCTATTAGTCTTCTGCTATAAACTCTAGTTGTGTGTATTCTCTGCTTCGGTTTCTTCGTTGATGCTATGGCACTGCCTCTGCCTTCTTATAGCTTCATGGATCACCACTTCCGAAAACCTCGTTGCCTTAGGATTCGTAGTACAACACATCCTTATCTGAATCTCCTCCTAGATTTTTGCAAGGTTGTTGAAGATTCCATTTCTTAAATTGAACTTTAGGATCCTTATCTTTTAGAGCTTTTCCTTCCACCGTGTAATGATATCTGCAAGCCACTTGATGACGTTTCCAAAGCTTCTTGAACCTTTGAGACAGTGGCAGCACCTCTCTGGGCTTTCTCCGTGCATCTTCAAGCCTCTTGGCCATTTTGCTTTAGCTTTAAGTCATTACAAATTGCTGTAGCAGAATCTGTCTTTTGCCTTTTTGAAATTCGCAGTGTCTCAGTCAGACAGATTTGTGAACAAGCAGTTGCTGCAGCACACTCTTGTTAACTCGGAAATTGTCTCAGCAAACAATGAACAACACAGAAGTTTGTTCACCCAGTTCGGCCAACTGCCTACGTCTGGGGAGGACTATTCTCCAGTCCTCAATCCAATAAACACAAAGGTCTCCAAGTACACTCGGTTACAACTCCACGCAACCTATGCTACTCAACCTTGTGTGGATCACTCGACACAATCAGAACAAGCTCTGACTTGTGTCTGCACACCCTCTACAAATGTCAATCTAGAATAGCTACTGTCTCCCCGAAACTCAGCCTATTCTAAACTGCACTCAACTCTGCAGGGTTGCTGTAGCACACAGCTGATGCACAATTGTTCGCGTCGCTCCAAAGCCTTCTGTCGAGCCGATCGGACGATTCCACGAGCGCTGCACACTCTGGAATACTCCCCCTCACTCAGTGACCTTCTGCCACTAGCGAGAACTGCCGCTTAGACACTCGACCGAGCCACACACCCGTCAGTTCTTCCGCGGCTGCCCTTGATCAACCAACAAGCACCACTGCTCTGAATTGGCTTCCAGATCAAGCTCGGATTAGACTATGCAAGTCCTAATCTCCTTCTCCTTCTATCACCACAGCTCTGCGCTCACGCTCTGCTCTCGGGTGATGATCAAAGAATTCGTCCGTCGCACACCAAAATTGCTCTCTTTGAATTCAGTGTATGCACTCGTGTATCCCTCAGCTTCGATCAACCTTTCTGCTTTGAACTCCTCTCTCTTAAATAGCAGCACCAGCTTTAAGCAAGACCAGAATTTAGCAATGTCCCAAAAAGAACAATTATCTCCTAATTTTTAGGAGATTAGATTTGTTTTTGATCTCCAACACAAATCTCCTTCTCTTGCTAGGAAACCCCACTGGAATATTCTCCACAGCAATCTAAAAAATTCTTCTGGTGTTCTCCGCATAGCTGCCAGGCCTTCTAGCCAAGCCCAGGTTGCTGCTGCTTCTCGGACAGATGTTGCAGCAATTTGAACAAGCTCCTGCTATAGCATGCCCTGCTGTAGCTGCTCCTTGTTCACTTGTGCTGTAGTATGTCAATCACTGCCATACTACATCATCACTTTTGCCTAGTTTTCCTCAGCTTTTATGGTCCACAGAGTGTTGTAGCAGATTCTTGTGCTTGGTTGTTGTATCTCGCTCTTTCTTTAGATTGTGCTCCAGCTTCAAATCTTCAGGGATTGCTGAAGCAGACTCTTGTGTAGTTTCGTCAAGGGATGCCATACCTCCCCAATCTCCCCCTTGGCATTAAGACAAAACTATAACTACAACAACATTACTAATGATAACCTGACATAAATCTAACTATTTCATTCTTCTCCCCCCATTTTGCGGCAAATGACAAGTGCTATTGTGAAAAACTCTTTCAGGAACTATGCACAACCCATGGCAGCTCTGATTTCCTCGAACCGAGCTCCATTCAAAGGTTTTGTGAAGATGTCATTCAGCTGCTTTTCTGTAGCTACATGTTTTATTACAATAGTATGATTCTCTTCCAGGTCTCTGATAAAGTGGTGTCTAATATCAATGTGTTTGGTTCGTGAGTGTTGCACCGGATTCTTGCTAATACTGATGGCACTCATGTTGTCACAGTAAATGATCATAGTACTTTGTTTAATTGCTTCCAAGCGAGCAACAGAGGCAAAGGTTTTATCAAAGTCTACTCCCTCTATCTATGTGTACCCTTGAGCTACTAGTCTGGCTTTATTTCTTGTATTATTGCCCTTCTCATCAGACTTGCTTTTGTATATCCATTTGGTACCAATAACATTCACATTTTCTGGTCGAGTGACTAGATCTCATACATTATTTCTTTCGAACTCACCAAGTTCTTCTTACATTGCAGCTATCCAATGTTCATCTTCCAGGGCCTCTTTGATGGTCTTTAGCCTCAGTGCTGGCCATGAAACATGAGTTATTAATCATATCACAAAGATTAATCTTGGAAAAGAACTGGAAATAACTATGCTAAAATCAACTTCTTCTTTACTTATGGTCAGACTATGATAGGTTATTTGTCCTAAATGCTCTGAAACGCTGCGTTTATTGTGACTAATTGTTCTTTACCGCCTCCTTTGCTACTCCTCTGGAAATTAATTGTTCTTTACCGCCTCATCTACTTGTGAGGTTTTTTAGGTCAATACTCACAAATTGCTGAACATCATTTTCAATGATATAGGGTGGGGGACTCAATCATTGAGTTAGAACATTCTTTGTAGCTTGTGGAATGGATAAAGTGTAGTTAGTTAGTAGGCTTTTGGTAAACGCTGCTGATTAATTTCATGTTCAAAATAATGACAATGCAAACATTTACTTAGCATTTACATGATTATTGAGTTATACTATGAGATCACAAGCTATTGGAGACTTATTTTTATAATCATGATGGAAAATTTTGACTTTTCTACCAAGATAGAAAATTTTAAAATCTTACATGTCACCAAACTTTATTTTTGGATATCTTATAGAATATGTTTGATTTTTTATTTTGAAATAACAAGTTATGATGTATTTTTTGCTTTAAATTATAGATATTATCATCTCTCGAAATGATTGAAGTCGTCATCAAAAGGCATCTTTTTGGATTTCGCCTCAGGCCACTAAATTTGTTGAGCCGCCCCTGCACTTATTACGTGCTACTAAATTCCTGGATATATCATATTCTTCTTTCTAACTATTTTTAACAATATTTATTTTTCTTGTTAGATTAATTTTTAGTGAACATATAAATGTGATAAATGAGTGTATTCACCATACAATTATATCCAATACTACTCTGATAGCAAGTTCGTGTATTATCAGAAGTCAGTTATTTACAAAAATTATATATCTATATCTATATCTATATATATATATATATATGGTGTTGTGTGGTTGATGGAGTTGGATGTTAAGAAACAGGGACATGCCGATGGAGATCCAGATCTGATTAGAAGATGAAAGCGTAATTCTATGTGTCGGTGATCTGTTTAAGATCTGCGAGATGTGCTTCATGGCAGCATTTGTGTCTCATCTTAATGAAAGAAGGAGCTGGAGATAATCAGAGGGTAGACTTAGAGAGTGATTGGTGGGCATGAAACAGGAGAAGGCCTCCATGTTCAGTTCATGTCACCCACGATCCGATCTCCCCATTTCCATACATCATGCACACAATTTTAGCTGTCGGATTTAGATCTACAATGCAATTTACTATTTCACCACCAAATTATATGCATATCCAATTATGTGAAATAGTTGATTCATACACATAACATACCTACATCATCCTTTTTATGAGTCATATCAAAATGTCCATTATCATCACCCTATCACCTAGGTTTTGGACAACTATGTGCACAGAAATTTCTTTCAGAAATGTTATTGACAATGCTACTTGAACAAGTAGCATTGATCATCTTAACTTTTAGAAATTTGATTCATTTCTGATTGACAATTTTTGATACAAACCACTTTTGTGATTGATGATTTGGTTAAGATGATATTTTTCAAAAGTAACATTCTCAAAACAAAACAAAAACAAAAAGGAAACTTCACCTGGATGATGTTAAATATTACATGGCAAAACAAACGCATTGATATTTGATCATATCAGTTATATACGATTAGATTATTTAGGTGATTTTTTCTAGTACCTCAATTCAAACACCGACTTTATTAGTAATGGGAATAAGTAATTTACAAATGTACCCTTCACCAACCCATTTGCCTACTACCCGACCAACCCCGAATAAGCATCTATTAAATGAAGTTATTATTTATATTTATTTTGCTACCAACTACTACTCTCACCCAACTTCTACCAGCAAAAATGAACATGGCGTTCACAACCATCTTACGTTTAAAGTGATTGATTAAATAAATAAATAATTCCTTGATGTAAGCTCATGCAACTAACTTACATGAAAAACTGAGAGTAATAAACTACTAGGGAAAATGTAAAGCCAATCGATGCTAGCTAGCTAGGTAGCTTTCCATTCCCTAACTGGGATTCGTAAATACAAACATTCACCAACTACAACCTACGACTTGTAAATTTCCGGAGCTGCAATACAATTATCAATTAATCCAAATTTATCTTGAAGTTTCGCATTCCCGATCCAATCCAATGAGATATAGTGTAGTTCAATAAAATACATTCATAATCCAACATCATTTTGTGTTTTAAGGCTCTCTTCTTTATTATTTAAATTTTCAGTAATCAAGTTAAATTTAGTAAATTGTAATAAACTTCAGTAACCTTAAGTTAAGTAATTAGGTAAATTTCAATCGACGACAGTAAACTTCAGTAACCTGCACTAAACTTCATTAACCTTCACTAAAGTTAAATTTTCAGTAACTGATTTCAGTAATAAAGAACAGACTCTCAGTTTATAAAACCACATAATTTTTAATTTTTAATTCTTTTTCAAATAAAACTATGTCGTATAATAAAATTATATCTTTATATTTGATTTGGTTTCACCTGCTCGAAATCGCAACTAAACGTGATACTATTTTAATATTACTATTTACATAGTCTATCAACACAAATCATAACAGTGATGACATTCTCGATTCAGGCAGACATTTTGTAATTTTTTCTAGGTAACAATCTTTATAGTGATGAACTATTTGTGCGCACCACTTCTTCAAGCATTATAATGTTGTTGATTCACCCATTCTAGTGACCTTGCTCCCGAATCTGCACATGACCCATATGCTAACATTCAAATAGCTTTGCTCATCTTTTGTTCGGAAAGGAGACCAATCCCTCTGTTGGCATCATGTTGTTGATGCCAAAAGGGGTCATAGTCACAGAGCTTGGTCTTGATAAGATTGAACAAGTTGCTACTCATTCCGTACTTCCGACGACAGTCTTCTTGAGAGAAAATTGAGTGTTCGATAAAGTAGTCTTCCAACAGATTTAGAACCCTTGGTCTCCTCTGCCTTGGTAGATTTGGTCGGCAACAAGATCCCACATCATCTTCATCACTGATTGTCGCTACAGCGACCTCATCCATGACGAAGGAGCCAACCATCTCATCAATTTCTCTCATTCGATGAATATTATGTTATATGTTCATACTGAAGCATTCATTGAATTTGAAACGATCTATAATATTGACGAATGAAAGAGAAGAAGATTGAAGTAATGTTTGGTTGAAGATGAAGATGAAGTGAGTATTGAATACTCGAAAAGATATATTTTATAGGAATTTTGAGGGTTATCTAAAATCTTGCCGATTACATGTGTCACAAAATAATTTATCACAAATCTTATCAAAAATGTTGAACCATAATTCAGACCATAATGATACGTATGCTGCAATATTAAATAATTTTTTTCCAAAAATATTTTTGTATTTGATTAATATTAGTAGAAAGTTCTCAACGAGTGCATACGCACTTATAGGTAATTGTTTTAAAATTTTATGTCGAAATCAAAACTAAACATCACGTTTAAATACAAAGTATGAAAAATGTTAAAATAATTTTTATTTTGTATGTTCTGGGGATTCAACTTGTTCCCTCGATTTAAGGCTAGATAAAAAACAAATTTCCTTGACTTTTGAGTCATCCGGCCTTTTAGTTTAGTTATGACTTTTTGTGCGTTTTATTCAAAATAAATTGATATTCAATTTTAATTCATTTCGATCTTTTTCCCACGCAATAAAATTTAAAATTTATTTCTGCAAATTGAGACGAGAATCCTCCAAACATGGGCAAGGATATTTAGGTAATTTCTCAGTTCCTAATGTCCTCTATTTATTCCCATCTCCATCTCTTGCCACAAGTTGCAGCTCCCTCTCGCTCCTCCTCTTCACTCTTTTGTAACTCTCAGATGGAGCCCGTTAACTCATGGGGCAACACCCCACTCCACGTCGTCGACGAAGAGATCTTCGACCTCATCGAGAAGGAGAAGCGCCGCCAATGCCGTGGAATCGAGCTAATCGCCTCCGAGAACTTCACCTCCTTCGCCGTCATCGAAGCCCTTGGCAGCGCACTAACCAACAAGTACTCCGAAGGCATGCCCGGCAACCGCTACTACGGCGGAAACGAGTTCATCGACCAGATCGAGAACCTCTGCCGCTCCCGAGCCCTCCAGGCATTCCACTTGGACGCCACCAACTGGGGTGTCAACGTCCAGCCCTACTCCGGATCTCCAGCGAACTTCGCCGCCTACACAGCCGTTCTGCAGCCGCATGACAGAATTATGGGGCTCGATCTGCCCTCCGGTGGACATTTGACTCACGGGTATTACACTTCCGGTGGGAAAAAGATCTCGGCCACCTCCATTTACTTCGAGAGCTTGCCGTACAAGGTGAACTCGGCTACTGGTTTTATTGATTATGATAAGCTTGAGGAGAAGGCGTTGGATTTCAGGCCCAAGTTGATTATTTGTGGTGGGAGTGCGTACCCTAGGGACTGGGATTATGCCAGGTTTAGAGCTGTCGCGGACAAGTGTGGCGCTTTGCTACTTTGTGATATGGCTCACATTAGTGGCCTTGTTGCTGCTCAGGTACACTCCTCTTTCCTTGTTTTGGTTGGATTGGATCTGTAAGTTTGCAATGCGTGTTGATTGTATCATTTGAATCCCAGTCATATCGTTTTCTGTTTAGCAGTGCAACTTAATGTGGATCTATGTGTTTTAGTTTACTCAGGGTGTCATGCAATCACCTATCAGTTTCGTATCACATCTATGAAAACTGCTATTAGCATGCTTCTTTGATTTGCATAGGTTTCTATCATTCCATGAAGTAAATGGTATGCATTCCTAGGACATCTGTGTAGGACTTATTTGAATATGCATGTCCACACATTTCCTGTAAGATTTATTAATTGGGTTTTTATTCTCATATGTGCTAGTAGTTAAGTTTGAATATTGTGGGTCTTAACTCTTAGATCTAGCCATTAAGTTGCAATATGTAGATTGTTTATCGCTAATCGGATGATTATTGTGTACTTCTTTTGTGGAATGCTATATAGTTAAAATACCTGCATTACCCTGTTATATAATGGCTTGGATTTTGATTTTGAGTTCTGTATTTTGATGGATGCAGGAAGCTGCAAACCCTTTTGACTACTGTGACATAGTGACAACCACAACTCACAAGAGTTTGAGGGGTCCTAGGGCCGGTATGATTTTCTACAGGAAGGGTCCTAAGCCAGCTAAGAAGGGACAGCCAGAAGATGCTGCCTACGACTTTGAAGACAAGATTAACTTTGCTGTTTTCCCTTCCCTTCAAGGTGGTCCACACAACCACCAGATTGGTGCCCTTGCCGTGGCCTTGAAACAAGCCATGACTCCGGGGTTCAAGGCATATGCTAAGCAAGTTAGGGCCAATGCTGTTGCCCTTGGGGACTATCTGATGAGCAAGGGATACAAGCTTGTTACCGGTGGAACTGAGAATCACTTGGTTCTGTGGGACTTGAGACCCCTTGGCTTGACTGGTAGGATAAATGAAATACTCTGTGTAGACTGTAGATCATTTGATCCAGTGATCAGCATGACATTGATTCATGAATGACTAAACAGGCAACAAGGTGGAGAAGCTTTGCGACCTCTGCAACATCACCGTCAACAAGAATGCTGTTTTTGGAGATAGCAGTGCCTTGGCACCTGGAGGAGTTCGCATTGGTAAGAAATTTGATATCCAATCGATAGAATAGTAAAACTGAAATCAGAAGAGCGGAATAGGTGTTTGTTACTTAATTGGAAATGGAGTATCTACTTGACAGCTTCAAGATCTTGTTAGTGGGACATAGAAAGTCAAGTTGAAATGATAATCAACCATTTCTTCGCCACTTCTACACAAACCCCACCAATAAAACATTAGTATCAAATAAGTAACCCTTTTCTTATGTCAAGTGGTTCAACTTTTTGAAGAAATGGCTGGAAAGTTTGTCCCAGGATTGATGCACAATGAGTAGTCACTACATACCACCGGCTAATATGTTGGAATTGCATAAATATAGTTAAGACATAGTGCAAGTGTCATACACTTTTTAGTTGTACTATCAATTTCATGTGGCTCTTTTTTTTCTTTTATTAATTGTTCCCTAGCAGCTCCAACCAAGGCCAACCTTGTATCAGGAGTTAGTGGTTTGTCTTACCTGTTTTAAGACATGTGGTGATTTAGATCAATTCCTCTTATAAGTTGTGTAGTTCCTAAATATCTCTCTGGATAACACAGTCATGATATGATACAAATTTGTTCACTTGCTATTTTAACTACTAATGATGAGTGTTTATCATGGCAGGCGCACCTGCTATGACTTCAAGAGGTCTATTGGAGAAGGATTTTGAGGAGATTGCAGAATTCTTACACAGGGCTGTGACACTCACTTTGAAAATCCAAAAAGATCATGGAAAGCTGTTGAAGGAATTCAACAAGGGACTGGTGAACAATAAGGAGATTGAGGAGCTCAAGGCTGATGTAGAGAAGTTCTCTGCATCTTTTGAAATGCCTGGGTTCCTTATGTCTGAGATGAAATACAAGGATTAGGTGTTACAATTATGCACAAGTCGAAATTTTATCATACACAGTTGCAATGTTGTTGTTAGGCTGGTGGTGTTGAACTGTCATCTCGTGCTTGTTGTTGGGTTTGTGTTATTTGCTCGTTTCGTTATTTTTCTTTTATTGGCTCTGATGTAAGAGTTGAAGCATATCTAATCTTAATTTTGGCATTATACATAAACAGTTTAAAACTGTATAGCAAATCTCTCTCTATAAGGTTTTAAATTTGGGATTATTTTTGATTTTGGGTGGTTTTATACTAAAATTCATTTATATATTTGTTTGAATTGTGATGGAAAGTAAAGATAGAAATAAATTTTTTTGGTAGTGACAGTGATGAGGAATTGAGGTTTATTTGAAAAAAAAATCGGAAAATGTAGTGACAAAAATGTGATATCATGTTTTGAAGAAAATGCTATAAAAGTACTAAGAAAATACTGTGAAAGTACGAAAAAAATTTAATGTTTTATGAAACAATCAAGGTATCCATGTTTAATAGAGCAAAATTTGTGTGATATCATATTTTTTGAAAGTTATTTTGGAGATCGTTAGTTAGCTTTCCTTCCGATGTAACAGAGTTGTGTATTATCCGGCAGATATAGCAGCAGCGGAATATCAAATGCAGAAAAATTAAAATGGCTTACTCAGCGATTTAGAGTTGAAACCTCACGTACTTAATCAAGTAACTGAGTAAAACCATTATCTTCCACTATCCTTTGGAAGGATTTGTGAAAAGATTTGCTTCTATATTTATGATATGTTTGCTGAGCACAAACGACTAAGTTACTCACTAGTACACTCAGTACAAAGTCTAACTTATCTTTGATACTATCGACTAAACCCAACCCTCGAACAGATCTGTTTTACTCTCGAACTTGACCGTCCGATCTTTTGATGCTCACAAGAAGCTCTTCTTTGTTTTTCACGCGCTTCCTCTTTCACTCTTTTTCTCACACTTGATCCAACACTCTAGCTTGTCTATTTATAGCTTCTTGTAGCATCGTGTATATCTGCCTAGGTTTATTTGATTAAGATTTTTTTAATAAAAAAACAAATATTTACACTTTCTGAATATTAATCTCTTTTATTTAAATAAGAAAGTTTATCTAATAAAATTAGATTTATTTCCATATTTATTACAGAGATATATTCGTAATGTCCAAAATATATCCTATAATATAATTACGATTTGATGATCCTATAATATATTGCCATCAATATATTCGGACATTCTCAAAATATTCTTTAAGATTCACCTGAATATCTTGCTAGAGAAGATTGTCTTTATCTTTTTGTATTTAATGTAAGTCAAGTTCTTTTTCCTGCACAATAGTTTAAGTTAAGTGTTTGTTATCATCAAAACCTTAGGAATCCAACAAATTTTTCTTTTTTGATGATGACAAACACTCATTCGATAAGCAGGAAAAACACACAATACAAAAGAAAATGATCATGAAGTGCGAAGTATTTCATAAGTGTCCTACTCAATTCTCTATTAGGTGCAACATGTATGATCATTCCCTATCAGGTGTAGCACCGATTAGTTCCCCCTAAGAAAAACATGTGTATAGATTTGAATATGTCACTTCCCCCTCAGACTGTGCTTTCCATGTATTACTTCCCCCTTTTGGCATCATAAAAAAGAAATCGTTAGTAACAAGTTAAATACGACATCAATTCAATCATAACCGGATGCCATACGAAGTGGCACCAACCACAAGATAGGAGGCATAATTAACGACTAATACAGATAAAAGGCACCGCATGATGAGGAACAAAAAATAGCAAAGAACGGATATAATGAGGCAGGGAAACAAGGAGGGGGTGAACCATAAGAATATAAACCGATCATCGGACATCACGGATAGTTTCTTGCAGTTGTGCGAGCAGCTTCACGAAGTGATGATTCCTGATCATGGGATCAATTGACTCCTCAATTATGGTCACCCGCCCTACCAGGGAGGTAACCATACCCTCCAACCTCTGAATGCCCTCCATGACAAGATTGACATCCATCTGAGGGACATCTGAACGAGCAGTACTTTGCATTCCGTCCACCGGGGACACCACCTTGACAACTTTGGATTTTGGAGCCTCCTTTACTCAACCAACCTCATAGGTGAACGTATAGCCCATTTTATTGCAGCTTTTATCCGTGACCCCTTTCCATGAATACGAGCCATATGATGCATCATTATCTGAGCAAGGTTGATATGCGCTCTCTTAAGTAGATAAACTCCCCGATTTTACGAAAACCAAGGTTTGGTAATCAAATCTCTCAAGCTTCCAAAATCGTACCCCAAGAATCCATAGATTTGCTGCCTAATTTTTTTCTCTCTTGATTTCTGTTCTCCCTTGTTTTCTCGCCTATTTTTTCTGCTCGATAACTCCCGCTCGATACTTTCTGTTCAGCCTAGATACTCGGTTTGAGTCTTATGGTTCAATCAAGGAGGGATATTATGCGGTTGAGTTACCCAAGTGGTACAAGAGAGGCATCTTACAAACAAGAAATTTGCTTTCAATGATTTAAATGAAAAAAATATGTGAGTACCTCAAGAATGATCGCCCCAGGTTTTAATATGGCAATGGGCTCATAGGGACATCAAATCCTGATTGGCTAAGGTTGGTTGTTGAGATCTTCCGTGGTTTGTAAAGTGGGATCAAAATCTGGAAGACTCATTAGCGCTAGAAAGAAACTCATCATGTCTTCTTGAATCAGTATTAGAGAAATTATGATATCTATATGCTGAAGATGCTACAATGCAACAACTACCCAGAAGTGATTTAAAATGGCATTTCGTAATTGAATGAAATCTATAATAGGTACTTGCGTATGCTTTTCTTAGGCAGTCATTGACGGAGTATGACAGGGAACACACATATCAGTTGAGGGAAGTCATACCTAGCTATAGACGTAGTTTTTCAAAGGGTTCTCTATTCAGGGCTTTGGTGAGGATGTCCGCTACTTGTTCTTCCGTGCAACAAAAGCTCATTGTTACCAGACCCTTCTCAACACAATCACACAAAAAATTATATCGTATCTCAATATGTTTAGTACGTGAGAACTGCACATGATTCTTAGATATGTTTATGACACCAGTGTTATCACAAAGTATAAAAGAATGATCAATATTAACACCGTAGGCACTTAGCTGTTGGCTTAACCATAGGAGTTGTGAGCATTATGCAGCGGCAGCCACATATTCGGCTTCAGCGGTGGACATAGCTATGGAATTCTATTTTTTTTTTATCCTCATGAGATGAGGCAAGGGCCCAAGAATTGAGCCATTCCTGAGGTGGACTTCCGATCAGTTCTGCTCCCAGCATAATCGGTATCAGTAAATTCTGCAAGTCGCAGGTCTCCCCCTCTGGGATACCACAAGTAGAAGGCATCTGTACCCTTCAGGTAATGCAGTATTCTTTTTACCGCTTTTACGTGAGTTTCCCTGGAATCAACCTAAAAGCGAGCACACAAGCAAACACTAAACATAATGTCAGGTCTGCTAGCTGTGGGATATAACAATGATCCAATCATTCCCCTATATGAGAGTTGAGTCAATAATGGGGGAGCTCTCATCCTTCCCTAGGGACTCATTTGGTGACATGGGTGTGTTGTATGTTTTGGCGCTATCCATACCGAATTTTGTGAGTATTTCCTTGAGGTATTTTGTTGATGAATCCATGTGCCGTCTGGCCCTCTGTGCTACTTGCAGCCCAAGAAAGAACTTAAGCTCTCCCACCATGCTCATTTGAAACTCACTGGACATGAGCTTGGTGAATTTTCTGGCAAGGTTATCATTAGTGAATCCAAAAATAATATCATCTACGTATACCTGTACCACCAGAGTATGTATGCCTTCCCTCAGGAGGAATAGAGTCTTATCTATCTCACCACGTACATATCCATGGGACAGCAAAATCTCATACCACGCTCGAGGTGCCTGTTTTTGTTCGTAGAGAGATTTGTCGAGAATGAATACGTGGTCTAGATGAGATTGGTCTTCAAAGACGGGTGTCTGGCTTACGTATACCTCCTCTTTTAGGTCGCCATTCAAGAAGGCAGTCTTTACGTTCATTTGCTGCAAGATGAAGCCGTGATAAGTAGAATAGGCAATTAAAAGACGAATGGCTTCTAACCTGGCTACCGGGGCAAATGTCTTGTCGTAGTCGATCCCTTCTCGCTGATTGTACTCTTTGACTACTAGTGGTGCCTTGTTTTGAACAATTGTCCTCTTATCGTCCATTTTGTTTTTAAATACCCATTTTGTTCCTATGATGTTTCGATCTTTAGGTTTGGGAACCAGTTTCCATACCTTATTTCTCTCAAACTGGTGTAGTTCTTCTTGCATGGCATTCACCCAATCTGGATCCTTGAGGCTTCAGCCACCGTTTTGGGTTCTGCAAGGGAGACAAAAGATGCAACAATGCAATATGAAGACATATGTGTAGGATTTGAATTTGAGTCTTTCCCTTGTCCTTGGGTAGTAGCACTGGTAGTGATGCAAAAGGCGGAATCAATGCATCATCATAACTCTGTGCCAAAAAACAGAGAGTGATACATTTCCCTCGCTTGCCGGCTGAATTCCCCACAACATTAAACACATGTATTTTTAGTTGCATTCTGTTTTTAACCATCCCAAAATTAGACACATGTTTTATTTATATAGAATCATGATCAGGGTGGAGAGCAGCTTTCGGAAATAAGAAAACAACCTGTTTTGTTGTAAAACAATTTTAAGTCTTCAGCTGCATCAGTTGGTATTCAGAGCCAGATTCTCGACATGGTGAAGAGGAACACACGCGACCTGCAAGAGAACACGGCTGCCCAAGATGAGCAAGCCGAGCGACTCGAACGGGTGAAGCGTTCCCTTGCAGAGCTGTCAGAATTGGTAAAGACGATGATGGGTGTTCAAGCACCTCAAAATGTCGCAACTCGACGCCGTAGAGAACGATAGCAGGAGGCTGTCTCGGTCGAGGGTGAGGGATCGGATGATGGTGTCGTTTGTGACAACCGTTTGGCCGTGCGCAGGGAAGGTGATGACCGGAGGTGGGAGTCCGGTATTCGGACAGACATCCCTGAGTTTCATGGCAGCTTGGAGGCGGAAGAATTCCTCGATTGGGTGGCACAAGTTGAGGATATACTGGAGTTTCGGCAAGTGCCGGACAATCGGAAGGTTGCATTAGTGGCAACCCGCCTTCGAGGACGGGCAACCGCGTGGTGGCAGCAGCTCAAACTCACTCGTAATCGTATGGGAAAATCAAGGATAGCAACCTGGGAGAAGATGAAGAAGCACCTGAGGAATGCATTCCTTCCCTATAACTATCAGAGGATCATGTTCCAACGGCTGCAAACCCTCAAGCAAGGAAATCGATCCGTTGATGAATACACTAATGAATTCATGCACCTATTGGCTCGCATTGAATTACAGGAGACTGAAGACCAACAAACAGCTAGATACATTGTTGGATTACGTCAACCCATTCAAGATATCGTGAGTTTGTTTGACCCCATCAGGGTAGCAAGTGCACACCAGTGGGCTTTGGTTGCCGAAAAACAAGGATGCCGAGTACCGACGAGTCCCTTTGCTATCGGCCATGCTACCTCCAAATCCGGAGGATCAGGCATTGCTCGAGACGGTGTTACACCATCAACTCAAACTCAACCAATCCGTGCTACAGGATCGATGGGAACTCGAGAAGGCCACAAGTCAGCAGTGAAATGCTTCGCATGTGGCGAAATCGGACATCGTCAAGCCGATTGTAAATGACTTGGAAAGCGAGTGTTGATGGCTGACCAGCCAAGCGAAGATGAAGATGATGATGGAGGGATAGTGAATGGTGAGGCAGAGGAAGAGCTTGGGGGAGATGTGGGGGCAGCACTAGTCGTGCACAGATCTTTCTTATCCCCTGCATCAACTGACGATGATTGGTTGCGCTCCAACATCTTCCAATCCAACTGCACCGTGCTAGGTAAGGTTTGTAAATTTGTTATCGATGCAGGAAGCTGCGAAAACATCATCTCAGAGGAGGCAGTTCAAAAACTCAACATGAAAACATCGAGTCATCCGAGACCTTACAAGCTAGCTTGGCTAAAACGAGGAGGTGAGGTCACAGTGACATGACGTGCTTTGGTGAATTTCTCGATCGGTCCAACATATAAGGATGAAATCTGGTGCGATGTCGTCCCCATGGACGCATGTCATATCTCGTTGGGGTGGCCATGGCAGTACGACCGTAAAGTGCAACACGACGGACGGACCAATAGGTATAGCTTCTGTTTTGCTGGTACTAAAATTACTCTCATACCTATGAAACCGGAAGATAAGAAGGGTGTGGGAGGCTCAACTTCAAACACAAACCTGCTGAGTCGCGCGAAATTTGATGGTGAGCTAAAAGGGGCTGAGGTGGTTTTCATACTCATTGGCAAAGAAGCTACTGAGTCAAGGCCAATTCCTAAACAAGTTCAATCTTTGATAACTGAGTTTGGGGATGTATTTGAGGATGAGCTTCCTGATGGTTTACCTCCTTTAAGAGACATCCAACACCACATCGATTTAGAGCCCGGGGCAGCGTTACCACATCGACCACATTATCGGATGAGTCCGAGCGAACATGAAGAACTGCGGAGGCAGGTGGAGGACTTACTCAGGAAGGGGCACATAAGGGAAAGCATGAACCCTTGCGCGGTACCAGCATTGCTCACGCCTAAGAAAGATGGGTCTTGGCGGATGTGCGTGGATAGCCGAGCTATCAACAAAATTACAGTAAGGTACCGTTTTCCTATACCTCGACTTGACGACTTGCTCGATCAGATTAACGGTGCGTTCGTATTTTCTAGATTGGATTTGAAGAGCGAGTATCACCAAATCCGCATACGTGAAGGCGACGAGTGGAAGACGGCTTTTAAAACGCGAGAAGGATTGTATGAATGGCTGGTGATGCCATTCGGTTTGTCTAACGCACCAAGTACTTTCATGCGAGTTATGAATCAGTTACTACGCCCTTTCATTGGCCGTTTTGTTGTGGTATACTTCGACGATATACTCATTTTCAGCGCTAATGAGGAGGCACATACGCTACATCTCGTGAGATCCTCTTGGTATTACGTGGCGAGAAGTTTTATGCGGCTAAGAACAAATGTGTATTCATAACCCCGAAGGTACTATTTCTTGGCTATGTTATCTCTGGTGATGGTATTCAAGTGGATGAAACCAAAGTTGAGGTGATTCAAGGGTGGCCAAGGCCTACTTCCATGACTGAAGTTAGGAGCTTCCATGGCCTTTGCTTCTTTTTATCGACGATTTATCCCACATTTCAGCGGTATTATGGCACCTATTACTGAATGCATGAAGGGATCGAATTTTTCTTGGACACCTGAAGCTGAGTCCGCATTTGAGTTAATTAAGCATAAACTTACTACAACTCCAGTTCAAATTCTGCCCAATTTTTCGGAGGTATTTGAGTTGCATACGGATGCTTGTAAAGGAGGCATTGGAGCAGTATTAAGTCAAAAGGGTCGGCCTGTAGCTTACTATAGTGAGAAAATCACGGGGGCACGCCTAAAATACAGCACTTATGATGTGGAATTCTACGCAATCGTGCAAGCCATCAAACATTGGCGACACTACTTGTTCCACCGCGAATTCATCTTATTTACGGATCACGCATCCCTTCGACATATTCATGGGCAGGATAAAATCTCGCATCGACATGCTCGCTGGATTTCATTCTTAGAGGGGTTCACTTTTGTGGTAAAACACAAAGCGGGGATCACAAACAAGGTTGCCGACGCCCTTAGCTGGCGATCAGGTCTTTTGGCGACTTTGCCCATTGAGGTACCAAGTTTTGATTCATTTAGAGAACTTTATGCAACAGATAATTTTTTTGCTTCAGTGCTGGAAGATGTCCAGCTGGGTAAGAGATCAGACTACCTTATCCAAGATGGGTTCTTGTTTCGGGGCAATCAATTTTGCGTACCGCAGTGTAGCCTACGGCTTCAAATTATCCGCGAGCTGCATGGCGAAGGTCACGTTGGTCGAACCGTACATACCAGCTCGTTCACGCATCATATTACTGGCCCGGCATGCACCGTGATGTTGAGAAATTGGTGGCTCGTTGCCGTGTTTGCCAAGTCTCAAAGGGTGGCTCAAATAATGCGGGGCTTTACATGCCGCTACCAACACCCACGTTTCCCTGGATCGATTTAAGTATGGACTTTGTCTTTGGACTTCCGAGAGCTCAACGAGGTTTCGATTCCATCTACGTGGTGGTTGATCGTTTTAGTAAAATGGCTCATTTCATTCCATGTAAGAAAACAACAGACGCGGTGCATGTGGCTCAATTGTTTTTTCGGGACATCTACCGCCTGCATGGCTTACCTTCGACTATTGTTTCGGATCGTGACATGTGTTTCTTAAGCCTTTTTTGGAGATCTCTGTGGAAGATGCTGGGGACACAACTCAATTTCAGCAGTGCATATCATCCCCAAACCGATGGGCAAACAGAGGTGATAAACCGTCCCTTGGTAACTTGCTCCGCTGCCTCGTGGGAGACCACCCTAGAACATGGGACCAGAAGTTGTGCCAAGCCGAGTTTGCGCATAACCATGCAGCCAACCACAGCCATGGATTCAGCCCGTTTCAGGTGGTGTATTCAGTTCAACCCCGAGGTCCCCTTGCCCTGGCATTTCTGCAGAACACAGGTACAACAAATGGAAGAGCATCAGATTTCGTAATGAGTTTGCAAAAAATACACGAGCAGGTACATGAGAAACTTTTAAAAACAAGCTCGCAGTACAAAGCGTTTGCTGATAAGCGACGACGATACGTTGAGTTTAAGGTAGGAAACTACGTATGGGCCGCCCTCACCGAGGACCGCTTCCCACCCGGCCACTACAACAAGTTAGCTAACAAGAAGATCGGACCCGTGGAAGTGATCGAGAAAATTAATCCCAATGCCTATCGTTTAAAACTGCCATCGGATATGCGCACTGCCGACGTCTTCAATGTCAAGCACTTAAGTCCATTCTACAATGACTTTTCAGATGATGAACCAGATGCGAATTCGTGGGCGAATCCTGTTTACCCCGGGAGGAATGATGCAGAAGGTGGAATCAATGCATCATCATAACTCTGTGCCAAAAAACAGAGAGTGATACATTTCCCTCGCTTGCCGGCTAAATTCCCCGCAACATTAAACACATGTATTTTTAGTTGCATTCTGTTTTTAGCCATCCCAAAATTAGACACATGTTTTATTTATATAGACTCATGATCAGGGTGGAGAGCAGCTTTCGGAAATAAGAAAACAACCTGTTTTGTTGTAAAACAATTTTAAGTCTTCAGCTGCATCAGGTAGTCTCTCAGCCTGAGTGGTGGCTGCACTTTTCTTCCACTGTGTGTTACTCTGGATTCAGGTTGTTGTGTACCCTGTGATGTGTTGCTTTGAGTCTGTTCCTCACTAGGTAATGGTGCTACTGATCCTACCTTCTGAGGTAATCCATCCTCAGTTTCTTTGTTGGGTTCTAGAGCAGTGCTTGTTTGAACAGGCGAATCTTTAGCTTTATCTCCGTTGATGATGTCGGAATGGACTCCACTTCATGTTCGGTCTGAGTCGTAATCTGAAGTTCTTCCTCCCTTAGTAGGGGTGAGGACCTCGATTCATCTACCTGAGCACCGGCCATCAGGTTTTCATCAAATGTCACATGGATGCTTTCCTCTACTTTTCTTAGCCTCTTGGTATACACTTTGTATGCCTTGCTGTGATTGAAGTACTGACGGCACGTTGCGCCAAAATTATATTTATATTACCTACTTATTAGCTAGTGATAAGTAGGATCGAACCCAAGAGAGAGCAAATAATTAGAGTTCAACTAATTGTCACACAGAAAGGGGGGTTTGCAAGAAGAATGTTGTTTGTCAATTCCAGAAAGAATCAATTCAGGGATATGCATTGCAACTTGTAATCATCGATCGAACATGCATCAACTAGTAAAACTACCGTTCCTAGTCTAACAATCATGCTACGGTAATGTCGACTTCAATGTTCTACCTAATCTTAACTGCTAATTCTCGAATAGTTTAACACTTACTTGACTAACAATAATTAGTTCTACCACTAAGCTTCTCTAATAGGGCAATTCAATCAAATATCACGCAATAGACATCGATTCAGTTTCACCTCTAGGCTATGCTAAATTGAGTGATCAAAGCATGCAATTCATACAAAGAACAGTAATTCACTAAATCGAATTATGAAACATAAAATCTCAAACCATACGTTGCAATACAAATCGCCAAACTGAATTAGGGTTTAGCTATTATAATTCATCTAATAATAATGAAAAACAAAGTTTAGAAAAATACTAAGACTATTCAGCGATGCTGCTGACTTCGCGTCTCCAATCTCTGATGAACTCTGGCCTAGGGTTTTCTGTTCGGAAAGTGCGGCTACCTTGGGTTTCTCTCAAAGAAGTTCTTTTTATTTATACCTTTGATTTTGGGCCGGGCTGACTGTCTTTGACCGAATCAATTTTGATTAGTGCAGGCTCAGCAACTGATTCGACCAGGGTTTTCACATTTGATTCGTGCTGGCTTGGGTGAATCACATTTGATTCGTGCTGGCATTGGCAAGTGATTCGGCCAGGGTTGGGTGAATCAACTGGTCAGTGTGTCACGAAGCTGGGCGAATCAAGTTTGTTTGGGCGAATCATTTTTGCACTGTTGATATTCTTGCCCGAAACTTCTTCTCACTATCAAATCTTTTCTCCCTTGCAATCCAGAGTAGTTGAGTGAGGCCTAGAATGCTCCAAATATGCCATAATACTCAAAAGCAGTCTTGATACACCTGCGATGCGAAACACTACAAAGAAGCAATCTATCAACACAAAATGCAACCAAATAATGGGAATAAAAATCTCGATGGATAGTATAAATAATGCGAAACAACACTGAGAAAAAGATGGAAAATTAGAGAGAGCCTTGGGGTGCCTCCAGCACCTAGAGTTCCTCCTTGGGACAAAACCCTAAATAGAAAACTTAGAGAATTGTCAAGGATTTGGACAAGACACACAACAATTGAAGATTCTACACCAACCCTTTACTCATTCCCTACTACTCTACCTACTTTACTTTTCCTTGTTATTCAATTTCATTATGTTTTGTTTCAAACTCACCATGAGTGACACATGAGTGAGTAGTGTTTTAGTAGTAGGGATCCTTATGGATCCCTTAGGTTAGATTGTAACTCAAAACATGCAATTTTATTATGAATGAGGTTTTTGGATTGAAAATTCTCATGCTTTATCTTCATGTTAATTCTTTGCACACCAAGTGTTTGACGAAACGCATGAATGAGTATGAATTGATAAAACACCTAGGGATGGAATGAGAATTGAACTTAGGTTGTTTTTAGAAGATCAAGCATGATTATTTTAGATAGCTTTTGTGCACGAGAGTGACATTGGCAATCTCTTAGGCTAAGCATAGAGCGGACTTTAGCTAACTATCAATAGACCTTAGAGATTGAGATTAGGAGACTTTTGTTCTACACGATTCAATAGAGCGAGAGGTTGAGAATTGTGTCATATAGGTGTCATTCCCATTCTTGAGAAGGAGCGAGAGTTGAATTTAGAATGCGAGCCTAGAATAATCAATCAAATTAACTCATGAATATATTTCTGTTTTGCATTGCTAATCGCATGCCCTAGGGGTGAAATAGGATTCTGACTACGTTTTCTCTATTATTTTAATTCCACCCAAATTTGAACTTGTCTTTAGTATTCACTAGAGATACCTCGCACAGAGGAAAAACTCCCCTTTTATTTAGTAGATTTACCTTAAGCATTACTAGCTAGCTTTCGACTAATCTAGATTTTTCTCTTGGGTTTGAGTCGAGGTCACTCGGATTATAAATATTGTTTGCGTACCGTGATTGGACTAGTATTTTTACTACCACAATTTCGACAACGTTCAGTAAGCCCTGTCCATGTGGTGCCCAAGAAGACCAGGATGACGGTAGAGATGAATGACGAAGGAGAGCTGGTGCCCAAGAGAGTGCAGAATGGCTGGCGGATGTGCATTGATTATAAACAACTTAATGCAGCCACACGCAAAGACCATTTCCCCCTGCCATTCATCGATCGAATGCTGGATAGACTTGCAGGTAAACCATCCTTTTGTTTTCTTAATGGTTTTTCAGGTTACACCCAGATTCCCATTACGGCTGATGATCAGGAGAAGACGACATTTATCTGCCCCGTCGGTACATTTGCATTCAGGCACATGTCCTTCAGATTATGTAATGCGCCAGGTACCTTCCAACGTGTGGTTATGAGCATATTTTCAGATTTGTTGAGTGATTGTGTTGAAGTATTCATGGATGATTTTACTGTTTATGGAAATACTTTTGATGAATGCTTGCATAATCTAAATAGAGCGCTCACGCGTTGCATTGAGATGAATTTGGTGTTGAACTATGAGAAGTGTCATTTTATGGTCACACATGACATTGTCTTAGGACACATTGTTTCTGAGGAGGGCATACAAGTAGATAGAGCTAAAATTGATATAATTCGTGGATTGCCTTTTCCTACTGACCAGCGTGGAATCAAGTCCATCTTAGGACATGCAGGGTTTTATCGCAGATTTGTCAAAGACTTTTCAAAGATTACATTGCCATTGTCTCTGCTGCTGCAAAAAGATGTCCCATTTGATTTTAATGATCAATGCAAGAGAGCTTTTGAGGAGCTCAGGGCAGCCTTGACCAGCGCCCCAATTACGCAAGCACCGGATTGGACACAATCGTTTGAGATCATGTGTGATGCCAGCGACTATGCTGTGGGTGCGGTGCTTGGGCAACGAAGTGAGAAGAAACCAGTGGTCATCCATTCTAGGACTCTAGACGTCGCCCAGAAAAATTATTCCACCGCTAAGAAGGAGCTTTTAGCCGTTGTCTTTGCACTAAAATTTCGATTTTACATACTTGGCTCTAAAATTATTGTTTTTTCTGATCATGCAGCCATTAGGTATTTAATGAACAAGAAGGAATGCAAGCCACGATTGATTAGATGGATCCTCCTTCTTCAGGAGTTTGACGTGGAAATCAAAGACAAGAAGGGGATCGAAAATACGGTGGCTGACCATTTGAGAAGAATAGTCCATGAGGAAGAGACGTTGCCTATAATTGAGACATTCCCTGATGAACATTTGTTCGCTGTCAATGAGAAGGCACCATGGTATGCCAAAATTGTTAACTACCTAGTGGGAGGTAATTTTCCTTCATCCTTAACTAGAGCTCAAAGATTTAAACTCAAGCATGGTTCTAAGTATTACATTTAGGATGATCCTTGTTTGTGGAAGATAGGGGCTGATCAGATTGTTAGACGTTGTGTGCCAGATATTGAGATCCCATCTGTTATTTTTGTCATGAACATACTTGTGGTGGACATTTTGGTCCTAAGAGAACTACAAGGAAATTGCTTGACAGTGGATTCTTTTGGCACCATTTATTTAGAGATGCTCATAACCATTGTAAGAATTGTGATAGGTGCCAAAGAGTAGGGAATATTTCGGCTAGGGATCAAAAGTCCCCAAACCCCGATAGTTGTTGATGAGGTGTTTGATATTTGGAGCATAGACTTTATAGGACCATTTCCTTCCTCTTTTGGTTATCTATATTGATAATGTAGTATGGCAGTGTTTGACAAAACCAGTACAAGTGAACAATGAGTTGCTACAGCACAAGTAAACAAGCAGTCCAGCAGAAGTGAACTAGCAGCAGCTGCAGCAGGGGATGCTACAGCAGGAGCTTGTTCAACTGGCTGCATCATCTGTCCGAGAAACAGCAGCAACCTGGGCATGGCTAGAAGGGCTGGAAACTCTGCGGAGAGCATCTGAAGAATTTCTAATATGCTGTGCAGTATTTTCCAGTGAGGTTTACTAGTCAGAGAAGGAGATTTGCATTGAAGATAAAGATCAAATCTAATCTCCTAGATTTTAGGAGATAATTGTTCCTTTTGGGACATTGGCTAAACCTGGACATTGCTTAAAGCTGGTGCTGCTATTTAAGCGAGAGATGTTCAGAGCTGAGAGGTTGATCGAAGCTGAGGGATACACGAGTGCATACACGGAATTCAGAGAGAACATTCTTGGTGTGCGACGGACGAATTCTTCGATCATCACCCGAGAGCAGAGCGTGAGCGCAGAGCTGTGGTGACAGAAGCAGAAGGGAATCAGGACTTGCTGAGTCTGATTCGAGCTTGATCTGGAAGCCAATTCAGAGCTTGGTGCTTGTTGGTTGATCAAGGGCAGCCGCGGAAGAACTGACGGGTGTGTGGCTCGGTCAAGTGTCTAAGCGGTGGTTCTCGCTAGTGGCAGGTGGTCACTGAGTGAGGGGGAGTATTCCAGAGTGTGCAGCGCTCGTGGAATCGTTCGAACGGCTCGGCAGAAGGCTTTGGAGCGACGCGGACAAATTGTGCTTCAGCTGTGTGTTACAGCAGTTGCTACAGCAACCCTGCTGAGTGAGTGTTGTTTAGAATAGGCTGAGTTTTTTGAGAAGACTGGAGCTATTCTAGATTGACATTTGTAGAGGGTGAGCAGACACAAATCAGAGCTTGTTCTGATTGTGTTGAGTGATCCACACAAGGTTGAGTAGCATAGGTTGCGTGAGTTGTAACCGAGTGTACTTGGAGACCTTTGTTTTGAGTGGATTGAGGACTGAGAATAGTCCTCCCCAGACGTAGGCAATTGGCCGAACTGGGTGAACAAACTTCTGTCTTGTTCATTGTTTGCTGAGACAATTTCCGAGTGAACAAGAGTGTGCTGCAGCAACTGCTTGTTCACAAATCTGTCGAACTGAGACACTGTGAATTTCATATATATATTGGTTGCTGTTGATTACGTCTCAAAGTGGGTAGAGGATAAGGCCACTAGAGTTGATGATGGAAAAACTGTTGTGGGCTTCTTGCATACTAACATCTTTTGCAGATATAGAGTCCCAAAAGCGGTGATTAGTGATCAAGGATCTCACTTCTGCAATAAATGGGTTGCAGTTGTTTTTAAACATTTTGGGGTGCATCACAAGGTTTCCACAGCCTACCACCCACAGACAAATGGCCAAGCTGAGATATCCAACAGGGAGATTAAATCCATTCTCGAGAAGATGGTGAGCCTTCAAGGAAGGACTGGTCCACACAGTTGGATGAGGCATTGTGAGCTTATCGGATAGCCTACAAGACACCTATTGGAACCTCTCCTTTCAGACTTGTTTATGGCAAAGCCTGCCACTTGCCGGTTGAGGTAGAGCACAAAGCCTATTGGGCAATTAAATCTTGTAACTTTGACTTGGCTAGTGCAGGTAGTGAGAGGAGGCTGCAACAGAATGAGTTGGAGGAGCTGCGTTTTTAGAGGAGCCAATCAGACTACAAAGCGCGCATCAAGCTTTATCATGACAAGTTTATTCTCAGACGCTCATTCGACATTGGCCAGAAGGTATTATTATTTTCATCTAGACTTAAACTAATGCCTGGCAAGTTACATTCCTGTTGGATAGGTCCCTACACCGTTGTGAAGGTTTTCAACCATGGAGCTCTAGAGATTGAGAAACCAAGTACCGGAGAGAAGTTTGTGGTGAATGGGCAGCGCGTCAAACACTACCATGGAGAGGAGATCCCGACTGATGAGGAGTTTAATTTGGCCGACCCAGCATGTGCTTAAAATGAGAGGTATCGTCTAGCCAAAGACGTTAAACAAAGGCGCTTTGCGGGAGGCAACCCGATGTTTTTATTTTCATTCTTAGTTGGTGTCTTTAGTGAGTTAGGCGCCCCAAGGCAACATTAGTTCCGCTCTAGCTTCACACTTTAGGTGACGTAATGTATGCATGGGGCGCGCAACCTAATGTCTTCTTGGGGCTCGCCCCAATCTGTTTTTTTTGTGGTTTTTGTTAGTTATTTGCTTCTTTTGTTGAATTTTGCATGACCTTCCTTCCCTTAAATTGTACCATGAGGACACGGTTCGATTCAAGTGTGGGGTGGGAGGTTAGTTAGCTATGTTCATCATGTTTCCCATTGCGTTAGCTTGCATTAGTTAGTAGTTAGAGCTTTTTTTTTTTTTTTTTTTGTGATGAGCTGCCGAGTTGCTGCTGCTTTTGTGCGTATATCTTGCTGAGTTGCCGTTTCTTTTTGAGATTTATATCATGCGATATAGCGGTTGAATTCGTGAGTATATGCTGCGATGCTTCTAAATGATATCCTGCTGATTTGCTGCTGAATTGTTATCGAGTTTATGAGTCAAATGCTGCGATGTAAATGCTGATTTTATGAGATGATGCCTTCTCTTTGAAGTTTTGACATGTATGCTTTGCATTGTTTCTAGAATATTGTGATGCTTGCGCTTTATTATTATATGTTCTTTTGAGCTGAGATATTTCATGGTGTGGAGTTGATAGAAATGTCTTAGAGGGACTTGACATTCATTCGGAGGTTCAAGGGATTAGTTGCGTTGAGCGCTGAATTTGTGGAGGTTGGCACTTTGAGTTATGAGAGGTGACTCCATTGTTGCAATGTTATGCAGTGGTGGGATGGGAAAACAAACCTTCCTATCTCTAATCCGAGTAACCGGGAATGGGTGGGTAACCCCTATCTTGTCTCGCACTGAAAGGGCAATGATGAGAAAGAGTGGGACGCATTCCTTATGCTGCCATTCGAAGGCTATGATTGAACGGTTCAAATTGAAGAGAAAAGCTCAAAAAGGACAAGCATTTCACATTGAAAAGCTCGGAAAAGAAAAAAAAATTCAAATTTACAAGATGTGAAAAGAGGAGAGCAATCGAGAACCAAAAAGAAACTAAGAGCTGTCCTACAAGAAAAGAAGAACAAGTTGACCTCCTCATAACTCGGATTCATCACGTGCCCGAGAAAGCAAATTCAGTGTGAAGGCGTGGCTATGAAGTTGAATCGAAGATTGGAGTCATGAGTCTAAAGAGGACTGGCTCCCAGCCATCCATTAAATTCCATTTCTGTCTTAATGGTAACATGTATCATTCTAGTTCTTGTTGATCATTATTACAGAATGAATGTGAGCGTGTGTTGATGAACTTATTGGGGATGACTTCTCGAATGAAGTCAATGTTTATTCTTTGGCATAATAGAAATGATTTGAGTGCTTGCGTATCTTGTTATTGTTCGGGGGCGAACAAGAATAAGTGTGGGGTAGTTTGATGGAGCGTATTTATACGCTCCATTGAGTTGGTTATTCCCATAGTTTTATTACATTTTGCGTGAGATCGATTACTCTTTTGTAGTGTTTTCGTATCATAGGTGTGTTCAAGATCGCATTGGATTTTATTACATATTTGAAGCATTCATTCAAGATCAAGAAGTCAACAGAAGTCACAGTCAACAGAAGTCAACAACTGCTGAACCAAAACCTTATGGTTCAACCAGAGTTGGTTCAAGTCCAAAACCTAAAAGCTTTACATTTTGGAGAAAGAGAAGACACACGAGATTAGATGAGGGACTTCTGGACGGACGCTGGGTGGAGAGAGAAGCTGTTGCTGCTGCTCGTGGAGGTCATCAGAAGTTACTATTCATCGCAGTTACTATTCACTACCGGAAAACACTATTCACACCGTTTTTCATTTCAGTTAGTTTCGTGTTCTTTAATTAATTGTAGTATACTGAACTCAGTTTTATTGTATTCAATGGATGTTATGAGTAGCTAAACCCAAACTTAGTTTGGAGATTTACATTACAACATTTGGTTTGAGATCAACGAATGCCTGACTTGAGCTAATGATTACTGCCTCTTGACTTGTATGAACTGTATGCTTGATTATCAATTTAGTATAGCTTAGCAGTGAAGCTAGGTTGATACCCATTGCATTACACTTGACTGAATTGCATTGTTAGTTAAGCTTAGCGGTGCAACTAATTTGTGGTTTTAGTTGAGTAACTATTGAACTTGTTTGAGAACCTAGCGGTTAAGAATAGGTAGAACACTAATTGGGATAATATTCATTAGTTGATACATGTTGCTTGATCGATGATAACTTGAAATTCGCAGTGTCTCAGACAGACAGATTTGTGAACAAGCAGTTGCTGCAGCACACTCTTGTTCTCTCGGAAATTGTCTCAGCAAACAATGAACAAGACAGAAGTTTGTTCACCCAGTTCGGCCAACTGCCTACGTCTGGGGAGGACTATTCTCCAGTCCTCAATCCACTAAACACAAAGGTCTCCAAGTACACTCGGTTACAACTCCACGCAACCTATGCTACTCAACCTTGTGTGGATCACTCGACACAATCAGAACAGGCTCTGACTTGTGTCTGCACACCCTCTACAAATGTCAATCTAGAATAGCTACTGTCTCCCTGAAACTCAGCCTATTCTAAACTACACTTAACTCTGCAGGGTTGCTGTAGCAACTGTTGTAACACACAGCTGATGCACAATTGTCCGCGTCGCTCCAAAGCCTTCTGCCGAGCTGATCGAATGATTCCACGAGCGCTGCACACTCTGGAATACTCCCCCTCACTCAGTGACCTCCTGCCACTAGCGAGGACTACCGCTTAGACACTCGACCGAGCCACACACCCGTCAGTTCTTCCGCGGCTGCCCTTGATCAACCAACAAGCACCACTGCTTTGAATTGGCTTCCAGATCAAGCTCGGATCAGACTATGCAAGTCCTGATCTCCTTCTGCTTCTGTCACCACAGCTCTGCGCTCACGCTCTGCCTTCGGGTGATGATCGAAGAACTCGTCAGTCACACACCAAAATTGCTCTCTCTGAATTCTGTGTATGCACTCGTGTATCCCTCAGCTTCGATCAATCTCTCTGCTCTGAACTCCTCTCACTTAAATAGCAGCACCAGCTTTAAGCAAGACCAGAATTTAGCAATGTCCCAAAAAGAACAATTATCTCCTAATTTTTAGGAAATTAGATTTGTTTTTAATTCCCAAAACAAATCTCCTTCTCTAGCTAGGAATTCCCCACTGGAATATTCTTGGCAGCAACTTAGAAATTCTTCTGATGCTCTCCACAGGGCTGCCAGGCCTTCTAGCCAAAGGCCCAGGTTGCTGCTGCTACTCGGACAGATGCTGCAGCCACTTGAACAAGCTCCTGCTATAGCATCCCCTGCTGTAGCTGCTCCTTGTTCACTAGTGCTGGTTTTGTCAATCACTGCCATACTACATCATCATAACTAGTTGCAGTGTATTTCCCCCGACTGATATACTCTGAATTGATATCCTTAGTGTTGGTCATTTCTCTGTGACTAGCATTAGGACTCTTGCTCACTTGCTCACCTTGGGTTCAACCCTGCTTACCGCTTGCTAACTGTTAACAGGAACTATAAATACAATTTTGAGGCGCACGACGACACGCTGTCAAAGACTAAACACTTAATATACTAGAGAGGTCTTCACTAACAGTTCATCAACATATACTCACACTCATTCTTCAATAATGATTAGCAAGAATCTAAAATGATACATGTTACATGTGAGGTAGAGATGAAATTTCAATGAATGACTGGGAGCTAGTCCTCTTTAGACTCCTGATTGCATTATTCAGCTCAAGGTCATAGTCACGCGTCTACGTTGAATTTACTTTCTTTGGCACGTGATAAATCAAGTTATGAGGACTCAACCTTTTTCTTTTTCTTTTGTAGGACATCTCTTGAACCTTTCTTGTTTTGTTTAGTCCGAAGACTTCACTCAACTCGATTGCTTTTCTCTTTCTTTCTTTCACATCTGTCTGAATTTTGTTTTCGAGCTTTGCTCTCCAATGTGAATTGCTTGTCCTTTTTTCATTTTTTTGCTCTTTGAACCGATCCAATCATAGCCTTTGAATAGCAGCATATGGAGCGCGTCCCGCTCTTTCTCATCATCATCCTTTCAGCGCGAGGCAGAATAGGGGTTACCCACCCATTCCCGGTTACTAGGACTAGAGATAAGACTGTTTGTTTTCTCGTCCCACCATTGCATAAACGCTACAAAGTTGGAGTGAAAGTCTGACTCCTCATAGCTCGGAATGCCAACCTCCACATACTCAGCGTGCTACGCGACTATCCCTTGAACCTTCGAACGTGTGTCAAGTCTCTCTAGAAAATTTTCCATCAACTCCACATTCTGTGATATCTCAACTCAAAAGAACATATAACATCAAGTCACTAGCATCACAATATTGCAGAAATCATGCAAAGCATACACATCAAAACCTCATAGGATCGAAACATCATCTCATAAAATCAGCATCTTTATCGTAGCATATAATCGCAGCATATAACCTAATAAAACCAGCAGGATCGCAGCATCTAATACTAAATAAAAATATAAAAAAATGTGCTCTAACTGCTACTAATGCATGCTAATAGAGGTAAACGTGTTGACACACTAACTCCCCTACCCCACACTTGAAGCGAATCGTGTCCTCACGGTACAATTAGATCGTCGGGAAGAGTACTCATGCAAGATTGAAAACAAAAGAAAAAAAATAAAAAATCCTAACTACGCTCGGGCTGCCTCCCGAGGAGCACACTTGTTAAAAAATCCTAACTACTCATCCTCCATTATTTACCGGCTTAGCCAGCTTGAACATCTTATCAGGTTGGATATCTTCTCCAAAAGGAACATCTTTTTGTAGCAATCGAGACACTGGCAATGCCGTCTTCACAAAGTCTCCAACAAACCTGCGATAGAATCCAGCACATTCTAGGAAAGATATGATACCACGCTGGTTAGTAGGAAAAGACAATCCATGAATAAAATCAAATTTCTTTTTGTGTACTGGGATGCCTTCCTCACGCTGTATCAATCTTCATCTTCTGGGTCACCATGAAGGGTCTCCCTAGCAGAATTGGTGAAGTGTCTATCATTCCATCACCCTCCATTTTCATCACGTAAAAATCTGCAAGGAACACAAGCTTCCCTACATGAGGATCAATACGTAATCAAATCATTGGGTTTCAGAGGACCAATACATGATATATCTGGTAGTTGAATAATCAAATCAGTACCCTTTGGCTTACTACATGATATATCTGCTAATTGAATAATCAAATCAGTGGGTTTCAAGGACCAATACGTAATGCTCGATATAAAGAGTAAGGCAACACATTAACCGATGCACCTAAATCCAACATACAATTATCCACTTTGACTTTACCAATGATGCACGAAATTGTAAATGTACTAGGATCCTTGCATTTTTGTGCTAGTTTGCACTAAAGAATGGATGAGATGTTGCAGTTCAGATTCACTTACTCAGGTTTCAGTCGTCCTCTATTAGTGCACAATTCCTTAAGGAACTTAGCATATTTCTGGATCTGCTCTATCGCGTCAAGGAGTGGGATTGTGATTTCGGCTCTACTGAACAACTCCAATAAATTTTGATACACTGCTGGATCCTTTATAGGTCTCGATACCTACATAGGAAATGGAAGTGGGGGGTCAGAATTATTTTTTTCAAAACATTCCGCGAAAGGCTCGGAATTATCTCCTTTGTCTTCAGCTTCCTCTATGCTCTCTGGACGAATGTTCAGATTTCTGCTCGTCTGCTCCCCTTCAAGCTTCTTGCCACTTATCAAAGTCAATTCACATTTCCTTTTGGGTTAGGAATTGTCTGCGAGGGCAGCTTTCCTTTGTCACTCTTTATTTCATAAACTGTGGAAGCCAGCTGTGACATTTGCTTCGCGAGCTCGGCTATGGCTCCATCAGTTTTGGCCTGGTTCCTTTGGATTGTACTCTTCAAGTCTTTAAGTGACTCTTCCCATGACTTACTAGTGCTCGGACCAGCTTATTGGGTACTGATTATTCTGATTGTTGTGCCTCTCTTATTATTGGAATGGAGGACGGTACGGCTGCGCTTGTTGCTGCTGCTGGTGGATCTGCCCATGGTTCTGGTTCTGCTGGTTCTGTCTTTGGTTACCTTGAAATCGTCCCTCGTTTCGCCAACTAAAACCATCCGTCGCCAATCCAAATTGTCTTTTCTACGGCCCGTTGTTGTTGAAATTATGGAAATCCCCCACTGCGTTAACATCCATTATCTCCTCTTCTTGAAATAATGTAGGGTACTCATCCGTCTTGTGGCTTTCCGCGCTACAAGATTCACAAGGTTTGACTCCACTCACCTGCCCAACCATCATCCTCTGCATCATTTCCTTGAGCGACTCTCCAAGTCTTTGAGCGACTCTTCCCATGACTTACCAGTGCTCTGGCCAGCTTGATTGAAGTCCCTCCATTGCTGATATTGATTCCTCTGATTGTGGTACCTTTCTTGTTGTTGAAATGAAGGGCGGTAAGGCTATGCTTGTTGCTGCTGCGATGTGGCTGCCCTTGGTTCTGCTGTTGGCGCTGCCCCGAGTGCTGCTGAAGTCCTCCTTCATTTCTCCAACTAATACCATCTCAGCAAGTCCAAATTGAATGGGGACTTGCCTGTTGTTGAAGTTCTTGAATCCACCCATTGCGTTAACATCCATCGCCTCATCTTCTTGGAGTGTAGGGCACCCATCCGTTTTGTGGCTCGTAGAGCCACAACGCTCACAAACCTTCACCGTGCTGGCTCGGCTCACTGACATCCTTCGAATCGTCTCCTTCAACTCTTTGATCTCCTTCAACAGCTGGCTGTCATTCGCCTCCACTTGAGATACGTTCCCTGTTCTGCTAGTGTCATCCCTAGAACTAGTCTCGTCCTCCTTGTATCGAGCACTCTCACCGGTCTCATCGATCAACTCTCGCACTTGACTGGGAGTCAAGTTCAATACTGTGCCACCAAATGCAGCATCCAATAACATATGCTCGAGAGGTCTCAATCCATCCAATAAATACTCCACCAGCATCCTTTCCGGAAACACCCAAGTTACAGAAACTTTGTTCCAGGCGTTGAATCTCTCCATGTAATCGTACATGGATTCGTTGGGTCCTTGTCTCATAGTGGACAGCACTCTCCTCACTTGAGTCACTTTCGCAGGGGGGGGGGGGTGGGGGGGGGGGGGGGTAAATGTTTATCGAGTACGTTCTTTGCATTTGATCCCATGTGCGAATGCTACCTGATGCCATAGACAAAAACCACAATTTTTCTAGGTTAGTTAAACTCAATGGAAATACTTTTAACTTTAACCTTTCATCCGAAGCTGCATACGGCCTTAATGTTTGGCACATTCCGGTGAACTCTTGTAAGTGCCTCATTGCAACTTCTCCCAGTAATCCTCCAAACTTAGGTAGATGGTGCACCACTGCGATTTTGATCTCAAAATTGTCTTCTTCCGGGTCTGTGTTGATGCACCACGGCTGATTCTGGAATGTAGGGGCTGAAAGCTCCCTCATAGTTGGCTCATAATGCACAGGTTGCCTATATAGCTGCTGAAGTGGTGGTTGTTGTCTATATTGTTGCTGAATTGGATTTGGTCGAGGTTGTGGCTGAGGTGGAGCATAATCATTAAACTCATCCATCCGTTCACCTCTATTATCTTGCCCATTGAATGCCATCCTTTGACGAGCTGCTCTCTTCCTTTAATTGAATATTCGTTCAGGCTCGTCATAGAATGGTGGTATGACTTGTGGTGGCATTTCATCATGGATTTGATCATGTTCATTGTTCTGGCGGCCATCGCCATTGACGCTTCCTGCATTCGACATATCGAAAAATGCAGCAAAATACAAATAAATGAAAATAAAATAGTAAACGACCTTCGATTAGCAAAAAACATGTTACGTCACGAGCAAAGCTGGTGTTTTCTGACCGTAGGCTCGTTCTGGTTAGAAAAAAAATACTATAATAGCCAACCGGACACTGCTAGCTCAAATCCTACCTGCTCCGTTAAAACAAATACAACACAAAATAAGAAAAAAAAGCTAAAAACTCTATACTGAGTATTGCTCTCCCCGACAATGGCGCCAAAATTTGACGGCACGTTGTTTTGTGCGTTAAAGTTAAATTTATAATACCTACTTACTAGCTAGTGATAAGCAAGGTCGAACCCTTGAGAGAGCAAATAATCTAGAGTTCTATTGATTAATTATCACACTAAAAAGGGGGTTTTCAGGAAGAATGATGTTGTTTATCAAATTTAGAGAAAATTAGTTCAGGGATATGCATTGCAACTGGTAATCATCGATTAAAACATGCATCAATTAGTAAAACTATTGTTCTTAGTCTAACAATCCTGCTAAGGTAATGTCCACTTCAAGTTCTGTCTACTGTTAACAGCTAAGTTCTCAAGTAGATGTAATATTTATCCTCTTAGTTACTAGTATTAGTTCCACCGCTAGGCTTACGCTAATGTTAGACTCATAGAATGTCATACACTGCTAGTCTAACTAGAACACCGCTAAGTTCCTCCAATCAAACATACAAACATGCCTTTAAGTTCAAGAATAGTAATTCACTGAATCGAATTATGAAAACATAAGTATTTCAAACCGTTCGTTGCAACAAAAATTCCCAAACCGAATTACGATTTAGCTACTACTATACATCTAAAACAATAATGAAAATAAACTGAGTTCAGAAAATACGAATCACCTCCTCTTCTTGGAGTGTAGGGCACTCATCCGTCATGGGGCTCGCAGCACCATATTGCCCACAAACCTTCACAGTGCTGGCTTGGCTCACTGACATCCTTCGGATCTTCTCCTTCAACTCTCTCCTTCACCAGCTGGCTGTCATTCACCTCCACTTGAGATACATTCCTTGTTCGGTCATCCCTACGACTCATTTCATCCCTGTCCCGAGCACCCTCTGCAGTCTCGGTGACCAATTCTTGCACTTTACTGGGAGTCAAGTTCAATATGTGCCACCAGCTGCGGCATCACATAACATACGCTCGAGAGGTCTCAATACATCCAATAAATATTCCACCAGCATCCTTTCCGGAACACCCAAGTTGCAACAGCTTTGTTTCAATGAGTTGTACCTCTCCATGTAATCATACATCGACTTATTCGATCCTTGTCTGATCATCGATAACTCTCTTTTGACCTGAGTTGCTTTAGCCGGAGGGTAGTACTTATCCAGGAACTTCCTTTGCATTAGATCCCATGTCTTGATACTACCTGAAGGCAAAGACAAAAATCAAAATTTTTCTAGGTCAGTTAAACTCGATGGAAATACTTTTAACTTTAACCTTTCATTCGAAGCTGCGTACTGCCTTAATGTTTGGCAGATTCCGGTGAACTCTTGTAAGTGTCTCATTGCAACTTCTCCCAGTAATCGTCCAAACTTAGGTAGATGGTGCACCACTGCGGTTTTGATCTCGAAATTGTCTTTTTCCGGGTCAGTGTTGACGCACCACGGCAGATTCTGGAATGTAGGGGCTGAAAGCTCCCTCATAGTCGGCTCATGGCGGAATACCAGTTGTCTATATTGTTGCGGAATTGGGTATGGTCGAGGTTGTGGTTGAGGTGGAGCACAATCATCAAACTCATCCATCCTTCCATCTCTATTGTTCTGCCCATAATGCCATTCTTTGATGAGCTACCTTTTGCTTTTGGTTGAATACTCGTTCTGGCTCATCATAGAATAGTGTTATGATTTGTGGGGGTATTTCGTCGTAAATGTGATCATGTTTTTGGTCTTGGAGACCATCGGCATTGACGCTTTTTGCATTCGACATATAAAAAAAATGCAGCAAAATACAAATAAAATAGTAAACGACCTCTAATTGGCGATAAACACATTATGTCACGAGCAAAGCTGGTGATTTCTGACCGTAGGCTCGTTCTGCTTAGAAAAATATACTATAATAGCCAATCAGACACTGCTAGCTCAAATTCCTCCTACCTGCTCCGCTAAAACAAAAATAGCACAAAAATAACCAAAATAAGGCAAAACAAGAAAGAGAAAAGCTAGAACTCTATACTGAGTGTTACTCTCCTCGGCAATGGCGCCAAAAATTTGACGGCACGTCGTTGTGTGTGCCAAAATTAAATTGTCAGTAAGCAGGGCCTAACCCACGAGAGAGCAAATAGTCTAGAGTTTTACTGATTAATTGTAACACTAAAAAGGGGCTTGCACTGTGTGCACGGGACGGGTTAGGACGGATTTGGTCAGACCCGTACCCAACCCAAAAAATTAACGGGTCATCTTTTTATATCCCGACTCGATCCGGAAAAAAATATGGTTGACCCAAACCCGTCCCGAAAATATTTGACGAAAATATTTTAAATAAAATAAGACAAATATTATAAAATATAATTGTGAAGTTATCCATTTTTGGATATGGAAAAAGTAGCAAAAATATAATCATTGTGAAGTTAGTCTCGAGAGCTCAGTTTCCTAACATAGAAATGTGTTAGGTCTTTAACCTAGGTCTGCTAGTTTTTATGCCTTGATCTAATCTGTGCCTAGAACAAAATTAGGACAGGTTTTATAGTACTTTGTTTTTATTGTTTTTGGAACTTTGTTGCTTCTTTTTGTTTTTCTGTATTTTGAGATTTACACAACGGTCATTTTTGAAAGAAGGCGTAAGCAGCATAACGCGGCGTTTTGGGGCAATAAATAGAAGAAGAATTGGGGATTAGGGCACAATACAAAAAAAAAAGGAAAAAAAATCGAGCGACCGAGAAGAGCAAGTGCGAGCTACCGAGAGCTAGCGCGAGTGACCGAGAGCGAGAGCGGCGGACGGAGCGAGGAGTTCCGCACGTCTTCGGAAGATTCAAACTGCGGAGCTGGGGAGTGGAGGCGTATCTCAAGAGCAAGGTATGCTCTTGAGAAGGCTCGGGCTTGGGAAGAAGAAGGCGAGGGCTGCGGGAACGACGGACAGTGACCAGGCGGCGGCGAACAAGTCTTCAACAACGAAACGAGGAGATTCTTCGGTGCTTAGCACCCAAGGGCCATCGGAGGGGGCTTTAACCCTCCACCCTCCTTTACGCATCTGCATTGTCTTCTTCTTGGGTGTTCTTCTGTGCTTGGTCTAGAGTAGGGTATTTTCTTGGTTGCTGGTTTGATGAATTGTTCTTGCCTGTATTGTGAACAATAGTTGCATAATGGATTGGGTCGAGCCTCCCCTGCCTGAGATTCCGCAGATGTAGGGTCTTTGACCTGAACTGCGTAAACATCTCTACTTGTTCTGTGCATTCGTTTATTCTTTCTGTTCTAGTAAGTCTTGGATAAAAAGAATTGAACTGAGGGATAAATTCGACAAAAGATTGATAATCTGCTTATACATTGCTAAATTTTCCGCTATCAAAATGGATGACACGAGGGTTGGGACGGGTTAGGTAACCTGATGGTTAACCCAAACCCATCCCTAAATATATGGGTTACATTAACTTGAATCCAAACCCGACCCGAAGACCTCGGGACGGGTCCTGCACACCCCTAGATTGTAGGAAGAATGTTTGTTGTTTATCAAATTCAGAGAAAATCAGTTCAGGAATATGCATTGCAACTGATAATCATGGATTGAAACATGCATCAATTAGTAAAACTACTGTTCCTAGTCTAACAATCCTGCTACGGTAATATCGACTTCAAGTTCTATCTACTCTTAACCGCTAAGTTCTCAAGTAGATGTAATATTTATTCTCTTAATTACTAGTACTAGTTCCACCGCTTGGCTTACGCTAATGTTGGACTAATCAAATATTATGAACTGCTATTCTAACTAGATCACCGCTAAGTTCCTCCAATCAAACATGCAAGCATGCCATTAGGTTCAAGAATAGTAATTCACTGAATGGAATTATGAAAACATAAGTATCTCAAACCGTTCGTTGCAACACAAATCCCCAAACCGAATTAGGGTTTAGCTACTACAATCCATCTAAAACAATGATGAAAATAAACTGAGTTCAGAAAAAAATACTAAAACTATGAACAGTACTTTCAGCGATGAACAATGCTTCCGTCTCTCCAAGCTCTCCTTCTTCTCCCTTTGATTCAGGTCGAACTCCTAGTCGTTTTGCAAATACTCTCTCCAAAAACTAGGGCTTCTTCCTTCTTCTTTTGCTCTTTTAAAATTGGGCCGAGCTGAACTCCTCTTGCACAAATCAAGAGTGATTCGTGCAAGCTTTGAAAAGTGATTCGTCAGCTTGCACGAATCAAATACTCCGTGCGCTTCCCCTGCTGCACGAGTCACTATTGATCCAGGCAAGCTCCAAAGTGACTCGGGCGAATCAAAGTATCTTCATAAGCTGGGAGAATCAATAGTGATTCAGACTGGCTCCAAAGTGATTCGGGCACTCTTGGGCGAGTCAAATACTCATTGTGCAATGGAGCTGGGTGGATCACTTCTGATCCAGACATATCACTTTGATCTGGGCGGATCACTTCTGGCCTTGGGCGAGTCACTTGTGATTCGCCCACTGCTTGGGCGGATCACTTCTGCAGTGTTAGAATTTCACTCGTTTTACCCTTTAAACCTTTAAATTTCGTCTTGATGTAAACTAAGAAGTCGTAGCCCCTTGAGTTAGCTTTGCAACAAGCTATAGAAAGCCTCAATCGGATAAGAATCATGTTCTCGGCAAGCCTTCAACGACAAAGAGGTCAATCTGCCCAGAATTGGTCTATATTCGTCCGAATGCGCAATAAAGTTTTATAACGGTCTTGATACACCTGTGATGCAAAACACTACCAAGATGTAATCTTTCACACACAACATGCAACTAAATAATGGGAATAAACAACTCGATGGATCGTATAAATACACTCCATCACTTTTCCCTCTCGAGTATCATTGCCTTATTAGCCCATGATTTGTTGTTTCCTATCATTTCTGTAGTTGTCTCATCTTACTTCACTAGGATTTGATTGAGCTTGTCATGTTCCCTTAACAGTCCTCTTATTACATCGATAAAATCTGAGTCAATTTCAAAAGTATTATTAGATAGGGAAGGAATGATTACCTCAGAGGTATTCGAGCCATCATGCACGCATCCTTGGTTGAGCGATCTCCATCAATATCTTCATCAGATTCTCCCCAAATAGCCAACATGGCTTGCTTACTTTTTTGAGATGCGGATCTCCATTTTTTCTTCTAATACAGTCTTTAGCTATTGTCTCTTCTGTTGCCAATGATAGCATAACATGTCTTTGTTTTCCTTAAAGGTGCGCTTTGGTTCTAGATTTCTCTGACCATGGAATCTAGCCATCCTGAATGCTCTTGTCATGAGAGCAGTTGTCTCATCCTCTTCTTCACCGTACTCATCTGTTTGCGCAAGATCGAAGGACTTTTCAATTTTCAGGGCAATGGAGTGAGTTTTGTCCGACTCGCGTCTAGCAATCTTTCTTTCAAGGATTCCGGCATTGCTTTGGTGACTTGCAACTAGTTCTTCGAGAGTGATTTTCTTGATGTTGCTTTAAGCTTGCAGAGCCAATGTGACAGCATCCCATTTGTCATTTAGTGCTTGTAGGAAGTGATGTGTCACTTTCCACTCAGGGAGGGTTTCCCCGAGGAACTCCATTTAACCAACATAAGTTCCTACAAGCAACTTAGTCAGCGATTTAGAGTGGAAACCTCAGTACTTAATCAAGTAACTGAGTAAAACCACTACCTTTCAGTATCCCCTAAAAGGATTTGTGAAAAATCTGCTTCTGTATTTAGGATATGCTTGCTGAGTACAAACGATTAAGTTTACTCACAAGTACACTCAGTATAAAGTCTAATTTATCTTTGATACTATCAAGTCAACGTAACCCTTGTTTCACTCTCGAACTTGACCGTCCGATCTTTTGACGCTCACTCACAAGAAGCTCATCTCTGTTTTTCACTCTCTACCTCTTTCACTCTTTTTCGCACACTTGATCCAACGCTCTAGCTCGTCTATTTATTGCTTCTTGTAGCATCTTGGATATCTGCCTAGGTTTAGTTGATTAAGATTTTTCAATCAAAAACAAATATTCCCACTATCCGAATATTAATCTCTTTTATTTAAATACGACAGTTTATCCAATAAATTTAGATTTGTTTCCATTATTTATTAGAGAGAAATATTCGTTGTATCAAAAATATATCCCATAATATATTTAGAATTTGATGATAACTTCCCATAAAGTTGCCATCAATATCTTCGAATCTTCTCAAAATATTCTTTAAGATCCACCTAAATATCCTGCTAGAGAATCTGTCTTTATCTTCTTGCATTTAATGTTCTTTTTTCTGCACACCAGTTGAATTTATTAAAGTGTTTGTTATCATCAAAACCTTAGGGATCCAACACTTGAGTTGAAAGGAAATTTTACAAATGTAGTACTAATAAATAGAATAATAAGTTTTATGTTATATAAAATTTGTTGGGATCAAATCTTTATTTTATGGTTAGTAAAGGCAAAACAAGTTTGAGTACAACTTAGATGGAAAATCAACAATTCGACAAAATGATTATGTCTACGTTGGATACGTTTAATATTTTTCATTTTCGATGAGTATAATTGAGATGCATTTGAAAGTTTGGATGAAATAAGTGAGGAAAATATCAATAATCAAATACAATCAAGTACATCAATTCCTCCCGAGCAAGTGGAAAAGTTCGTGCGACGTAATAATACTCCATGACATTTTTCTGCATTTAATGCGTCTGATTGGCTGACTAATAAGAACATTGATGAGCATGTCAGGGGCAATAGCCAGTTTGCTATGAATTGACTTCATAAAAGGATATTGTTCGGATCAAAGAAGGTTGTTGTAACACCCCAGTTATCCTATACCGGTTAGATATCATCTTTGTAATTGCTAACTAAGCCCACTAACTATCTTATTACTAACATACCATATTTTTTTGAAATGGACCTTAGGTTTTGGTGACATATGAGATAGTTGGGACAAACTATGTATATAATGACTTGGATAGATCTTTCCGTCGGGTCGTTACAGATGGTATCGTAGTCGATCCTCTAGAATAGGTGACCGAGGTTCACCAAATGGAGAGGAGGATCTTGTGGTCTTTTCTACATGTGTCCTAACGAGGACGTTAAGAGAGTTGAAGTGGGTGAATATGTAACACACCGGTTATCCCATATCGATTGGGAATCATCTTTGTGATTGCTTAATAAGTAAGCCTATCGACTATCTTGTCCCCAGTATATCATGGTTTTGAGATGAATCCTAGGCTGTTGTGACTTGGAGGATGGTGGCGACAAGGGATAGTTGGGACAGACTGGCTTATAACGAATCAGATCGGCTTTTTCAGTCAGGTTGTTATAGTTGTGATACATGTTTGTCATGATCAAATAAGATAGAAGCATGAAAACCACATAATGTTAAAGTAACTGTAGCAACTGCATTAGATGCCTCAGCAACGTGCGGTGTAAGTGCAAAACTCTAGCCTCAGTCCTCCCATCCTCTCACTGAGTCTAATTACTCCTAGAATGAGTAGGAGTTTGTTTAACATCTCCAACTATAGGTTGCATAACAGATGCATGTGTGAAGACTGGTTGCGCTTTCATATGATGTATTAGTGCCATGTGTAGGTCCCTGTTGTCCATAATTAAAACAAGCTGCAATCTCTTTACGACAAACTCCTCCATGAGGGCGACCACAATTCTTACAAGGGGCCCTTGTCTAACTCAATGAAGTAGAATCTTGGCGCTGATTAGTGCACGCGAAACTTGTTGGGGCTATTTGAAACCATGTGATTGCATCTTATTACTATGATGTGACATCTGAGACTGATGGCTGCCTCGGTGAGTATACTGACACCTCCTCGAAAATCTCCCCGCCGATCGTTCTGGCTCTCAACATAAGTATTCTCACGAGGCCTCTTCCTCTGATCAAGTGTAGCATTCTCCACCAATTCTCTGTCCTCTATGATTCGAGATGTATCCACTGCCTTAGAGAAACGGGTAAACTGAGTACTAGCCACCGATCAAAAAATATTATGACGCAACCCCATAGTAAAGCGCTTGATGCGCATATGCTATGTAGATACCAAGTGTGGCGCATAAGCTGATAAGATAGCAAACTTATTGGCATACTTCGTAATAGTCATTTGATTCAGAGTCATCTGATTCAGTTTCTTCATCAGAAGAAGAGCTAACCACCAGAGGCTCTTTCCCTTTACTCACTAGTTCTTTGGAGGGAGCTTGCTCCACCTCTTCTGCCGTTTCTTTTTCACTGCTGCTGCTGTCTGCAGCTGACACCTCTTTTTCTGATAGAGGAGTGGGAACCACTGTAACCTGCTTATCCAAGGCCTTTTTGGTTATGAACTCGAGTAATGTTTCTTCGGAGTTAGAGCTAGACCCAACATCTGCTGAAGCATTCTCTTTGTCACTATGGCTGGGACTCTGTCGGTGGTTAAGGGTGCTTCACCACCTTCTGACACAGTGACCTCCCTCACTGTTGTTGAAGGTCCTGCCTCTTGGTCGGCTGTTGGAGTCCAGGTTAGCCGAGGAACCTCATCCGGTTTGCTGGTGTGAGGCACGGAGCTTGTCTTGGTTGTTGAGGGTTTGCACAGGGGAACATCGCTTCTCTTTCCCTTTCGAGAGCCACCCCTACTGCTATCCGTCTTGCCGCCTCTTGTTTGGACCATTTTAGCTGAGTTTTGGGCAACAAAGGTTGTTGGAAGTTGACGACGCCAAAGACAATGAGAGCCCTTGGTCAAAAATCAGTTAACTTGGATCTCCTCCTTTCTTTCTTTTTTCTTCTCCGTTCTTTTTTTAACAAAAAAAATAGACACATGTTGATTTCTGAGTGCACACCCATATCTGGAGTCAACGTTCAAAACTTATAGCTCCGAGTCACCAGGGAGTGCTTCAGCACTCTGTTCAGCTGTCTTTTCTTGAAAAATAATCTTTGGCTCATGATTCTGTTCCTTAGCTCCTGCTTCAGTGGGGATATTGAGGGGTTATTTCACTTCCACCCAACACTTTTAACACTTGTTCATCTCTAGTGTTTTGCTCCTTTTTGTGGTTGTAGTTGAGCGTTTAGTGCTTCTTTTCTTTCTATGTCTTCTTCTCTGATTGATTGACCCTCCAATATTACTGAAGATTTTTTGCACAGTAACATGATATCCCCGGTTTACCAACATCTGTGAACTACAGTATTCATAGACGAATGGAAGATTTCTTGTATCTATTCTGACTCGTCTTGTATTCTGTGTTCTTCGAGGCATCCAGTACTTGTTCTGAATTGGACAGTGTCTTTGGCAGTGTCCTGTCTAATCAATGAAATAGCATCTCCCCTTCTTTGTTCTGGACTTTCTTGCAAGAGTTTGATCAAAAGGTTGCTGCAGCATTCTCTTATTCCTTTTCTTGGACACCTTTTTCCGATCATGTTGAACTCCTGTGACTGTGCTCTCCTGGACACTTCTTTCAGCTTGTTCGGGATTTGTGGCTTTGACAAATGTGGTCACACAGGAGCTTGCTTCGCCTGTGTACCCAAGTCCTTCAGTTCCACCACAAAACCTTTGATAGGAAAGGATTTATGGCTTTGACAAATGGATGTCTCTGTGTTTCCTACATCTGACACAGCTTTCTATTGACAGTCCTCTTCAACTGTCTCAGCATCATCTGACTGTTGTTCCTTGGATATAGAAGTAATGATGCTCTGGAGCTTGTCACATTCTTCTTCCAATCTCGATATCCTTGACAACAAGTCTTTGTTTACTTCAATCACTTCCAGGCACTTTTCTTGTATCAATTTAAATTGATCAGCAATTGACTCTTCTGAGAACTCTTCATCATCGCTGCTGTCATATTTAATAATCCCATAAACAACGTCTGAATTTATTTGATCGAAATCCTTACAATGAAATACAATAGTTATGGCAAGGTTCCCTTTAAGGTCATTCTCCTCTTCATTATCATCATCACTCTAGTCGGTAGTTAAGGATTTGTTGTTCTTCTTTTGATAGGTTGGCATTCAGTCTATCTATGACCATATCCTTCACACTCCCAGCATTGAATCCCGTTCTATTTTTCTTTGCTTTCCTCAATGCTTTGATCAGCATCCTTGTTTCTTCTCTGGGAATTTTCTCCTCTTCTGTTTATCCCCCTGATGATTGACCTGCATTCGAAGGTTTCTGGTTCATTCTTTTCATGAACTTACCAAAGTTTTTGACAGATAGGGACAGTTGTTGGCTCACATCATCCGGTACAGTCTTCTTTTCTTTTGTCTCGGCTTTTAGTCCAAGGTCATTCCAAGAGAGTGGTGTAGCATTATCTGTAACTTTCACCTCAAACTGCCTTAGTGAACCGATCAGTGCCTCTAGCCTCATGCTCTTGACATCTCGAGCCTCTTTTTTGTCAGTCACCTTCATATCAAACTTTGAAGTGAGAGATCTGAGAATCTTTCTTACCAGCTTCTCCTTCTGAATTGGTTCTCCGAGAGCATGGGCCTTGTTTGATATATCACAAAGTCTGGCATTAAACTCAGAGATGGTCTCTTCTTCCGGCATCTTCAGGCTTTCAAATCTTGAGTTGATCATCTCCATTCTAGAGATCTTCACTTTGTCCGTTCCCTCATGAACTATTTCAAGGATCTCCCATGCTCGTTTGGCCGTGTCACAGTTGGAGATCAACCTGAAATTGTTAGCATACACAGCAGCAAATATAGCATTCAAAGCCTTGAATTTTCCAAATGCTGAGGCTACCTCATTGACAGACCACTTGCTTTCAGGTTGCTTGTGTGCAACTCTTGTGCTGTCGATAGTCATAGGTTGAGACCACTATGGTATGACTGCCCTCCATGCCGTTTCATCGATAGCTTTAATAAAAGCCTTCATCCGAGCCTTCCAGTAGCTGTAATTTCCCCCTTCGAGCAGTGGTGGTCTGCTGGTGCTTTGTCCTTCTTTCATGGTGGCCATAGATGACATCAACGCACTCCCGGATCACACTATGTATGTTGAGTGATGGACTGATAGAGCCTATTTATACGCGCTATTTAGATCCTAACACTGTGCTTGTTTGCATTATTTTGTGTACAAGATTACTGGTTTCCGGTATTTTTATATTCCAGGACAAAACAAGGGCCTAAGTCGGATACGTGCTAATAGGCGCGTTTAAGGAGCGCAACACACAGCCTGCCGAGCTAGCAGCGCAAACAGGTTAGGAAGTGGCAGATTCAGACTGCGGTGCGCAGACCGACTGCGTGAACCAATGTGCGCAGAGAGCCATGCGCAGGATAGTGATGTTTCCAAATCTTGAACACCATAGGATTTGGAAGTTGCCAAGACTGTCCTCGGGCCTCATGAGCAGTATATAAAGGGAGGAAGGCTAGGGTTTGAATCATCATCACAGACACACAACAACACCCGAGAGAAAGCTAGAATTGAAAAACACACGAGCTGCTGCGAGGACTTGCGCTAGCCGACTGCGCGAGCCGAGATACAGCAACCTGCACGCACCTGCTTGTTACTGTTTTCTTGGACACTTTAGCTTTTATTTACTATTTCTATGATGTTTACTACTAGCATGTCTAGCTAAACGCTTTGTATCGGTTGGGCATGATTCTATGAGTATTTCCTTTGAGACTTGTGCTAAATGCATAGTTAGTTTGCTTGTATTAGTTCTGTGCACACGGTTGACAGCTAGTTGCATGAGTAGGGGAAGCCTTGAACCGCAATCTTACTCTTACTACTTGTTTGTTATATGTTAAATTAGTTGGTAGCTTGACGGTGACAACTAGGAGTAACGCGCTAGAATAATCAGCTGCTACTGTGACAGGATTCGTAGCTGCTTAGACTAGTTTCAAGAATTAATAGCTCATGAACTTTGATCGGAACATGCGCACATGTTAGGAAGCCTTGATCGGACACTAACTTCAGTAAATCGAACTATAGACGTTTAGAGTCAATGATAAGGAATACATTCATAGAGGATTGTCTGCACCGATACTTTTCATAGTCATAGTACTTAATCTCTACTGCCTGCGCACGTCTAGTGCAAATTCTGCTTCCACTACTGTTCTTTCGCGCACCTGTGCAACCCAATCACTCACAACCCAATTTTCGTAAGTTGTAGGTTACTAGCTAGAACGAGTCTGCTTGCTCCTTGTGGGATCGACCCTGACTTAGCCGCTATACTAAGTGGAGAAGGAAGGATTAATTTGACGCGTACAACGACGCGCGATCATGGACTCTGATACCAATTGAAATTTACAGCGCCGCTGATCTCAAGTTACAGCTTCAGCTGTAGCACTCTCTGTATCTTTGTGCGGAAATTATTCTTGTGATGAATAAGAAAGACCCCAATAATTTGTTCATCCAGTTCGACAACTTGCCTCTGTCTGGGGAGGATCACTCTCCGATCCTCAAGACTTCACTATCACGGTTCAAAGTACAAAGGACTCTCACCTCTAATTCTCATCTAGTCGAAATCTTTCGCTTTTTCTAACCCCCAAACTAGCTAGCAGTCTGATCACCATCACGGTGCTACTTACACACTTCCAGTAATGAATAGCTACAGACCTGACACTCAGACTTAGCCTACCCTATTACAATGTGCAGTAGACGGAATGCTTCAGCACACTCTATCTCAGAGTTGCTGTAGACGACTTCTCCAGCACTCTATGCCAATCAGTCCATCTCTCACTGAGTTCCACAAACTCAAAATCTGCTCCTCCTTGATCAATGCCCACCTGACAGTATCAAGGAGAGACGCTCGGGTCTTCAACAGCCTGCGACAGTTTCGTCCGCAGCTGTTCTTCGAAGCTTTTGTTCAACAAGCCACGCTCCAATCGAATTCTATGGATCAAATCTTGATCAAACTCAGCCATTTCTGATCTCTTTAGCACACCTCACAACACCTTCAGTCCTCTGCTATAAACTCAGGTTGTGAGAATTCTCTGCTTCGGTTTCTTCTCTCAACGTCTATATTCATGGGACTGCCTCTGCCTTGCTCTTATATCTTCGTGGATCGCCAGCGATGGAAATCTTGTTGCCTTAGGATTCATAAGTTAGCACATCCTTATCTGACTCTCTTCCTAGATTCTTAAGGTTGTTAAAGATTCTTAAACTTTAGGATCTTTATCTTTTAGAGTATTTCCTCCGACTGAGTGATGACCTCTGCTGGACACTTGATGACAATTGCAATGCTTTCTTGAATCTCTGCTACAATGGCAACACCTCTGTGGACTTCCTCCATGCATCTTGAAGCTTTCTCGGTTATTCTGGTTTAGCTTCAAATCTTCAGGGATTGCTGAAGAAGAATATGTCTTTTACCTTTTGCCTAGTTTGCCTCAGCTTTTGTGGTCCACAGAGTGTTGTAGTAGATCCTTGTGCTTGGTTGATGTATCTCGCCCATTCTTTAGATTGTGCTCCAGCTTCAATGTGTAGTTTTGTCAAGGGATGTCATACCTCAACATCATGTATCTTACAAGTCTACTTACAATGTAGGCAACATTAAGTCCAGTACAGTTCTTTAAGTACATTAGACTGCCTATCACACTCTCATATTCCATTTTTGAGATGCTAGTATTGAATTATGTCAATAGAAGTTCTAGATACACTATAACGTTTTTTTCCAAACTTATCTTAGCTTTTGTCAACCGTAATCTTGATACCCAAAATTACATTGGCTAGTCTCAAATCTTTCATATCGAACTTAAAATTTTAATAAAGACTTTATAGACTTAACCAGGAGATCACTTTTTCTCATAATGAGCATGTCATCAACATATAAACACAGAATCACTTAACCACGTTTAGTGTTCTCTATGTATACACAATTGTGACACTCGTTGATTTTGTAACCATTTAAAATCATCATGTTGTCAAACTTTACATGCCACTATTTTGGTGCTTGTTTTAAGCCATAGAGAGTTTTCAGAAGTTTACAAACTTTTTTCTCTTACCCCGGCACTATACAATCCCCGGGTTGGTCCATATGGATTTCTTCCTTAAGATCTCCAAAAGACCGTTTTTATATCCATTTTGTTAAGGATTGTGGCATCCTTGACAAAATTTGTGCAATGTGTAGTTGCTACAACAACATGTGAAGCAAATAGCTGAAGCAATCTGAAGACTTCTTGCGATGATCAAAGGTTACTGATCAGAGGAAGTTTCCTTAAATGTTTTTAGGAAATACTTGCTGCAACAGAATTGCAAATCTTCTTGGAGAAAATATGATTCCTAAATTGCGTTTAGGAAAGAAGTTGTTACAATCGAATCTCAACGACTTGCAAAGATCGTGGAAGAGATCGGGAGTGCTAAGGAGGTTTGAGGAAGGTTCCTAAAATTGTTTTAGGAAAGAAGTTGTTGTAACCAAATCTCAACAACTTGCTAAGATCTTGGAATAGATTGTGATTGCTAAAGAAGATTTAAGAAGTGTTCTCAATCCTAGTGGGAATAGGATTTCTATAATCCTCGATGGGCTGCCAGTATAGAAGTGGCCCTTCTAATTTTACATCTCATTCTATTTATACCCTTTGAAAATTTTCATTTTACCCGCAGTGCCTGAATCACTTGATTCGGGCAAGGCTTAAAGAAACGGATTCGGACAACATGTTCGAATCATTTACTCAGAGTTGTTTAGGGCTGGGCAATTCACTTTGTCTTGGCCGAATCACTTTTTGATTCAGTCAACCCTTATTTGATTCGGTCAAGATCCTTGTAGAGCTAAGCTGATTCGAGCACCTGGGCGAATCACTTTTTGATTCGGCCGTATCATATACTCAGTGGGGTTTCTGCTTGGGCTAATCGATTTTATTGGCCGAATCACTTTCTGATTCGGTCAAACTCCATTTCATTGAAATTTCACAGTGTCTCAGTCAGACAGATTTGTGAACAAGCAGTTGCTGCAGCACACTCTTGTTCTCTCGGAAATTGTCTCAGCAAACAATGAACAAGACAGAAGTTTGTTCACCCAGTTCGGCCAACTGCCTACGTCTGGGGAGGACTATTCTCCAGTCCTCAATCCACTAAACACAAAGGTCTCCAAGTACACTCGGTTACAACTCCACGCAACCTATGCTACTCAACCTTGTGTGGATCACTCGACACAATCAGAACAGGCTCTGACTTGTGTCTGCACACCCTCTACAAATGTCAATCTAGAATAGCTACTGTCTCCCCGAAACTCAGCCTATTCTAAACTACACTGAACTCTGCAGGGTTGCTGTAGCAACTGTTGTAACACACAGCTGAAGCACAATTTGTCCGCGTCGCTCCAAAGCCTTCTGCCGAGCCGTTCGAACGATTCCACGAGCGCTGCACACTCTGGAATACTCCCCCTCACTCAGTGACCACCTGCCACTAGCGAGAATTGCCGCTTAGACACTTGACCGAGCCACACACCCGTCAGTTCTTCCGCGGCTGCCCTTGATCAACCAACAAGCAACAAGCTCTGAATTGGCTTCCAGATCAAGCTCGAATCAGACTTTGCAAGTCCTGATTCCCTTCTGCTTCTATCACCACAGCTCTGCGCTCACGCTCTGCTCTCGGGTGATGATAGAAGAATTCGTCCGTCACACACCAAAATTGCTCTCTCTGAATTCTGTGTATGCACTCGTGTATCCCTCAGCTTCGATCAACCATTCTGCTCTAAACCCCTTCTTCTTAAATAGCAGCACCAGCTTTAAGCAATGTCCAGGTTTAGGCAATGTCCCAAAAAGAACAATTATCTCCTAAAATCTAGGAGATTAGATTTGATATTTATCTACAATGCAAACTCCTTCTCTGACTAGTAAACCTCACTGGAATATACTCCACAGCTTTTTAGAAATTCTTCAGATGCTCTCCGTAGAGTTTCCAGCCCTTCTAGACACGCCCAGATTGCTGCTGCTTCTCGGACAGATGATGCAGCCAGTTGAACAAGCTCCTGCTATAGCATCCCCTGCTACAGCTGCTGCTAGTTCACTTCTGCTGGACTGCTTGTGTACTTGTGCTGTAGCAACTCCTTGTTCACTAGTGCTAGTTTTGTCAAACACTGCCATACTACATTATCAGATTCGGTCAACCTCCTTGTAGAGCTGAAGTGATTCGGACATCTCGCTCCTCCCTTGGCCGAATCACTTCTGATTCGGTCAACCTTACATGTGATTCGGTGAAACCACTCAACTTCTGATTCGGTCAACCTTACATGTGATTCAGTTTTGTTTTTGAACACCCACTTTGTGCCTATAATATTTACTCCATTTGGTCTATCTACCAGATCCCAAACATCATGTCTTTCAAACTCTGCCAATTCTTCCTGCATCGCCATTATCCAGAATTCATCACTCATGGCTTCCTTGAAATTCTTGGGTTCAATGCTAGACATAAAACATGTATTAAGGTAAGCATGGCTTCTGGTTCTTCTTCTTTCTGACGGGTCTCCAATTACATTTGTCAGGGGATGATTCTTCTGAATCTTCTTCGGAGGCTGCCTTGAAGGTGGATTGGAAGTTTCAGAGTTCACATCTTCAGACATGCTTTCAAATTGTATACCTGGGTTTTCTGCTTCAGCACTTGCTGTAGCATCTTCTGAAGCCACAGCTTGTTCACTTCTGTTCTGACTGACAGACACCTCCTCAAGATCAGAGTCTTCATCATCAGTGACAGTATCAGAGGGAGGCACTTCTTCAGCATCGTTGACAACAACATTTATGGATTCCATTACTGTATGTGTCCGCTGGTTGTTGACTCGATAAGCTCTGCTGTTTGTTGAGTAGCCCAGAAACAGACCAGGATCACTTTTTGGGTCTAGTTTCTGCCTATACTCCCGATCTCTTAGAATAAAATAGTCACTTCCAAAGACGTGAAAGTATTTAACTGTGGGCTTCTTCTGATTCCAGAGCTCATAGCAGGTCTGGTTGGTTCCTCTCTGTAAGGTGACTCTATTGATGATGTAACATGCGGTATTCATAGCCTCTGCCCAGAATTTCAGGGGAACCCTCTTAGCATGGATCATGACTCTGGCCATTTCTTGGATTGTTCGATTCTTTCGTTCCACTACATCATTCTGCTGAGGGGTAATGGGAGAGGAGTACTGATGTGAGATACCCCTTTGTCGACAAAAATCATCCATATCTTTGTTTTCAAATTCCCTGCCATGATCACTGCGAATGCTGCTGATTCTGAGGTTTTTCTCTTGCTCTAGACGAGACACCAGCGACACAATGACTCTCACAGTATCTGATTTTTCTCTGATAAAATCAATCCAGGTGAATCTGGAGTAGTCATCAACACAGACAAATGCATACCTTTTTCTGCCCAGACTCTCGACTTCCATTGGTCTCATCAGATCCATGTGAATCAACTGTAGAGGCCTAGTGGTACCAATATCTTTGACTCTTGGATGCGAAGCCTTCTTTTGTTTCCCAATCTGACAGTCACCACAGATAGAGTCTGTCTCCCCTTTTAGCAGCGGTATTCCTCTGACTAGACCTTCTGTAGCAATTCTCTTCAGAGTTCTCAGGTTAACATGCCCCATCCTTCTGTGCCATAGAATCATTTCCTCGGCCTTTGTCAGCATACATTTCTGAATCGGTGAGTTTGAACTCACATTGAGAAGATAACAGTTGCTCTTTGATCTGGCTCCTTCCATTATACATTTTCCAGATTTGTCGAGGACTTTGCATGAGTCTTTCGTAAATTTTACCTGTTTAGTCCCATCACACAGCTGACTAATGCTTATGAGATTTGCCTTTAGCCCTTCCACTAGAAGAACATTGCTCAGGCTCGGCATCCCTTCAACTGCCAAAGTTCCCCTTCCTAGAACTCTTCCTTTTAGGCCGTTACCAAACTTCACACGTTGTTCCAAACAGGGTGTAATGTTTTTCAAGAAGGATCTTTCTCCTGTCATATGTCTTGAACAACCACTGTCAAAGTACCAGCTTATCTTGTCCGAGGTGCTAGCTGTGCTGACAAGAGCGAGGAGCTGAGTCTGCGCATGATTCTGCCTGACAGGTTCCCTGGCTGAAGCTATTCCGGCATGAGCTGAGGAACAGTTTCTTTTTATGTGACCTTTGCGACCGCAGCTGTAACATTTTTTTTACTTTGAAGCTCTCTTGTAACGGTGATACAGAGGTTGCTGTAGCAAGTCCTGGTTCAATCTTCCTTGTGTTTTTCTGCCTCTTCTGACAGACCTATATCTGGCCAAGTTGCATTCATCTTCACTCAGCTCTTTCTCGTCTCCACTTCCACTGGCAGAGAGAGCCCTCTTTTTCATCGGTTTGCTAGTGCAGTTTGTCGATGACCGTAGCCTGCACAGTTCCAGCATTGGACTCCCTTCTTCATTTCTTTCTTTTCGTCTTCATTATTAGCCGGTTCCTTCCCTTTTCTGTTATTTTCACGGCCCCTTCTGAATTGTTTTCGTGAAGAAGAGCTTTTCCCAGTTCTGGATTCCATGTTCTTCAGAAGCTTTCCAAGATTCTTAACAAGCATACTCAGCTGATCTTCTGGAACTGGCTTTCTGGATTCTGCTTCAGCTTTTAGTCCAACATCCTTGTCCTTAGCAGTGATGTTTTCTCTAACTAGCTTCATCTCAAATTGTTTGAGAGACCCCATCAATTCTTCAAGCCTCAAAAATCTGACATTTTGAGCTTCTTCAATGGCCGTCACTTTCATGTCAAATCTTATGGGCAGCGATCTAAGAACCTTTCTGATCAGCTTTTCTTCTGGGATGGGTTCACCAAGAGCATGGGCTTCATTTGCAAGATCATAGAGTTTAGCATTAAACTCAGTCACAGTCTCCTCTTCCAGCATTCTCAGATTCTCAAACTGTGTAGCAATGATCTGGAGTCTTGACAGCTTCACTCTATCAGTTCCTTCATGTGCAGATTGCAGAATTTCCCACGCTTGTTTGGCCATGTCACAATTCGATATCAACCTGAAATTGTTAGCATCAACTGCAGCAAAAATTGCATTCAGGGCCTTTGAATTACCAGTTGCTGCAGCTCCCTCTTCAGCAGTCCATTGTTCTTCAGGCTTTATCCGTGTGACTCCCTGTTCATCCATGGTAATTGGGGGAGACCACTGGATCATTATTGCTCTCCAGGTCTTCTCATCAATGGCCTTGAGAAAGGCTTTCATCCTAGCCTTCCAATATCCATAGTTGCTTTCTTCCAACAATGGAGGTCTGCTTGTGCTCTGTCCTTCTTTCATTGTCATGGCTACTTTAGACACACTGTAGAATCTTTTACTCTGTGTGTCGAGCTCCCGCTCTGATACCAATTGAAATTTCACAGCGTGTCAATTAGGCAGACTTGTGAACAAGCAGTTGCTGCAGCACACTCTTGTTCACTCGGGAATTGTCTCAACAAACAATGATCAAGACAGAAGTTTGTTCACCCAGTTCGGCCAACTGCCTACGTCTGGGGAGGACTATTCTCCAGTCCTCAATCCACTAAACTCGAAGGTCTCCAAGTACGCACGGTTACAACTCCACGCAACCTATGCTACTCAACCTTTGTGTGGATCACTTGACACAATCAGAACAGGCTCTGACTTGTGTCTGCACACCCTCTACAAATGTCAATCTAGAATAGCTACAGACTTCTCAAGACTCAGCCTATTCTAAGCTACACTCAACTCAGCAGGGTTGTTGTAGCAACTGCTGTAACACACAGCTGAAGCACAATTTGTCCGCGTCGCTCCAAAGCCTTCTGCCGAGCCGTTCGAACGATTCCACGAGCGCTGCACACTCTGGAATACTCCCCCTCACTCAGTGACCACCTGCCACTAGCGAGAATTGCCGCTTAGACACTTGACCGAGCCACACACCCGTCAGTTCTTCCGCGGCTGCCCTTGATCAACCAACAAGCAACAAGCTCTGAATTGGCTTCCAGATCAAGCTCGAATCAGACTCTGCAAGTCCTGATTCCCTTCTGCTTCTATCACCACAACTCTGCGCTCACGCTCTGCTCTCGGGTGATGATAGAAGAATTCGTCCGTCACACACCAAAATTGCTCTCTCTGAATTCTGTGTATGCACTCGTGTATCCCTCAGCTTCGATCAACCATTCTGCTCTAAACCCCTTCTTCTTAAATAGCAGCACCAGCTTTAAGCAATGTCCAGGTTTAGGCAATGTCCCAAAAAGAACAATTATCTCCTAAAATCTAGGAGATTAGATTTGATATTTATCTACAATGCAAACTCCTTCTCTGACTAGTAAACCTCACTGGAATATACTCCACAGCTTTTTAGAAATTCTTCAGATGCTCTCCGTAGAGTTTCCAGCCCTTCTAGACACGCCCAGATTGCTGCTGCTTCTCGGACAGATGATGCAGCCAGTTGAACAAGCTCCTGCTATAGCATCCCCTGCTACAGCTGCTGTTAGTTCACTTCTGCTGGACTGCTTGTTTACTTGTGCTGTAGCAACTCCTTGTTCACTAGTGCTGGTTTTGTCAAACACTGCCATACTACATTATCAGATTCGGTCAACCTCCTTGTAGAGCTGAAGTGATTCGGACATCTCGCTCCTCCCTTGGCCGAATCACTTCTGATTCGGTCAACCTTACATGTGATTCGGTGAAACCACTCAAGTTCTCCCCGAGTCAATTTGATTCGTCCAGCTGAGGGTGATTCGGCCATGCTGGTGGGCGAATCACTTTTGCAGTTTGCTCAATCTTGTTGTTTTTGATCTCGACCGACCGAAATTCATCCAGATTTTCTTCGGGCCACTTCATATTGTGTAATACATATTTTAAACCTGAAATGAGCAAAGAAAACATCAAATGACTTTATAAAATAGCGGAACAAACAAGAGGTAAGGGGAAAAATATGGACAAATATAAGGTCATTTGTCCGCTTATCAAAACACCCCACACTTAAGTCTTGTTCGTCCCGAACAAGTATATGCATAAGTCAGCAGAGAGTAAGAGGCTAGATCATATATGACAATATCAAAGCATGTAGCACAACTTACGCACATATAGCACATCCACCCCCTACTCATGTAACCTAACCTAAAAGTAACTAAACGAAGAAAATTAAAATCTACTCTTAACTCACTGTCGTAGGAATCACGGATTTATTTAGCATATGCATCAGGCCTTTAAACCCCTAGGCTACCCTATTGGACGAGTTATAATCTCATGAGAGTTTTCAGAATTGGAATACTCACAAATCCTACTTGCAATCATCCAAAAGAGTTTAAAAGCCAAATATAGTTTGCTAAGCAAGTAGTTTTTTATCAGCCCACATAATAATGAAGTTGTGCAAATCATTCACTTCACGCAAACTCTAAGGATCTTTCACTTCAATATGATAACAAATATTCATAGAGTTGATATCAAAACTAGCATTCGTCAAATTCAAATTATCACTCAATTTTCTATGCAAGTAGTATGAAGAAAAGCGTCTCTTACTCGAATTTTGTCGAGTCAATCACACATGCTTGCTAAGGGCAAGTCCATATGCTCATGACAACAAACTCATTCTCAAGTTTTAGACTATACGTCATAATCCGTAAGAGAAGAGGAGTTTCGACATTGAAAAATTTAAATTCCACTCGTACAAATCTTGATGCTTAAGTAATAAATTATGAGGGTCATACTTTAGACGTTTCCTAAGAACCAATTGCAAATGCTTTACTTACACTCATGCGAAAGAAATTGCAGAATAGGCACAAAGTCAAGAATTAAGTGTGTTTATTATTTTTTTGGGTATATACAAATACTTTCAAGGGGGAACTTACCTTCCTAACCTTCGGCATTTGTAAAACTTTTCCTTGATCCACAAAAAACAAACAAATAGTATTGTTGTGTTTATACAAATGCTTTCAAGGGGAAACTTACCTTTCTAACCCTCGGCATTTGTAAAAACTTAAAAATAAGATTTTTTTTCTTTTCTTGTGCCTCTCTTCTTCTTTTTTTCTTTTCGCAAACACTTCAAAACACTCCACACTTACTACTTGACAATGTGCCTAAGTGATATATAATGGAGCATGGAGTGTGAGCCATAACAAATGCAAAGGCTAAATAGGAACGCTAGAGTCACCTAAAAGCAAACAAAAGCAAGTATAAGGTTTTTGTATGAAAACTGTTTTTATTTTATTCTTGTGCTCGCTAAACTTCACTTCATTTTTCATGCACGGAAGAGCTTAAAAATGAATCAAGCTAAGCTAGTCAAGATGCCGAATCATGGGAATAAAATCATCACAAAGAATGTCAATCTACTTAAAGATATGATTCATGAATTCAAAGCACAACTTATCCCAAATTTTTTTTTTATACTACTTAATTGCTTAGCAAACATTACTCCGTGTGATCAATATTTAAAGCTAGCATGAAAGCAATCATGTGAGTATAATGTGCTCAAAGTAAATGCGCAACATAGGATCATGGTGCTAAGAAAAATAAAAGCGAAAGCACAAAACACCCCACACTTGAAAATATGCTTAGTCCTTAAGCAATATAAAGAATAAAGAATAGTAAAAAGAAAGTTGCGAAGGAACTTCTCTCATGTGGAGGTAGCCAAATGCACATCCGCCCGTATTCGTGAATGATGCTCTAGTCGGTTGCAATAAATCTGAAACTCAAGAAAAAGGGTTAGCGCAACAGCTGAATTCCCAAAGGAAAAATAGCTAGCTATGACATATATAGCAACGCGAAACATATAGCTAGGCAAAAGATTGGAAAATAAGTGCGTGACAATTCAAATGGTGAGTTCACTTAGATATGCCCGTGTGCATCAAAAATCATGAATTAGTGTATTATGGTGCTTGAAAAAGGTTTCGAACAAATGCAAATAAGTTGCATAAATTTCCAAAGTGAATTGAGAAAAGTGCTGCCAAGACTGACCGAATCACTTTCTGATTCGGGGAAGGCAAAAGAAGTGATTCGGCCAACCCTGGGAGAATCAGTTCAGTTCGGATAATATGTGCTTGCCCGAATCAAAATTTGATTCGGTCAAGGCAAAACAATGTGATTCGGCCAGGGTGTCCTAATCAATTTCCTAGGGCAGTTCAAAATGTTGTTCTAAGGAAAAATCTGCCAAATGAAAGAAACATACAAGTACGAAGACCATCTGTCATGCAAAAAACATCGCGGCAAAGCGCGTCAAAGTACAAATGGACTAGTTAAGCAAATCACATAGCAATAAAAGCACCACAAGTCATGACAAACAAAAAAGTAATATAAACATCATTCCTACGCTTCGTGCGCCTCTCGAGATCTGAGTCTTCACTTTCTTCAGTGGCTGTCCCCTCGGCTACATGCTGATTCCCACTGGTGCCACGGCTGCCTGCCCTGGTAGCTCCCTCACCATTTCCTCCATCAACTCTGTCTTCAACCATGGCTGAAATAGAGTCATCGCTCGCGGCTGCAGGCTGCATAGTCGGCTGAGGTAGTGGCTGAGAAAATGGTGCTGGCGGTGGTGGAATGTCTGCAATACCCATGTGTGCTGCCATACGCGCCATGCCACCTCCTTGCCATGCGACGAAATTGTGGACAAGTGTGGATAAGACCTCGTGGGAGCGAATGAGCAACGTGTGAGAATCTGAAAGTGAGTCCAAACGTGCGCTCATCAATCTCAGGTCCTCGTGTGCAAGTGGCTCGGTCTCAGTGGGAGGAGGGGCAGTGGAAGATGGCCTGAATTCTGGAATGGGCTCGAAGATATGGGCAGGGGCAGATTCTGGTACAGGAGGTGGTGTTGGAAGTCGAGGAGCCCCATGTTCTTTTCTCTTCTTCGCTATCCGTTTCTCTAACTGTATCGGAACATCCTTTCGAACAAGCCATTCTTTCGTCTTTATGTCTATCATGTGCATCTTGCGAAGCCCCTCCATGTCAAGCACCTTCTTGGGCAGAGGCGTGCCTCAGTCCAATGTGAAGCCTAAGTGCTTCGCGAGAAGCGAAATAAATGGTCCCCCACCTAAGGCACGCCCCTTGTATTGGGGATTCTGATAAGACTCGAACTGGAGAGTTAAAGCGTGGACAATGCAAACCGGCTGGCCAGAACGAATTTGAAGCAGGAGGTCTATATCTGCGTTGTTCACATACCGGCCACCGTCTTTGCAGATGTGAATAGACGTCGCAATAAAACGATGGATCAGCCGCCAAACTGGGGACTGAATCATCGAAGCTGGCTGAGGTGGGGTGAAGAAAATGTCCTGCTCGGTAATTTCTTTCCAGAACTTGTACCGTTCGCTTTCTCTGAATGTCATGTCGTCCCCATACTCAGTGCACCCAAATATAGTAGCGACGTCATCGGTGTCTAAGCTAAAAGCCTGTCCGCCCAACCTGAAGTTCCAAAACTGCACAAAGTGCCCCCTCTTGCTCTTGCAATTTGAATCAGCTCGACCATCCTCCCAAGTCGCTGAAAATGAGGCCATAAATTCCTTAACTAGCCTCGGGTAAGTACCCGGATCACTCATCAAGATATAGTGAAGATTACTAACACGTAGATAATCACAAATTTCATCCAAGATTTTAAGCTCATGTAGTGCGGGACGATGCGGGTAAGTGGGAGCTAGTACCTCATAGTTGTTGTGCTGCGCCAACAGGACCTTCATCTGAGCATCGGCAGCCTGAATTTCTCCACTAAAAGGAAAGGGCGTCCTTGCCCTTTCTGCGCTCGAATGTGGGACGATGGCTAAGCTGGTTCGGGCTCGAGATGATTCTCCCACGGGTCTGAATTCTTCGGAGGATGATAATGAGGAGGCACTGACTGGAGATGGCGGGGGGGAGGGAGGGAGGAGAGGAAGACAATGCCGGCAGCAGCTCGCCTCGGTTTTGGCTGGGGCTTTAGGTTTAGCCAGCCCCTTCCCTTTCTGAGCTGCGGACAGTTTCTTGGTGGGCGGCTGTGTTGGTTTCCCAGCTATTTTCATATTGGTGGGAGCCATGGGAGAAGGGCAGGTGGAGAGTGATTCGGCCGGATTAGAGCTGAGTCTTGCATGGGCGAAGCGGCTGGAGCGAGTGTTTCGGGCAAAGCGGCACTCGTGCGGTTGGCCAACTGAGCGGGTGAATTTTCTAGGTTCGCTCGGGAATGAACTGCTGGCGACGGAAGGTTAAGTCGGAGGGAAGGACGCTGGCGACGGACGGAGTGGGAGAGATTTTAGGGTTCGCGGTTCGCTAAGAAAGCGAGAGGAAACAAAGGCTGGTTCGGGATATAAGCCCGAATGAAATTTTATTCGGGCAACGGTGAGTGAAGGGTTGTTGCCTGGATCACGCTTGATTCGGTCGAATCATTTACTTAGTGCTGCGTTAAGGCTGCACGAATCAATTGATTCGCAGACCCCCTGTCCGAATCAAAACTGGTTCGCAGACTTTGCCCGAATTACAAGTGATTCGGGTGGCTAAAAGTGATTCGCCCGAATCATTTACTCAGTGCTGTCTTGAAAAGTTTCAGGTTGCACGAATCAACTGATTCGGGCAAGCCAGAAAACTGATTCGGCCGAATCAACTGCTGTGAGTTAACAGCCACTTTGCATAAATTTTTTCACAGAAATGCACCAGATTCCACAATCACTTAAATATCCCTAATACTCACTCAAAACACCCACACATAAATATTTCTCCAAATAGATGATTAAACCAAAGGGGTAATTCGAGTGCACTCGAACACAAAATCCCTAAAACCTCTAACTTAATATTGGCACGGCGCAACACAAAAGCAAAAATAATTCTACACTACCAACAAGTAGAAGCAAAGGCACCAATACTCACCAGCCTAGTTTAATGTCTTGGCTAAGACATAGCCGATTCCCTTCTTCATAAGAAACACACTTGAGAAGTCCTTTGCGAAGATCCCTTCTCAAGTGGCATGCAAATTTCGGAATTAGGTAGAATCATCCAGCTTGAAGTCTCCAAAGCTCCAAGCTTTGCTCGTCTCCATGGTACGCTTTAATTCGATGGCCATTCACTTTGAAAGTTTCGCCTTCTTAGTTCATCAATTCGAATTAGCCATCTTCGTACACTTTTTCGACCTTGAAAGGCCTCGACCACCTTGATTTCAGCTTCCCCAGCAACGATGCCCTTTTGACACGCTGTGGTTATTGTAGTAGTAAAAATACTAGTCCAATCACGGTGTTCAAACAATATTTATAATTCGAATGACCTCGAGTCGAACCTAAGAGAAAAGCCTAGATTAGTCTAAAGCTAGCTAGTAATGCTAAATGCAAGTCTACTAAATAAAAAGGGGGTTTTACCTCTATGCGAGGTATCTCTATGAATACTAAAGACAAGTTCAAAATTGGTGTGAAGTAAAGTAATAGAGAAAACGTAGTCGGAATCTTATTTCACCTCTAGGTCATGCGATTAGCAACACAAAACTTGTCTAAACCATGAGTAAATTCGAGTGATGGTTCTAGGCTAAGGTATCACACATTCTAAATTCAACTCTCGCTCCTTCTCTAGAATAGGAATAATACCTAAATAGTACGATTCTCAAACTCTCGCTCTATTGAACCGCGTAGAACTAAAGTCTCCTAATCTCAACCTCTCGGTCTATTGATAGTTAACTAAAGTCGCTCAATACTTAGCCTAGTGGAATGTGTATGTCACTCTCGCGCACACACGCAACCTAAAATAATCATGCTTGATCTTCTAAACAACCTAAGTTCAACTCTCATTCCATCCCTAGGTGTTTTATCAATTCATATGAAGAACAAGCAAGAGAAATTTCAACCAAACTTCATTCATATAGATAAAAAGACAAGTCTTGCATTACAATCAAACCTAAGGGATCCATAAGGATCCCAACTACAATGGGACTACTCACTCATGGTGAGTTTGAAAAAAAACATGATATTCAAATTGAAATTGTTCACCAGTTGGATGCAAAAGAGTAGTGGATGAGTAGAGGGTTGATGTAGAGTCTCCAATTGCGTGTCTCTTCCTTCAATCCTTGACAATTCTCCAACTTCTCCAAGAGCCAATCGCCTAGGGTTTCGAATTTTGGAAGAGAGCCCTTCTAATTTTACATCTCATTCTATTTATACCCTTTGAAAATTTTCAAATTTTACCCGCAGTACCCGAATCACTTGATTCGGGCAAGGCTTAAAGAAACTGATTCAGACAGGGTGTTCGAATCATTTACTCAGAGTTGCTTCGGGCTGGGCAAATCACTTTGTCTTGGCCGAATCACTTTTTGATTCGGTCAACCCTTATTTGATTCCGTCAAGATCCTTGTAGAGCTAAATTGATTCGGGCACCTGGGCGAATCACTTTCTGATTCGGCCGTATCATATGCTTAGTGGGGTTTCTACTTGGGCGAATCGATTTTATTAGCCGAATCACTTTCTGATTCGGTCAACCTTGATGATGTAGTATTGCAGTGTTTGACAAAACCAACACAAGTGAACAAGAAGCAGCTACAGCACAAGTGAACAAGCAGCAGCTTCAGCAGGGGATGCTATAGCAGGAGCTTGTTCAAGTGGCTGCATCTCTGTCCGAGAAGCACCAGCGACCTGGGCTTGATTAGAAGGGCTGGGAGTTCTACGGAGAACATCAGAAGAATTTCTAAACTGCTGTGGAGAATATTCCAGTGGGGTTTCCTAGCCAGAGAAGGAGATTTGTGTTGAAGATCAAAATCAAATCTAATCTCCTAGATTTTAGGAGATAATTGTTCTTTTCGGGACATTGCTTAAACCTGGTCTTGCTTAAAGCTGGTGCTACTATTTAAGAGAAAGGGGTTTAGAGCAGAAAGGTTGATCGAAGCTGAGGGATACACGAGTGCATACACAGAATTTAGAGAGAGCAATTTTGGTGTGCGACGGACGAATTCTTCGATCATCACCCGAGAGCAGAGCGTGAGCGCAGAGCTGTGGTGACTGAAGCAGAAGGGGACCAGGACTTGCAGAGTCTGATTCGAGCTTGATCTGGAAGCCAATTCAGAGCAGTGGTGCTTGTTGGTTGATCAAGGGCAGCCGCGGAAGAACTGACGGGAGTGTGGCTCGGTCGAGTGTCTAAGCGGTGGTTCTCGCTAGTGGCTGGAGGTCACTGAGTGAGGGGGAGTATTCCAGAGTGTGCAGCGCTCGTGGAATCGTTCGATCGGCTCGGCAGAAGGCTTTGGAGCGACGCGGACAATTGTGCATCAACTGTGCGTTACAGCAGTTGCTGCAGCAACCCTGCTGAGTGAGTGTAGTTTAGAATAGGCTGAGTTTTGTGAAGACTGTAGCTATTCTAGATTGACATTTGTAGAGGGTGTGCAGACACAAGTCAGAGCTTGTTCTGATTGTGTCAAGTGATCCACACAAGGTTGAGTAGCATAGGTTGCGTGGAGTTGTAACCGAGTGTACTTGGAGACCTTCGTGTTTAGTGGATTGAGGACTGGAGAATAGTCCTCCCCAGACATAGGCAGTTGGCCGAACTGGGTGAACAAACTTCTGTCTTGTTCATTGTTTGCTGAGACAATTTCCGAGTGAACAAGAGTGTGCTGCAGCAACTGCTTGTTCACAAATCTGCCTAACTAAGACGCTGTGAATTTTCAAACCTCATTGTAGAGCTGAAGTGATTCGGACATCTCGCTCCTCCCTTGGCCGAATCACTTTCTGATTCGGTCAACCTTACATGTGATTCGGTGAAACCACTCAAGTTCTCCCCGAGTCAATTTGATTCGTGCAGCTGATGGTTATTCAGCCATGCTGGTGGGCGAAACACTTTGTGATTCGGCCGAATCACTTTTGCAGTTTGCTCAATCTTGCATTTTTGATCTCGACCGATCGAAATTAATCCAGATTTTCTTCGGGCTACTTCATATTGTGTAATACATATTTTAAACCTGAAATGGGCAAAGAAAACATCAAATAACTTTATAAAATAGCGGAACAAAGAAGAGGTAAGGGAAAAATTATGAACAAATATAAGGTCATTTTTCCACTTATCAGGTTCCATGGTCGCTCCTTATGGTTGCCACTATTAATCTCTTCTCTTGTGTCCAGCCGTGTTGCTTAACCCATCCACATGCATAACGTTCTTTTTCTTAGGCAAACCTTTAACGCATAGAGTTCCCTTACCAAGCACTTTCCCTTTCAGCCCATTCCCAAAAGGCACGTGTTGTTCTTTGCATGGTTGAATGTTAGTCAGGCAAGTCCAATCCCCGGTCATGTGTCCTGAGCATCCACTGTCAAAGTGCCAGGTTTCTTCCTTCATTGAATTCGACGAGTTATAGGACTCATGGGCATAATGTCTGCTTCTTGACCTATTTCTCGAATTGTCTGGCTATAGACGATCTTCGTGGTCTCCACTACCTGGTTAAGATGGGCCAGAACCCCTTTATATGACCACTTTGGTTACAGAAGTAGCAGATGCATTTATCTCTCCCGATATCATCTCATGTGATAATGTAATATGGCAGTGTTTGACAAAACCAGCACAAGTGAACAAGCAGACCAGCACAAGTGAACAAGCAGCAGCTGCAACAGGGGATGCTATAGCAGGAGCTTGTTCAAGTGGCTGCATCATCTGACGAAGAAGCAGCAGCGACCTGGGCTTGTCCAGAAGGGCTGGGATCGCTACGGAGATCATCAGAAAAATTTCTAAAATGCTGTGGAGAATTTTCCAGTGAGGTTTCCTAGCCAGAGAAGGAGATTTGTATTGAAGATAAAGATCAAATCTAATCTCCTAGATTTTAGGAGATAATTGTTCTTTTTGGGACATTGCTTAAACCTGGTCTTGCTTAAAGCTGGTGCTACTATTTAAGAGAAAGGGGTTCTAGATTAATATCAGTAGAGGTTGTGTAGTCACAAGTCAGAGCGTGTTCTGATTGTGTACTAGTTTCCACTTGAAGTTAAGTAGCATAGGTTGCGTGGAGTTGTAACCGAGTGTACTTGGAGACCTTCGTGTTTAGTGGATTGAGGACTGGAGAATAGTCCTCCCCAGACGTAGGCAGTTGGCCGAACTGGGTGAACAAACTTCTGTCTTGTTCATTGTTTGCTGAGACAATTTCCAAGTGAACAAGAGTGTGCTGCAGCAACTGCTTGTTCACAAATCTGCCTAACTGAGACGCTGTGAATTTCAATTGGTATCAGAGCGGGAGCTCGACAAACAGAGTAAAAGATCCTACAGTGTCTCTGAAGTAGTCACGACAATGAAGGAAGGACAGAGCACAAGTAGACCTCCATTGTTGGAAGAAAGCAACTATGGATATTGGAAGGCTAGGATGAAAGCCTTTCTCAAGGCCATTGATGAAAAGACCTGGAGAGCAATCATGGTCCAGTGGTCTCCCCCAATTACCATTGATGAACAAGGAGTCACACGAATAAAACCTGAAGAACAATGGACTGCTGAAGAGGGAGCTGCAGCAACTGGTAATTCAAAGGCCCTGAATGCGATTTTTGCTGCAGTTGATGCAAACAATTTCAGATTTATATCAAATTGTGACATGGCCAAACAAGCGTGGGAAATTCTACAAACTGCACATGAAGGAACGGATAGAGTGAAGCTGTCAAGACTCCAGATCATTGCTACACAGTTTGAAAATTTGAGAATGCTGGATGAGGAGACTTTCACTGAGTTTTATGCTAAACTCTGTGATCTTGCAAATGAAGCCCATGCTCTTGGTGAACCCATCCCTGAAGAAAAGCTGATCAGAAAGGTTCTCAGATCGCTGCCCACAAGATTTGACATGAAAATGACGGCCATTGAAGAAGCTCAAAATGTCAGATTCATGAGGCTTGAAGAGTTGATGGGGTCCCTCAAACAATTTGAGATGAAGTTGGTTAACGAAGACATCACTTCCAAGGACAAGAATGTTGGACTAAAAGCTGAAGCAGAAGCCAAGAAGCCAGTTCCAGATGATCAGCTGAGTATGCTTGTCAAGAACCTTGGAAAGCTCTTGAAGAACATGTACTCAAGAAATGGGAAAAGCTCTTCCTCGCGAAGACAAGTTAGAAGGGGTGGTGAAAATAAAAGGAAAGGGAAGGAACCGGCTCAGGATGAAGATGAGAAGAAAGAAATGAAAAAGGGAGTCCAATGCTGGAACTGTGAAGGATGTGGACATATTGAGGCTGATTGTCCGAGCAAAACCTTCAAAAATTCAGAGAAAAAGAACAGCAAGTCCCTGACAGCAAAATGGAGTGACTCTGAGGAAAGTGATGAAGAAAACTGTGTTGTGCTAACCAGTGTGTCAGATTTCAACCTCAAAGAACTAAAGATGGATGAATTTCACTATGGGATTGAAGTATCTGAAAGTGAAGATGAAGAGGGCTCATCTGACAGTCTGATTGAGTATCTGGGGAAGATCCTTAAACAGTGTGAGGCAGCTCTTCAGACAAATCAAGCATTGATTGACAGAGTCAAGGTTCTGGAAGAAGAAAGAAGAAAATTTCTCCTCGCATCCAACAGTCAAGTCACCATTCTGAAAAGGGAAGACACAGGAAGACAAGACACTGACATCAGTCCCTCACCAGCAACAGCCAAGGCAGCTGACTCTCAGAAAAATATCTTGGATGAAATTCTGTCTTATCAAAGACTTGGAAAAGGGAGAATGGGGCTTGGGTATACTGGTGAAGAAAGCTCTAGAGGAACAGTTTTCATTAAAGCCTCAGATGCCATGATAGACGAAAAGAATAATTCAGGTGAGCCTCCGAAACCTGCAGGGAAAGATGAAACTAGACAGGTGAACAAGAGGATGCTGCAGCACCTGGCACATAATCCTTCTAAAACAAAGCAAGAGGGTCAGAATAAAAGGAGTTCTTGCACAAGTATTGGGAATCAGAAGACTACCTTCAACCTGAAGCAGCAGCACAGAACCACCTCAGTTGAAAAAGGGAGAGCAAAATCCAGAACCAACACATGCTGCATAGAGACTCGGTACCCAGTTGTTTCTAGAAAGGCTCGTTGCTGGATAGAATCACAGAGAAGGATCTCTAGGACTGCTGCACCAGGGCACTGGATTGCTAAAGACAGGAGGAAACCACAGGTTATACAGGTGTGGAAACCCAAACATGACAAACGAAGAGATAGGAGCCTTGAGGGTCGGAAGACGAGAAACTCTAGACAAACCCAGGTATGGGTAAAGAAGTCACCATCAGAACCTCTCAAGGATCCGCCGAGCAAAGCTGTCTTCCCGAATGAATAGGTGAACTAGCTCGCGTCTGCTATAGCAACCTGGTCAAAATAAGCTTGTTCACATGTTTTGGTTGCTAAAGCTGGGAGAAGGCACATGTGGGGCACGTGATCCAGAAGCTTCAAATTGAGAAAGAAGATAACGGGTAAATCAATTTCTAGGGCAAAGGCAAGTTGAAGGCGCTTCCCAAAAATCGGTGCTGATCATCCCCACTGTGTGTTCCTCAAACCTTCTCAACCCTGCAACAATGGTGAAGACTCGTGGTTTGAAGAAGAATCTGGCAGCAGACCGACAAGGCAGGTCTGAAAGGAGGACCAAGTCGCGCAATGAAGCCCCTGCTCAGCGTCTGGATGTGGTGGTGTGGGAACCAGCTCCTCTCCCTGTGTCGCACAGTGAGCCTTCTCCACAAGAAGAAACTTCGCAGAAACGGAGGCGCGTGGTACGTGACGGGGAACCTATTTCCAGTGCAGCTGTGCTAACTAAAGAGGCTGTGGCTGAGAAAGTCTTGGGAGAAGAACAAGCTACAGAGGATGCTGTAGCAGGTTCTGCAGAAGAGAGGTGCAGAACACTTGTTATGTCCCCGGGCATTGTGGGTGAAGGGGAGGATATAGAAGCTGAGTCTCCTGAACAAGAACCTGCTGCAGCACATCCTCCTTCTCTCTCAGACAAAGGAAAAACCCTTATCCTAATTCCAGTCTCCAGCAGTGAAGAAGAGGAATCAAGTGAAGAAGATGAAGGTACAGCTGGTGCACCGTCTGAGAGAAGATCTACATTGGCAGACACAACTGCAATCACAGTGGGAGGTATTTGGTTCAGAAATAGGAGTGCTTCTCAATCCTGGAGTGCTGTTGAGAGGAAGCATATTGTGTCAGAAAAGAGGTTGGACATTGACAAGTACAAATCAGCAGCAATTATCCAGCTTCTCACTGAGGTAAACCTTCTCAAGTCCCTAACCTTTCCATTCAGATTCAATATAGCTCTGGTTAGGGAATTTATTGTGAATATGGAAGAGAAGTTTGGTGAGGAAGGAGCGGATGAGTTTGGAAAGAGTTGGGTACGGGGTAAGACAGTTCTTATTACCCCTGAAAAAATTGATGAATTTCTTGAGATCCATGAGAATGCCAGAGCTCCCACTAATGTTCAGCCAGAGATGCTGGCTAAGGTTCTGACAGGGGGAGTGTGCCTGTCTTGGGGCGGTCCAAACTTGAGTGCTGCCGAACTAACCTCCAAGAATGCCCTGCTGTATCATCTGGGCATTAGAAACTGGATCCCCAGCTCTCACAGGGGGAAGGTTAGCAGAGCCTTTGCTAACCTTCTCTACTCCATTGGGAAGAGGAGGCGAATCAGCCTGGGCAGTGTGATGTTTACCCAGCTGGCTACTCATGCCGGCAGCGCTTCCTCCAGCAAGCCCATTGCGCTCCCCTCCCTCATCTATGGGATGATGGTCTCACAGCATCCGGAGCTTGGTGAGATTTCTGAAGGTTTATCTAAGGAGCTGCAAGTCTTCACAGTAGACCACAAGTTGTTCAAAGGGAAGCATGCAGTGGACATAGCTTATGAGGATCCACTTCTGGTTGGTGATTCAGCCCCAGCTCCCCTGGAGGATTCTCTTCCCCCTGCTGCAACAATTCAATCAGCCCTCCGTACCATAATTGTGAGCCATCTCAGATCTGAGCTGGTCATCCTTGAAGCTGAAGCCAAAAGGAGGGATGCTAGGCGCGGACAGATCAGAAGTCTGCTCAGAGACCTGGAGTTCCCGGCAGATGAGGAGCAGGCCCCTTGAGCATCTGTGACAAAAAGGGGAGTATAGTTGTAGGCTGATGAACTGATTTTTTTGACCCTGCGTGGTCGTGCTACGGCCGAGTGTGGCCACCTCTTACTTTCTTACTCTTTTGTTGAATTTCTTTCATTTAGAGTATTTTCTGTTTCATGGAAGTGTGCATAAGTGCTCTAGGGTTTTTTCAAAATGCCAAGGGGGAGATTGATAATGTAATATGGCAGTGTTTGACAAAACCAGCACAAGTGAACAAGGAGCTGCTACAACACAAGTGAACAAGCAGACCAGCACAAGTGAACAAGCAGCAGCTGCAGCAGGGGATGCTATAACAGGAGCTTGTTCAAATGGCTGCATCATCTGACGAAGAAGCAGCAGCGTCCTGGGCTTGTCCAGAAGGGCTGGGATCGCTACGGAGATCATCAGAAGAATTTCTAAAATGCTGTGGAGAATTTTCCAGTGAGGTTTCCTAGCCAGAGAAGGAGATTTGTATTGAAGATAAAGATCAAATCTAATCTCCTAGATTTTAGGAGATAATTGTTCTTTTTGGGACATTGCTTAAACCTGGTCTTGCTTAAAGCTGGTGGTGCTATTTAAGTGAGAGGAGTTCAGAGCTGAGAGATTGATCGAAGCTGAGGGATACACGAGTGCATACACAGAATTCAGAGAGAGCAATTTTGGTGTGTGACGGACGAATTCTTCGATCATCACCCGAGAGCAGAGCGTGAGCGCAGAGCTGTGGTGACAGAAGCAGAAGGGAATCAGGACTTGCAGAATCTGATTCGAACTTGATCTGGAAGCCAATTCAGAGCAGTGGTGCTTGTTGGTTGATCAAGGGCAACCGCAGAAGAACTGACGGGTGTGTGGCTCGGTCGAGTGTCTAAGCGGTGGTTCTCGCTAGTGGCAGGTGGTCACTGAGTGAGGGGGAGTATTCCAGAGTGTGCAGCGCTCGTGGAATCGTTCGAACGGCTCGACAGAAGGCTTTGGAGCGACGCGGACAATTGTGCTTCAGCTGTGTGTTACAGCAGTTGCTACAGCAACCCTGCTGAGTGAGTGTAGTTTAGAATAGGCTGAGTCTTGAGAAGTCTGTAGCTATTCTAGATTGACATTTGTAGAGGGTGTGCAGACACAAGTCAGAGCTTGTTCTGATTGTGTCAAGTGATCCACACAAGGTTGAGTAGCATAGGTTGCGTGGAGTTGTAACCTCGTGTACTTGGAGACCTTCGTGTTTAGTGGATTGAGGACTGGAGAATAGTCCTCCCCAGACGTAGGCAGTTGGCCGAACTGGGTGAACAAACTTCTGTCTTGTTCATTGTTTGCTGAGACAATTTCAAAGTGAACAAGAGTGTGCTACAGCAACTGCTTGTTCACAAATCTGCCTAACTGAGACGCTGTGAATTTCATCATGATGTTGTTAAAGAGGTTGTTGTAGCATCCGATGCCTGTTTCTTCTGGGTATTTTTCTCTAAAACTGTTTTTGAAGTATGGGCCGCCTATCCACCTTTTGCATTCCATATGCAGGTTGTTCTCGTTCCTTAGCTTTAACAAACTGCGTCTTTCCAGAACCACTCTATCCTGTGTAGCCAAGGCCAGTATTTCCTCCACCATACCTTTGACATGCTAAAAAGGTATCGAGGTTGCTAGATCCGCTATTTAGCATCTTCACCATTCTTTTGTGTTGACTCATCTCTTCCATCAAAGGAGCATATCCTTTCTCACGTTTTTTGGCTTAATTCGTCAGGGAGGTGACAGTCTGGCTTAGGCAATTCTTCTCAGTCTTCAGAGCATCCACTGTTTCCTATAAGCCTTCTTTTTCTTCTTTTAGCCGAGATACCTTTATATTCAGATCCTTATTGACTTCAATTACTTCCTGCCACTTTTGGTGCATTATGGCAAATTTTTCAGCTAGACATTCCTCCGTAAGTTCTTCATCATCGCCGCTCTCTAAGTTTGAAGCTTGTTTCTAGGTTCAGCTTCATGCTCACTGTCTTTTGAGCCTTCATCACTCCATTTGGCAGTATGGGTCTTGTGGTCTTCTTCTTTTGGCTACTCGGGCATTTTGATAGAATATGGCCTAGACCTTCAAATTTCCAGCAACGAATTGCCTTCTACCTGTCCTTTTATTCTTCACGTTTTGATCTGCAGTCCTATTCTTCCTTGGAAAATCTCCTCCTCTCCTAAACCGATTTCTAAGGCCAGATTGTTGTCCAAAATATGAGGTTTTCTGGTCAAATATCTTCATAATCTTTCCAAAGTTTTTGGTCACTAGTGCAAGTTGCTGCGACATCTCCTCAAGCAATCCTTGTCTGACTTTTGTTTTAGCTTTTAGTCCAATGCTCTTCATATGGGATGGTGGAGCTTCCTCTAGCAGCTTCATCTCAAATTTTTTAAGAGAATCAATTAGTGCTTATAGCCTCATGTTCTAGATATCTTGAGCTTCCTCCATTGCGGTAACTTTCATAGAAAATCTTGGACGCAGTGATCTTAGCACATTGTCATGGTTTCTTCTTCATGCATCCTTAGGTTCTCAAACTTTATGATGATCATCTGGATCCTTGATGTCTTCACTTTGTTTGTGCCCCCATGGGCTGCGTCCAGAATGTCCCATGCGTGTTTCGCAACATCACAATTTGATATCAGCCTAAAGTTATTGGCATCTACTGCATCAAATATGGCGTTGAGAGCCTTGGAGTTTCCAGAATCTATAGCATCTTGTTTTGTAGTCCATTAATCCTCAGGTCTCTTCTGTGCTACTCGCGCATTGTCTATCATAAGAAGATGCATGCACTCCGAGACCACAGCCCTCCAAGCCTTCTCATCTATGGCTTTCAAGAATGCTTTCATGCGTTCTTTCCAATAGCTATAATTTCCTCCTTCAACCAACGGGGTCTGATTGTGCTTTGCCCTTCTTTCATATTCATCTTAGTTGTCAGCAATGGGCGTCCAGATTCCATTATATGTGTCGAGAAACCTGCTCTGAAACCAATTTAAATTAGGCGTGCTGCTAGTGTTTGGATTAGTCAGGTTCCTATAGCAACCTCTTACGACACTTGGGTGTAATCTTGGTAGGGCCGAACCTGAAAGACTCAAAGACTTTGGTTACCCAGTTCAGCCAGTGCCTACGTCTAAGGACCACTTCTCTCTTTGCTTGTCGCTCTGCTTGCGATTTCTTTGTGTGTCTCTTACTCATAGAGATGCTGCCTATATATATTGGCAACCCAAGGTGGATTATAGAAATCCAGATTTAGGACTCTTCCTAAAACATTTTAGCAAATCCCAATCTTCTCTAAGATTTTTGCAATTTGTTGAGATTTGATTGTAACAGCTTCCTTCCTAAAAGCAATTTAGGAACCATATATTTTCACGATCTTCATAGGTTGTTGAGATTCGAATGTAATAACTTCTTTCCTAAACGCAATTTAGAAATCATTTCCCCAAGATCTTCTTCAAGATCATCTCCAAGATGATTGGCAATTCAGTTGCAGCAAGTATTTCCTAAAAACATTTAGGAAACTTCCTCTGATCTTCTCGCCGTCTTCAGGTTGCTCCAACTTCTTGCTTGACTGCTTGCTGTAGAACCTGCCAGATCAACTGCCGCAGTCCTTAACAGAATCTTTTGCCAACTTACTAGCATTTTGAACATATTGCAACACTATAATCTAGAAAATGCCGTGTTCTGGCAAACATTACATGTTGAAGGAAATAAAATCAATGTAAATCAAAATTTCAAGCCTTTTGCACCGCCATTAGAAGCTTTCTTCCATTGTCACCTAGTTCTTCGTATTATAGGGACGCACTTGTATGAAAAAATACGAAGTATTATTGGTTGCGTTAGGTAGACATGCGACTAATCTCTTGAGGAACTTTGTGTGAAGGTATGTGGCATCATTGACAAACTCCTACAAAGTGCACTAGAGCCTGCTACAGCAAGTATGGAAAGAAAACAGCTGATGAAGAGCATTCCAGAGTGAGCAAACTCAGTAAGTGGCGCTCCAGATGAAGACATTAAGTGGCTAATGTCTTCACGAGGAGCGCGACCTAATGTTGCCTTGGGGCGCTCGGAATTCTGGAAGAGGTCATGAAGACATCAGCTTGTGCAATTTGGGTAGAGATCTTTCTCAGTGCTCAAGCAGTGGAGTAAGCAAGTGGTATAGCAACCTCTGGAGCAGAAGTTCAGTAGCAGAAGTATTGCACACCTTCAGACAGCTTGTGCTACAGCAGATGCTGAAGCTAAAATGCTGTAGCAGAAAATCAAAGCTTTCTCGGAGATTGTATTCAAACAACAAATCAGTGGACCGAAGGGCTTCCGGAAAGAGCTGAATATTCAGGAGAATATTTCTGGAGTGTCTCTCAAGAACAAGGGCAGATTTGTTGAGTGAAGATTTGATTGGAAAATCAAAACTCCTAATCTTGTAGAGATCTTGGAGGATCTTCCTTAAAATTGATGGGATTGTTTCCTAAAGCACTTAGGAAATTCCAGCAGAAGCAAACAACACCAGCACAAGTGAACAAGGAGTTGCTGCAGCTCAAATAAACAAGCAGGCAGCAGAAGTGAACTAGAAGTAGCTTCAGCAGGGGATGCTGCAGCAGGTGCTTGTTCAAGTTGCTGTTTCAACTGTCCGAGTAGCAGCTGTCTGCTGGGCTCGGTTTGAAGGTCTGGCTGCTCTGCGGAGGCTCTTAGAAGAATTTCTAAAATACTGTGGAGTATTTTCCAGCAAGGTTTACTAGTCAGAGAAGGAGATTTGTATTGAAGATAAATATCAAATCTAATCTCCTAGATTTTAGGAGATAATTGATTCTGTTGGGTCAATTGCCTAAACCTGGAAATTGCTTAAAGTGGTGCTGCTATTTAAGCAGAAGGGGTTCAGGGCTGAAGAGGTTGATCGAAGCTGAGGGATACACGAGAGTAGACACAGATTTCAGAGTGAGGATTTTTGGTGTGCTACGGACGTTTTTCTTCGATCATCACCCGTGAGCAGAGCGTTGAGCGCAGAGCTGTGGTGAGTATTGCAGAAGAGAATCAGGACTTGCAGAGTCTGATTTGTGCTTGATCTGGAAGCCAATTCAGAGCTGGGGAGCTTGTTGGTTGATCAAGGGCAGCCGCGGAAGAACTGACGGGTGGAAGGCTCGGTCGAGTGTCGTGCGGCAGTACTCACTAGTGGCAGGTGGTCACTGAGTGAGGGGGAGTTGTCCAGAGTGTGCAGCGCTCTTGGAGAGGTTCGATCGGCTCGGCAGAAGGCCTTGGAGCGACGCGGACATTGTGCTTCAGCTGTGTGTTACAGCTGTTGCTGCAGCAACCCTGCTGAGTCAAGTGTAATTTAGAATAGGCTGAGTTTCGAGGAGAAAGTAGCTATTCTAGATTGACATATTGTAGAGGGTGTGCAGACACAAGTCAGAGCTTGTTCTAATTGTGTTGAGTGATCCACACGGGGTTGAGTAGCATAGGTTGCGTGAGTTGTAACCGAGTGTACTTGGAACCTTTGGATGAGTGGATTGAGGACTGGAGAATAGTTCTCCCCAGACGTAGACAGATTGGCCGAACTGGGTGAACAAACCTGTGCCTTGTTCAATGTTTGTTGTGACAATTTCCGAGTGAACAAGAGTGTGCTGCAGCAACTGCTTGTTCACTAAATCTGTCGAACTAAGACACTGTGAAATTTTCACTTCGTATGATTTCAGATAGACATATTGGTATCTTAAATGCAACTAAAGACCCTAATTGGCCGCCACTTAAAGCATCATCGCGTTTGTTCACGACATCTTGTGTGTAATTTTAATATGAAAATGAAAAATAAGCAACTTAAATATTATCTTGCATGTGTTGCACATCTAAATCAAAATAAGAAATTTATCAAGATGTTTTTGGATTTGAACAAACATCGAAAGATAATGTGAGTGCACTTGGATGGTTGGATTAGCATGACCACAAACGCCTTAAACAATATTTTTAGAGTGGAAGCCATCCTTGCTCACAAATATAAATGTGTAGCAACCTTGCTGCTGACAAGGTCCATCAAGTTTCAAGAGTTGCATAGGCTGATCAGATCATTATATGTCATGGGCGGCAATTTATGTACTAGAAAGAAAACACTAATACCCCACATATTGTCAGCAACATAATGATAATATGGTTGAATTCTGTCACTGACCACCTTCAATACCAACATGACAGTGGATGGTTGCAGTATTATTCAAATGATGGAGAGCTCAATGAGGCTACAAATATTTTTGTATGGACGAAGCCAAACTCATATAAGAGCTGGGCTTGTATGTTTTGTTCCCAAAATAATTCTCGCTTGTATGGGGAAGAATTTGAAACAAACAGACCCGAATTCCAGTTTTTGGCATCTGTACGAACATATGAATTGGCCTAAACTAGACCAACTAGGTCTTCCATAGTGCAACTCTTAAACCTCATTTGATAAAAATCATTCCAACCGAAGCAACAAGTTTGATAATCAAATTGGTCATTGAAATATTTCCTGGAAACAACAACATTCAGCAACTCAACTCTACAAATACAACTTCAAACTACACTCTACAACAACAGAGATACACCTCCGAGATCAGCCTCATGTTTGGATGTCTCTGATGTTCCTGGCACACCCCGCAATCATTTCACACCCTCTAGTGTAAGGATTCGCCACTCCACCTGATCTGCAGTTGTAATAAGAAGCACCAGGCCTCTCACACGGCACCAGATCCTTCCTCAAAGTATCATAGCTCACATACCTTTTCGGCTGCATCATTAAAATTCTTCTGTTACTCTCTGAGTCCACTTCTGCATCCTCCTCCACCACCAAACCTATACAGCTGCCACCACTTTTACCACATAACCTCCCCATCATTGCTCCCAGCTCCGGGCTTTTCAGCGAATCCACACCTTTTGCTGAAACCCCATTACAACTTGAGAGGTGGGCAAGACCAAGAATCAGAATCAGTGTCACGTGAAGCAGCAGCCATTGAATTTTGTCGGTACTGGCTTTGCACATTTTTGGGAGAGATGAAGGTTACTTGTGTGTCGTGGTTTTGGCTTTAGGGGGACAAATGTTAAAGATGAGAGAGAGCTTTGGGCTGACAGCGGAGAGGGTCATAACCAGCAGGGTCGCCCGATTGATGGAGGTCATGATTAGTTGGATCGATCCGGGCCGTCGAGGATGTGGGTCCAAATGTTGGATCTTTGATGACCATTTATTTTATCAACTTAAGGCACGTATTCCTTCTCTTACGTGTGTAATTTTTTAAATTAATTTTATATGTGTGCGAGTCGGTATGGTATTCCGCGTGATCAGTACTTGAAATGTATCAATATATACATTGAATCGCTATCCCTGATCTGAAAATAAATTATAATGTCGTTCATAAAAAAAAACTAACATGGCGAGGCGAGCTTTCTCTGGTCAATACATATCAGCTGTGGTCAGTGGCGGATCCAGGGGGTCTCGGGACCCCCAAAATTTTACAAAAAAATTTTTTATTTAATTTTTTATTGAATATTAATAAATCCCTCATCAATCTTCAAAGCTCCGCAGCCTCAATCCGACAATCCGCATACCCAAATCGCAGCCTCAATCCGCATCCCCAAATCACAAAACCGTTGGCCACCTCCCCTTCATCCCACCGTCATAGGCCACCTCCCCTAATCCCCTTTCGGGCTTCATCCCTTCCATTCATCTCGTAAGTCGTCATATTAACTAGTCGACAGATCTCCAAATCGTGTTTTCATTTTGCGCAACAGAGCAGCCCCCTTTGATCCGATTCGCAGGTTCGATTTTATCCTCCCTCTCCTTGCTATATATAGTTTGTATGTGTGTCCTCATCTTGTGGACACGGGACACCAATGTCATGCTACAAGATATTGGAGATGTTGTTAAAAAGATGGTTGATGCGGGATACCACACTGTATTTCTCTTAGTATATCGTGTTATTGAGTTGATTTTAGTGATACCAGTTGCGACCGCTACTGTGATAAGATCCTTCTCTGCAATGAAGATTGTCAAGACAGATTTGCGTAACAAAATTGGAGATGATTTTCTCACTAATTGTTTGGTTTGCTATATTGAGAGAAACGTGTTTAAGAGCATTGATAATGAAGTTATTATGCAGTATTTTCAGGGTATGAAGACTCGCAAACAAGACTTACCTTCTATACTACGGCCAGAGATAGAGTGACCCAATGGTTTTTAGATCTAGTATTGACTTCTTTTGTGGTTAAACTGATTGTTTCATTTTGTAGCCATACATAATGAGTTTGTGACCTCTTTTTGTATAAACGAAATGAATTATAAGCATCGTTTTATATACAATAGATGTTTAAATTATGTCATGATTTTTTTGTGACCCCTCTGTTGAAGCTTTGGATCCGCCACTGGCTGTGGTACTATTTTTATTACGACTCACAAACAGACACGATAAGATTGATTCAATAATCCAATATGCATTTTATAGAGTAAGATCCTATTTGTTGTACTTAAATTTTCAGTAAATAAGTTAACTCGTAAATGTAAAATTTCCTTGATCATGCGCTCAAGGGCATACGTTCCCTAATGCTGCACTTGGGAGTAGGAGAATTTGATGATCCGAGCACTTTCTAAGTGGTAAGACTTTTAGAGTTGTGAACAATAGGGCATGTCGCGATACAGGCCTTTAACGAGTCATATTTATATCTTTATCTAACAAAGTTAATAAATGCAATCTTATATCTTTATATCTCCAAGATGACTCGTTTTGTTGAATTTTATGTCTTAGGTATATTTTGACACTAAGGGTGAACGAGCTAAAATAGCCATATTTCAGTGACATTTCACTAAACGACATAACAAATTTTGAAGCTTTGAGATCTCACTACACATTCAAGAATGATTTGATAGCGACGAGAAATACTCCGTTGTGAGGCTAACACAATGCTACACAACTCTCTAGTTTACAATGCGAGCAGATTAAGATATTTGGAGGGCTAAATCCAAGATGAAAGATACGAGAGTCAAGAAGGAATGAGCAGTGACTTAGAGAGCACCGCGTGATCGGTCGATTTATCGACTAAATATTCACTCATTTACAATGGATTTCTGTTTGTTTCCCCGACTTTTTTACTATATTTCACTACTTTAATCTTATTCTATGTCAAAGCTTACTAAATTAAAGCTTTGTAGCCTATTTAGAGCGAAATAAGGAAAAACATATAGATTCAGATGAAAACAGACCAAATATAGACAGATTGACCTATTCCTTTTCAAGGCTTACCGAGCGCATGATCATTGTCTTGTTGTGGTTTGACATAGCTTGTTAGAAAGCTAACTCAAAGGGTTAGAACTTTCTAGTTTACTTCAAATGGCCCAAAAAGAAATTGAAGTCATAATCATGGTCTAGAGTGAACAATATTCCGTACACATTCGAGCTAGGTACGACCGATACTCCTGTACTAATAGATGGTACGGCCGTACCGAAAGCCAAGTACGGGCTGGAAGCTCCTGAATGTGTTTACGTCCGTATCAATCATGTCATTCATGAGAAATGCGATCGTACCAAGCATATTAGTACCGGCTTGAAGGCATAGATTTGAGTTCGGTCCATACCCAAAGTAATACGCCCGTATCACTTCATGGGCACTACGACCGTACCTCCTTGGGTACGGCCATACTGGGCTAATACGGGTTCGTGATCTTGAAGCCTAAATCAGCTCATATAAATAGGAAACGCTGACCAGTCAGGAAGGGATCTGGGAATTGAGAATCTTTACCTAACTTGGAGAGAGATTACGACCAAAAACAAGAAGCATGACGGAGAATTGATCGTAGTGAAGAATTCTTTATCTACTTCTTGCTTCTTCATTCCTTATGTTCTTTAATTCAATGTATTTTTAGTTGTCTCACAATGAATCATGGTTAATCGTATTATTTTGGGATCCTATGGATCTCATGTTGTATGAACTCTTTTCATGCGATTTAATATAAATTTATTTGAATTATAGTTATGTGTTTGATCCTACATCGCTTAATGTTATAATCTATGCGAATTTGTCGTAAGGATAATTTGGTTAAGGTAATTAATCGGAATTATGTAGAATTGATATCTAATCATAGTAGCTATGTTGGTGGTATATGATTTCATAGGGGAGTTAACAACGTCAGTTTGAAAAATACATTCTTTATGCGTTCCTAACATAATTAGTAGCTATCAATGTTAATTGGAAATTGATGAATAAGAACAATCAAGTGTATACCTTGCCGGTCGGACTCGTAGTACAAGATGTACCACGAAAAGTAATGATCTAGGAGTGTCTAGCTTACTTTGAGTCTACATGATTTATTTCCATTTGTCGTATGATTTGAGTAAATATATGTTTTCTGCATGGATTGAACCAATGCACACAGATGAAGTTTGATTTCAGAATGCTTTCTTTATTGGTACAAATCTCAATCTTTACATTAGGATGCAATAAAAGATAAATTTACATCTTTTATTGGTAGAAGAGCCGAGTAGATATACTTTCTTGCTTAGTACACATACACGCTTGCTCCTTAGACGACCCTTGGACTTACCAATGCTATAAATTGTGTTTGACTGTAATTGGCCCCTGAAACATAAATTGACAATATAAATGGTTAAAAATACGTTTGTCAAAATGGCGCCGTTGTTTGGGAGCAACAAATAAGTATGTTATTATGTTTAAGTTAGTGTTTATTTAGACTACTCTGTTTTTTATTTTGTTTTATTGCTGATTTTGTTTGAGTTTCCAATTGCCTAATTTGATCTTTTTCTTGGTTATTTTTAGGGTCATCCTAACCTATGCTAAGGAAGACGACTAAAACAAAGCGTTCAGCAAATGTGGAGGACAACGAATCGAGGATCCTATTTGGCAAAACATACTTCAAGAAGTCCAAGGAGACTTAATCACAGAACGCGAAGAAGGCAACTCAGACAATACACTGCTAGCAACACCAATGGAAAAATCGAGGCGCAGAGCATTCAGAGATTACGTGGCTCCTAATGCCGTAGGATTCCAGTCTACCATCCTGAAACCGAATGTCAAAGCTAACAACTTTGAGACCAAGACATGACTCTTTTTGATAGTACAAAACAATCGGTTCACAAGAGGACTAAATGAGGATCCTAACTTACACATTTCGACATTTCTGGAGTTATGTGACACTGTCAAAGTTAATGGAGTTTTGAGGGACGCCATCTGCCTGCGATTGTTTCCCTTCTCATAGAGAGAGAGAGAGAGAGAGAGAGAGAGAGAGAGAGAGAGAGAGAGAGAGAGATTAAAGACTTGGCTGAATAGCCAACAGACGGGATCTTTCACCACTTGGGAAGACCTCGCAACTGCTTTCCTGAACTAATAGTTCCCTCCTATAATGACAGCTCACTACTGCAACCAGATTTCATCATTCTCAGAGCATGATGTCGAATCTTTATATGAAGCTTGTGGGTGATACAAGGAGCTCTTAAGGGTATGCCTTCACTTACTACAGAAGTGATACAAGTTGATCTGTCATTCTGCTCTAGCTTCGAATCAACACGGTTTGCTATAGCAGATTTCGTCTTCTGTCCGTTGCTCAGTTTGCTTCAGCTTTTGTGGTTCACAGAGTGCTACATCAGAATCTGGTTCTTTGTTGCTATACTGTCAGTCTTCAGATTGTGCTCCAGCTTCAAATCTTTAGGGATTGTTGTAGCAGAATCTTGTGCTGTTTTGTCAAGGGATGCCATACCTCAATAATCTCATCCTTGGCATTTTGACAAAACTACACCAACACAACTTATGTTAACCTAGAATAACTATCTAACTATGACGGATAACTGCTCTAAATATTATAATTGAGTTTAAGTTCCTCAACAAAACTAAACATCAAAAGTAAATAGTTCTAGGAGCAGGTTAGAGACAGTTTAGAGCTAATGTCAATTTTCAAAAATCTTCTCCCCCTTTTTGGCACAAATTCCGAGGGCTTCGATCAATCTCATGGCTTAGCAGGGGCAAAGCTGCTTGCATCTAGATACTTCAGGTCACGGAGGAGGTTGTCAATCGGCATTCTTCTCATAGAATTCTTATTGGCCTTTGCTGTTTGGTATGCAAGCTCTGATCTAAAGTGGCTTATCATTCTTTCACGTAGAGCTGCATCCACGGCCTGAGCATGAGTATCAGGGAATGCTTCAGCATTCCCTGGATTTTCGGGACCTGATACTAGGGCTGGCTCTCCTTCAAACACGTCCACCACATGTCTGCCTTTAAATAATTTGTGGTCTAGCAGAAATATCTGCGGTGCTTCAGATAATCCTTCGGGGGTAGCTTCCAGCTCTTTGTGCTGGCTGATCATGATCTCTTATATCAGAGAAGGAAATCTAATGCTCAAGTTGGATTTCGGGTTGTTGGCATGAGCAGCAATTTGTTCGAAGATAAACTATCCTAGATTGACTTCTTTCCTTTCCCTAATGTGGAACAATAGCAGTCCCATGGCCCTGCTCACCTTGCCCTTGTGCAAGTTTGACATCCAGTTCCTTACCCCAAATGTGTAGAGAATGGAGTAATTTGTTGTCAAATCTGCAGCTCCTAAATTGTGTGACACCAAACCTTTGCACACGCCACCTGTGAGTTTTGCGGCTAGGGTGTCAGGGCTCACTTCAGCCGGAGAACTAGCATCCTCCCTGATCCCTAGATACTTGTTGATCAGCGATGGGGTGATCACAACTCTCATTCTTCTTACCACACTCACCCCATATACCAAGCTATCTACTCTACCAAAATCACTATAAATATTTGTTGGGAACTCCTTTACCAAATGTAAGATATACCTCTTGGCAGTAGTTAAGGAGATCAGTAAATTTACCTCTCTTAGAAGGGTAATCACTTCAGGAACACGGAACCTTCCAATTTCCATTTCTGTCTCTCTCTCTGAATTCCTTCAACTTAGATGTTGCTCCCCCTTGATCAATGTCCAAATGACAATATCAAGGAGAGCCGTTCGGCTCTTCAATAGCCTGCGACAGGTTTGTCCGTAGCTGTTCTCCGAAGTTTCTTTTTGATCCTTCAACGAGCCACGCTCTAGTTGAATTCCGTGGATCAAACCTTGATCAAACTCAATGAGTTCCGATCTCTTCTGCGCACCCCACAACTCTGTCAGCCTTCTGCTAAAAACTCTTGTTGTGTGTATTATTTGCTTCGATTTCTTGATTGATTTCTATAGTCCTGCCTCTGTACTTCTTTTATAGCTTCAGCAATCATCAGTGACGGAAACCTTGTTGCATTAGAATTCATAGTGCAGCACAACATATTCTGAATCTTCTCCTAGATTCTTGCGAAGTTGTTGAGATAAGGTTTCCTAAATCTGAATTTAGAAACCTTATCTTTTTTTATCTCTTCCGGCCGCATGATCACAACTCCAGACCACTTGATGACATTTGCGAAGCACCTTGAGCCTCTGCCACACTGACAGCACCTCTTAGAGTTCTCTCCGTGCGGCTTCAAGTTGATCTGTCATTCTGCTCTAGCTTTGAATCAACACGGTTTGCCATAGCAGATTCTATCGTCTGTCCATTGCGTAGTTTGCCACAGCTTTTGTGGTCCACAGAGTGCTACATCAGAATTTGGTTCTTTGTTGTTGTACTGTCAGTCTCCAGATTGTGCTCCAATTTCAAATCTTCAGGGATTGCTGTAGGAATCTTGTGTTGTTTTGTCAAGGGATGCCATACCTCAACATATACTACGTGGGATGCTAGTATATAAGGGCACCGTCTCTATGAGTACACACAGACAGAGATATACACAAGCTCAAAGAGAAGAGAGTGGAGTACGACAAGCATAGAGCAAAGGGCGATCAAAAGGGCGATAAGCATAGTGCTGAGAGAGATCAGGACTGGATGAGTGTGACCGACACTTGATCAGTGTGTTCAACTGGAGAGGAGTCTCGTTCAAGATCAAGTACATGCCCTTTGGAGAAAATCGTCGTTGTTGAGCTGAACGCGGACGAACAAAATGTTGAGCAAAGTTCCCGTATGCTGACAAGTCGTCGTCTATCAAGGAGGAGCGTCACCGAAATTGAGTGAACTCGCGGAGGTCCGAAAAGAAGAGATTGGAGTGTCGGAGACTTGTGCAACAAAAGAGCAGCTTGAGTGAGTAAGTTGCTTGATAGAGGCTATTTGTACGCATTATTTAGATCATAACCCTATGCTTGTTTGCAATATTTTATGAGCAAGATTACTCGTTTCTAGTGTTTTTGTATTACAGGGCAAAACGAGTCTGTGAGTCGGATACGCGCTAACAGGCAGCGTTCTAGGAGTGAAAGATCCGCCTGCGGAGCTAGCAGCACAAACAGGAGAGAAGTTGGCGAGAGTCAGCAGAGGTGCGCTAGCCCATGCGCTAGCCGATGCCGTGCGCCAAGCGCAAAGACCAGTACTGCCTAATCTTGACGTGACCAGATTTGGAAGTTGCCAAAAGTGAGCTTCCCAAGCAGTAAATAAACAAGAGGAAGGCTAGGGCAACAGAGGAGAAAAACAAGAGACTTTCTGGAGACGCATCAGAGATCACCAAGAGGCACTGCGCAGCAGAACTGGAAAACACACGGACTTGTTGAGAGGATTTGCGCCAGCCGACTGCGCCAGCCGAGAAGACAAGCTGCACGCACTGTTTGCTACTGTTTTCTCAGACACATTAGTCATTATTTACTATTCTATGATGTTTATCAGTAGCATGTCTAGCTAAACTCTTAGTGTTGGTTGGGCATGAATCTATGATGTATTTTCTTTGAGACTTGAGCTTAATGCATAGTTTACTTACTTGTATTAATCCTGTGCATACGGAGACAGCCAGTTGCATGAGTAGGGGAAGCCTTGAACCGCAATCTTACTTGTGTTGCTTGCTTGTCATACGTTAAACTAGTTGATAGCTTTACGGTGACAACTAGGAGTAACGAGCTAGGGTGATCAGTTGCTACTTTGAACGGATTCGCAGCTGTTTTAGTCTATGTTCTAAGGATTAATAGCACATGAACTTTGAACGGTGATAATGCAAGTGTGGCAGATTTGACAAAACCAGCATATGTGAACAAGGGGCTGCTGCAGCTCAAACAATCAAGCAGACCAGCAGAAGTAAACCAGCAGCAGATGCAGCAGGAGATGCTGCAGCAGGTGCTGGTTCAAGTGCTGGTTCAACTGTCCGAGTAGCAGTTTTGTGCTGGGTGCATTTTGAAGGTATAGCAGCTTTGTGAAAGTGCTTAGAAAAATTTCTAAAATACCGTTGAGCATATTCCAGCAAGGTTTGCTAGTCAGAGAAGGAGATTTGCATTGAAGATATTAATCAAATCTAATCTCCTAGATTTTAGGAGATAATTGATCTTGTGGGACTATGGCCTAAACGTGGAAATTGCTTAAAGTGGTGAGGGTATTTAAGCAGAAGGTTTGAGGGCTGTAGAGGGTGATCGAAGCTGAGTGATACACGAGAGTAGACACAGAATTCAGAGTGAGGATTTTTCTGGGTGTGCTACGAGAGTTGTTCTTCGATCAACACACACGGGCAGAGCGTTGAACGCAGAGCTGTGGTGCGTATTGCAGAAGAGAATCAGGTCTTGCAGAGACTGATTCGTGCTTTGATCTGGAAGCCAATTTAGAGCTGTGGAGCTTGTTGGTTGATCAAAGGCAGCCACGGGAGAACTGACGGGTGGAAGGCTCGGTCGAGGTTCGTGCGGAAGAACTCACTAGTGGCAGGTGGTCACTGAGTGAGGGGGAGTTACTCAGAGTGTGCAGCGCTCTTGGAGTGGTTCGATCGGCTCGGCAGGAGGCCTTGGAGCGACGCGGACAGAGTGCTTCAGCTGGTGTTACAGCTGTTGCTGCAGCAACCCTGCTGAGTAGTGTAGTATAGAATAGGCTGAGTTCTTTGAGAGGATTGTAGCTATTCTAGACTGACATATTGTAGAGGGTGTGCTGACACAAATCAGAGCTTGTTCTGATTGTGTTGAGTAGTCCACATGGGGTTAAAGTAGCATAGGTTGCGTGCGTTGTAATCGAGTGTGCTTTGAACCTTTGGTTGAGTGGATTGAGGACTGGAGAATAGTCCTCCCCAGACGTAGGCAGATTGGCCGAACTGGGTGAACAAATCTGTGTCCTATTCATTGTCTGCTGTGCCTACATTTAAGTGAACAAGAGTGTGCTGCAGCAACTGCTAGTTCATAAATCTGCATAAGTAGAGACACTTGAAATTTCAATTGGTATCAGAGCGGGAACTCGACACACAGAGTTAAAAAGATCCTACAGTGTCTCTGAAGAAGCCAAGACAATGAAGGAAGGACAGAGCACAAGTAGACCTCCACTTTTGGAAGAGAGCAATTATGGTTATTGGAAAGCTAGGATGAAGGCTTTTCTCAGGGCCATTGATGAGAAGACATGGAGAGTTGTCATGATTCAGTGGTCTCCCCCAATCACCATAGATGAGCAAGGAGTGACCAGAATAAAACCTGAAGAGCAGTGGACTGCTGAAGAAGGTGCTGCAGCAACTGGTAATTCAAAGGCTTTGAATGCAATTTTTGCTGCAGTTGATGCTAACAATTTCAGGTTGATATCAAACTGTGATTTGGCCAAGCAAGCATGGGAGATTCTGCAAACTGCCCATGAAGGAACTGATAGAGTGAAGCTATCAAGGCTCCAGATCATTGCCACACAATTTGAGAATCTGAGGATGCTGGATGAGGAAACAGTCACTGAGTTTAATGCTAAACTCTGTGATCTCGCAAATGAAGCTCATGCGCTTGGTGAGCCCATCCCTGAAGAAAAGCTTATCAGAAAGGTCCTCAGATCATTGCCCACAAAATTCGATATGAAAGTGACAGCTATTGAAGAAGCGCAAAATGTCAGATTCATGAGGCTGGAGGAGCTGATGGGATCTCTCAAACAATTTGAGATGAAACTTGTCAAAAAGGGTACCATTTCCAAGGACAAGAATGTTGGATTGAAAGCTGAAGCAGAAACCAAGCAGATGGTGCAAGATGATCAGATGAGCATGCTTGTGAAGAACCTTGGGAAGATTCTGAAAAACATGGAATCCAGGACTGAAAGAAGCTCTTCTTCGCAAAGACAATTCAGAAGGGGCAGTGAAAGGAAAGGAAAGGAACCGGCTCAGAGAGAAGACGGAAAGAAAGGAATCCAATGTTGGAATTGTGCAGGCTACGGTCATCGACAAATCAACTGCACCAGCAAACGGATGAAAAAGAAAGCTCTTTCTGCCAGTGGAAGTGAAGATGAGAAAGACCTGAGTGAAGACGAATGCAACATGGCCAGATACAAGTCAGCAAGAAGAGGCACAAAAACACAGAAAAGGATGAACCAGGACTTGCTGCAGCAAGGTCTATTTCACCGTAACAAGAGAACTTTAAAGTTTAAAAAATGTTACAGCTGTGGCCGCAGAGGACATATTCAAAGAAGCTGTTTCTCAGCTCATGCCAGAATTGGCTCGCCCAGGGAATCTGTCAGGCAGAAACATGCGCAGACTCAGCTCCTCGCTCTTGTCAGCACAGCTAGCACCTTAGACAAGATAAGCTGGTACTTTGATAGTGGGTGTTCAGGGCATATGACAGGGGAAAGATCCTTTCTGAAAAACATTACTCCCTGTTTGGAACAACGTGTGAAGTTTGGTAATGGTCTGAAAGGAAGAGTTCTGGGAAGAGGAACTTTGGCTGTGGAAGGAATGCCAAATCTGAGCAATGTCCTTTTGGTGGAAGGGTTAAAAGCTAATCTCATCAGCATCAGCCAGCTGTGTGATGGGACTAAACAAGTCAAGTTTACGAAAGACTCATGCCAAGTCCTCGACAAATCTGGAAAGTGCATAATGGAAGGAGCTAGATCCAAGAGCAACTGTTACCTTCTCAATGTGAGTTCAAACTCAAGGATTCAGAAATGTATGTTGACAAAGGCCGAGGAAATGACTTTATGGCACAAAAGGATGGGACATGTTAACCTGAGAACTCTAAAGAGAATTGCCACAGAAGGGTTGGTCAGGGGAATTCCACTGCTGAAAGGAGAGACAGACTCCATTTGTGGAGATTGTCAGATTGGGAAACAGAAGAAGGCCTCGCATCCACGAGTCAAAGACATTGGTACCACCAGGCCTCTACAGCTGATTCACATGGATCTGATGGGACCAATGGAAGTGGAGAGCCTAGGCAAGAAAAGGTATGCATTTGTCTGTGTTGATGACTATTCTAGATTCACTTGGATTGATTTTATCAGGGAAAAATCAGATACTGTGAGTGTCATTGTGTCACTGGTATCTCGGTTAGAGCAAGAGAAGAATCTCAGAATCAGCAGCATCCGCAGTGATCATGGCAGAGAGTTTGAGAACAAAGACATTGATGAATTCTGTCAGCAAAAGGGTATAACACATCAGTACTCTTCTCCCATTACCCCTCAACAAAATGGTGTTGTAGAACGGAAGAACCGAACAATTCAAGAAATGGCCAGGGTGATGATCCATGCTAAGAGAATTCCTCTGAAATTCTGGGCAGAGGCTATGAATACCGCTTGCTATATCATCAACAGAGTCACCTTGCGAAGGGGAACCAAGCAGACTTGCTATGAGCTCTGGAATCAGAAAAAGCCCACGGTTAAATACTTTCATATCTTTGGAAGTGATTGCTTCATTCTGAGAGACCGGGAGTATAGAAAGAAGCTCGATCCTAAGAGTGATCCGGGAGTGTTCTTGGGGTATTCAACAAATAGCAGGGCATATCGTGTTTTCAACCAGCGAACAAAGACTGTCATGGAGTCCATAAATATTATTGTCAATGATGCAGAAGAAGTATCTATCTCTGATTCTGACACTGATGAAGAAGACTCTGATCTTGAAGAAATGCCTGGTAGACAGACAAGGAGTGAACAAGCTGCGGTTCCAGAAGATGCTACAGCAAGTGCTGAAGCAGAAATTCCAGATGACCAATCAGGAAGCCTGTCTGATGATCTCCAAACTGTGGCTCCTGATCCATCTTCTAGGCAGCCCCCAAAGAAGATACAGAAGGATCATCCTTTGACAAATGTGATTGGAAATCCCTCAGACAGAAGAAGGACCAGAAGTCATGCCTATCTCAATACATGTTTCATGTCCAGCATTGAACCAAAGAATTTCAAGGAGGCCATGAGTGATGAATTCTGGATCATGGCTATGCAGGAGGAATTGGCAGAGTTCGAAAGACACGATGTTTGGGATCTGGTAGACAGACCAAATGGGGTTAACATTATAGGCACTAAATGGGTGTTCAAAAACAAAACAGATGAAAAGGGCAACATTACACGAAATAAAGCCAGACTGGTGGCCCAGGGATATTCTCAGATTGAGGGTCTAGACTTTGATGAAACATTTGCTCCAGTAGCTCGCCTGGAGGCTATCAGACTGCTGCTTGCAATGTCTTGCTGCCTGGGATTCAAATTATATCAAATGAATGTTAAAAGTGCATTCTTGAATGGAGACCTCTCTGAAGAAGTTTATGTGGCTCAACCAAAAGGTTTTGAAGATCCTCATCATCCAGAGCAGGTGTATAAACTGAAGAAAGCCTTATATGGACTTAAACAGGCTCCTCGGGCATGGTATGAGCGGTTGACAGTTTTCCTGGAAGATCATGGCTACAATCGAGGGGGAGCTGACAAAACCTTGTTTGTCAAACGAACTCAGTCTGATGTGATCATTGCTCAAATATATGTGGATGATATTGTCTTTGGATCAAAGTCCCAGCACCTGGTGAAGCAGTTTGTGAATCACATGCAACAAGAATTTCAAATGAGCATGGTAGGAGAACTTTCATACTTTCTTGGTTTGGAGATTACTCAGAAAAGGGATGGGATCTTTATTGCTCAAAGTAAATACAGCAAGTCTCTTGTGAAGAAATTCCAGCTAGATTCAGCAAGTCACAAGCGTACTCCTGCTGCTACTCATGTGAAAGCCATTAAAGATGAGCAAGGTTTGGAAGTAAGTCAGACTGTCTACAGAAGCATGATTGGGTGCCTTCTTTACCTGACTGCCAGCCGTCCTGACATTTCCTATGCAGTAGGAGTCTGTGCCAGATTCCAAGCCAGCCCAAGAGACAGCCATATGCAGTTGGTCAAGCGCATTATTCGGTATGTCGGGGGAACTGTGGGCTATGGCCTATGGTATACTAAAGACACAAAGGCTAATCTGGTCGGATACAGTGATGCAGACAGGGCAGGGTGCTCAGAAGACAGGAAGAGCACCTCGGGAGGATGTTTCTTCTTGGGGAATAACCTGGTCTCTTGGTTCAGCAGAAAACAGAATAGCATCTCTCTATCCACTGCCGATGCTGAGTACATTGCTGCTGGGAGCTGCTGTGCACAAATGTTGTGGATGAAGCAAATGCTGAGTGAGTATGGGGTTGCTCAAGATGCCATGACTCTCTACTGTGACAATATGAGTGCCATCAGCATATCCAAGAACCCTGTCCAGCACAGTAGAACCAAGCACATTGACATTCGTCATCACTTCATCCGTGACCTTGTTGAACAGAAAGTCATCTCGCTCCAGCATGTTGTGTCTGCCAAACAACTTGCTGATATCTTCACCAAAGCTCTGGATGCAGCTCGGTTTGAAGACCTGAGGGCCTCTCTAGGGCTCTGTGTATTGCCGTCATAAGTGCTCTCAGCAGAATAACCCCCTCGTCATTTGTTCCAAAAAGGGGGAGAAGAAAGAGCAGGCTGAGAAGTGGAGTTATGAAGTGGTTTTGTCAAAATGCCAAGGGGGAGATTGATAATGCAAGTGTGGCAGATTTGACAAAACCAGCATATGTGAACAAGGGGCTGCTGCAGCTCAAACAATCAAGCAGACCAGCAGAAGTAAACCAGCAGCAGATGCAGCAAGGGATGCTGCAGCAGGTGCTGGTTCAAGTGCTGGTTCAACTGTCCGAGTAGCAGTTTTGTGCTGGGTGCATTTTGAAGGTATAGCAGCTTTGTGAAAGTGCTTAGAAGAATTTCTAAAATACCGTTGAGCATATTCCAGCAAGGTTTGCTAGTCAGAGAAGGAGATTTGCATTGAAGATATTAATCAAATCTAATCTCCTAGATTTTAGGAGATAATTGATCTTGTGGGATTATGGCCTAAACCTGGAAATTGCTTAAAGTGGTGAGGGTATTTAAGCAGAAGGTTTGAGGGCTGTAGAGGGTGATCGAAGCTGAGTGATACACGAGAGTAGACACAGAATTCAGAGTGAGGATTTTTCTGGGTGTGCTACGAGAGTTGTTCTTCGATCAACACACACGGGCAGAGCGTTGAGCGCAGAGCTGTGGTGCGTATTGCAGAAGAGAATCAGGTCTTGCAGAGACTGATTCGTGCTTTGATCTGGAAGCCAATTTAGAGCTGTGGAGCTTGTTGGTTGATCAAAGGCAGCCACGGGAGAACTGACGGGTGGAAGGCTCGGTCGAGGTTCGTGCGGAAGAACTCACTAGTGGCAGGTGGTCACTGAGTGAGGGGGAGTTACTCAGAGTGTGCAGCGCTCTTGGAGTGGTTCGATCGGCTCGGCAGGAGGCCTTGGAGCGACGCGGACAGAGTGCTTCAGCTGGCTTTACAGCTGTTGCTGCAGCAACCCTGCTGAGTAGTGTAGTATAGAATAGGCTGAGTTCTTTGAGAGGATTGTAGCTATTCTAGACTGACATATTGTAGAGGGTGTGCTGACACAAATCAGAGCTTGTTCTGATTGTGTTGAGTAGTCCACACGGGGTTAAAGTAGCATAGGTTGCGTGCGTTGTAACCGAGTGTGCTTTGAACCTTTGGTTGAGTGGATTGAGGACTGGAGAATAGTCCTCCCCAGACGTAGGCAGATTGGCCGAACTGGGTGAACAAATCTGTGTCCTATTCATTGTCTGCTGTGCCTACATTTAAGTGAACAAGAGTGTGCTGCAGCAACTGCTAGTTCATAAATCTGCATAAGTAGAGACACTTGAAATTTCAAACGGAACATGCGCACGTGTTAGAAAGCCTTGACCGGACACTAGCCCAAGTAAACCGAAAACTATAGACGTTTAGAGTCAATGATAAGGAATGCACTCATAGAGGATTGTCAGCCCAATGCTTCTCATAATCATAGTATTTAATCTCTACTGCTTGCGCACGTCTAGTGCAAATTTCCTGCGTTACACTAGTTACTGTTCACTTGCGCATCGCGCATTTCAATCACTCACAATCCCCCCCAATCTTCGTAAGTGTAGGTCACTGGCTAGAACTGAACTACTTGCTCCTTGTGGAGATCGACCCTTACTTAACCGCTGTACTAGTGGAAGAGGAAGGAATTATATTTGACGCGCACGACGACGCGCGATCAAATTTTGGCGCCGTTGCCGAGGAGCAACACAGCTAAGTTCTAGTTAGTTTACGTTTTTTTTCCTTTTTTAGTAACTAGTTATTTCAGTTTGTTTTGTTTTCGTTGTTGTTTCTGACAGCGCGCAATCACCATTAGCCTGCGCAACCTTGAAACAGTTGCGCTGCGCAGATTCTAGTTGCGCACTGACAGACGCGACAACATTAGTTATCTTTTAATTTCATTTTCTTTGAGATTCAGAACAGGTTATGGAGGATAACAGTGTCATAGGAGACAACTTGGGGGACAGAACTCCAGAGGAAGCAAGAGCACATAACCGCGCAGCCCTGTTCAGAGAGGAAGTGCAGCGCGAGGTTGAAGCAAGGAGGGCCGCTGAAGTGTATCATGCGCCACCCATGCAACAAACCGCGCGACGCAGAACAGTGCGCGAGATGTCAGCCTCTATCACTGTTAACCAGCCATGGTGCATCGTGCTTCCACCAGGCGGTCATTTTGAGCTAAGGAGCTCGCTCATCCATCACATGCCCAAGTTCCACGGGATGAACAATGAAAATCCAGTCAAGCATGTGCGCGAGTTCCTGGTCATTTGCGAGAACATGAAGACCGAAGGGGAGAGTGATGAGGCACTGAAAATGAAGGCATTCCCATTTTCATTGTGTGATACAGCCAGACATTGGTTGATGAACTTACCCGCAGGATCCATTCACACATGGGAGCAGCTGCAGAAGAAATTCCTAGATAAATTCTATCCAGCAGCAAAGATTGCGCTGCTTAGAAGGGAACTGGCCGCGCCAAGGCAGAGCGCAGGGGAGTCTCTGTCAGAATATTACGAGCGTTTCAGGGAGCTGGAGGCCAACTGTTACAATCACGGCCTGCCCCAGAATGTGCTGATAGAGAACTTTCTGAATGGACTGCTTCCCATGGAGCTGCGACTACTGAATGCATGCGCAGGCGGGGACATTTGCAACATGTACCCAGAGGATGCGTGGCAGCTGATAGAAGACTCTGCTGGGCAGGTAAGACATCAACTAACGCTTGAAAATAGTCGTGCTCGTTCTGTGCATCAGGTCGAAACAAGCGCTGAGATCAAGGAAATGAAGGCCATGCTGCAGAAATTGATGAGTGCGCAGAGCGCACAACTAGTTGCGCCAAAGGTATGTGAATTCTGCAGGTCCACCGAGCACAAGACAGATGAATGCCCAACACTTTTTGAAGAATCTGGAGATGTCAACGCTCTTGGAGGATGGGACAACAGAGGGCCGCAGAGGCAGAACCAGCCGCGCTTTGGGCTTGCCGCAAATGGATTCAGATGAAGGGAAGAGAACAATTTCCAGAGGCAGTCCACTGATCAGCGCGCGCCACAGCAGACGCAACTAGCTGCGCCCTACAATCCACCGCATCGCCGCAATGACGCACCAGCGCATAACAACCAGCAACCGAGGCGATCCCTAGAAGATATCGTGGGGCAGCTAGCAGACACAGTGCGCAAAAATGACGAGAAATATGACAAAAGGTTCGAGTCCATCGAAAAGCAGTTATCACAGATCGCAACCACGGTATATGAGCTAAAGAAGAGCGATGGCAACCTGCCTTCGCAAGTGATTCAGAACCCTAAAGGAGGAGTCAATGCAGTGACACTGAGGACTGGGCGCACAGTAGGAACAGAGCAGACCGCGCAGGCGCCCGCGCAACCAGTTGCGCAAGTCCCGGATCCAGCAGATCAGAATGCGCAACCAGAAGCGCCAGCCACAAACCAGCAGGGCAACACGCCAGGTATGCCTCAGTCCAGAAACAAGGACATAAATTGTACTAACATACCTGCACCTTTCCCTGTGCAGGCACCATTGGCCAGAAAGGAAGCGTTGGACAAGGAGCTTTATGAGTTGTTCAGCAAGGTGGAAATCAATATTCCCCTCATTGAAGCTATTCGGCAGATTCCCAGGTATGCAAAGTTTTTAAAAGAGCTGTGCACAAACAAAAGGAGGAAGGGCGAATGCGCACAGGTAATGCTAAATGCGCAGGCCTCAGCAATCGTGCAGCAAAAGGTACCACCTAAGTGCCGAGATCCAGGTACATTTACTATTCCATGCACGCTAGGTAAGACCACAGTGAGTAATTGCATGATCGATTTAGGCGCATCCATCAATTTGCTACCTTATTCCCTATATACGACATTGCGCCTTGGACCACTGATAGAGCCTAGTTATACACATTATTTAGGTCATAACCCTATGCTTGTTTGCAATATTTCATGAGCAAGATTACTCGTTTCCAATGTTTTTGTATATCAGGTCAGAACGAGTCCTTGAGTCGGATACGCGCTAACAGGCAGCGTTCTAGGAGTGAAAGATCAGCCTGCGGAGCTAGCGGCGCAAACAGAAGAAGAAATGGCGAAAGACAGCAGAGGTGCGCTACCCGATTGCGCCAATCAATGCTGTGCGCCAGGCGCAAAGTCCCAGTGACCAGATTTGGAAGTTGCCAAAAGATGAACTTCCTGGGGCACTATTTAAACAAAGAAAGTCTAGGGTTTCAGGAGATCGGAACATCATCACTCAGCGGCATTCCAGAGGCACTGCGCGGCAGAACTTGAAAACACACGGACCTGTCAAGGAGAGTTGCGCCAGCCGACTGCGCCAGCCAAGAGAAGACACTGCACGCACTATTTGCTACCGTTTTCTCTGATACAGTAGTTGTTATTTACTATTTTATGATGTTTACCACTGGCATGTCTAGCTAAACACTTAGTTCTGGTCGGGCATGAACCTATGATGTATTACCTTTGAGACTTGAGCTTAATGCATAGTTTATTTACTTGTATTAATTCTGTGCGTACTGAGACAGTTAGTTGCATGAGTAGGGGAAGCCTTGAACCGCAATCTTACTTGTGTTGCTTGCTTGTCACCTGTTAAACTAGTTGCATGCGTAGGGGAAGCCTTGAACCGCAAACTTACCGTGACAATTAGGAGTAACGAGTTCGGGTAGGCAGTTGCTACTGTGACAGGATTCGCAGCTGTTTAGTCTAGTTCTAGGATTAATAGCACATGAACTTTGAACGGAACATGCGCGTGTGTTAGGAAGCCTTTACCGGACACTAACCCAAGTAGGACACAAACTATAGACATTTAGAGTCGATGATAAGGAATGCATTCATAGAGGATTGTCTGCCCAATACTTCTCATAAACATAGTATCTCATCTCTACTGCTTGCTCACGTCTAGTGCAATTCCCCGCGTTACGATATTCGCTGTTACTCGCGCATCGCGCAAAACCCCCAATCACTCACGCAACCCCCGTTTTCTTAAGTGTAGGTTACTGGCTAAGACTCACTGCTTGCTCCCTGTGGAGATCGACCCTTACTTAACCGCTGTACTAGTGGGAGAGGAAGGATTATATTTGACGCGCACGACGACGCACGATCAAATTTTGGCGCCGTTGCCGGGGAGCAACACAGCTAAGTTTTAGCTAGCTTACATTTCTCATTTTAGTAACTAGTTATTTCATTTTGTTTTGTTTTCTCGTTGTTGTTTCTGACAGCGCACAATCACATCAGCCTGCGCAACCTTGAAACAGTTGCGCTGCGCAGATTCTAGTTGCGCACTGACAGACGCAACAACTTCGTTGCCATTTAATTTCGTTTCTTGAGTTTGGATCAGGACATGGAGGATAACAGTGTGGTTGGAGATAACCTGGGAGACAGAACCCCAGAGGAAGCAAGGGCACATAACCGCGCAGCCCTATTCAGAGAGGAAGTGCAGCGTGAGGTCGACGCACGGATGGCCGCTGAACCATATATTGCGCCACCCGTTCGTCCAGTCGCGAGGCGCAGGACAGTGCACGAAATGTCAGCCCCACTCACTGTTAACCAGCCATGGTGCATAGTGCTTCCGCCCAACGGACAGTTTGAACTGAGGAGCTCACTCATCCATCACATGCCCAAGTTTCACGGAATGAACAACGAAAATCCAGTCAAGCATGTGCGGGAGTTCCTAATCATTTGCGAGAACATGAAGACCTTGGGGGAGAACGAAGAAGCGCTGAAGATGAAGGCGTTCCCATTTTCATTGAGCGATGCAGCCAAACACTGGCTGATGAGCCTACCCGCAGGATCAATCCACACATGGGAGCAGCTGCAGAAGAAATTCTTAGACAAATTTTATCCAGCAGCGAAGATTGCGCTGCTCAGAAGGGAATTGGCCGCGCCAAGGCAAAGCGCACGGGAGTCCCTGTCAGAATACTACGAGCGTTTCAGGGAGCTAGAAGCCAACTGCTACAATCACGGGCTTCCTCAGAATGTGCTGATAGAGAACTTTCTGAATGGACTGCTGCCCATGGAGCTGCGACTACTGAATGCATGCGCAGGAGGGGACATTTGCAACATGTACCCGGAGGATGCATGGCAGCTGATAGAAGATTCTGCTGGGCAGGTAAGACATCAATTGACACTTGAAAGTAGTCGTAATCGTTCTGTGCATCAGGTAGAGGCAAGCGCTGAGATCCAAGAAATGAAGGCCATGCTACAGAAGCTGATGAGTGCGCAGAGCGCACAACCAGTTGCGCCAAAGGTATGTGAATTCTGCAGGTCCACTGAGCACAAGACAGATGAATGCCCAACACTTTTTGAAGAAACTGGAGATGTAAATGCCCTTGGAGGATGGGACAACAGAGGACCGCAGAGGCAGAATCAGCCGCGCTTTGGGCTTGCTGCAAATGGATTCAGATGGAGAGAAGAGAACAATTTCCAGAGGCAGCCCACTGATCAGCGCGCGCCACAGCAGACGCAACAAGCTGCACCCTACAATCCACCGCATCGCCGCACAGACGCACCAGCGCAGAACAATCAGCAACCAAAGCGATCCTTGGAAGATATCATGGGGCAGCTAGCAGACACAGTGCGCAAGAATGACGAAAAGTATGACAAGAGGTTCGAATCCATAGAAAAGCATCTATCACAAATTGCAACCACAGTGTATGAGCTGAAAAAGAGCGATGGCAACCTGCCTTCGCAAGTGATTCAGAACCCTAAGGGAGGAGTTAATGCAGTAACACTGAGGACTGGGCGCACAGTGGGAACAGAGCAGACCGCGCAGGCGCCCGCGCAACCAGTTGCGCAAGTCCCAGATCCAGCAGCTCAGAGTGCGCAACCAGAGCCAGAGGCGCAATCAGAAGCGCCAACCACGAACCAGCAGGGCAAAGCGCCAGGTATGTCTCACTCGACAAACAAGGACAAAAATTGTACTAACATACCTGCTCCTTTCCCTGTGCAGGCACCACTGGCGAGAAAAGAAGCACTGGACAAGGAACTATATGAGCTGTTCAGCAAGGTGGAAATCAACATACCTCTCATAGAAGCTATTCGACAGATTCCCAGGTATGCGAAGTTTTTAAAAGAGCTGTGCACAAATAAAAGGAGGACAGGCGAATGCGCACAGGTAATGCTAAATGCGCAGGCCTCAGCAATCGTGCAACAAAAGGTACCACCTAAGTGCCGAGATCCAGGTACATTCACTATCCCTTGCACCTTAGGTAAAACCACGGTAAGCAATTGCATGATCGATTTAGGCGCATCAATCAATTTATTACCATATTCTCTCTATGCGACTTTGCGCCTTGGACCACTAAAACCTGCAGGTCTCACAATTCAGCTAGCAGATAGATCGTGCAAACAACCTGCAGGCATGATAGAAGATGTCCTAGTTCGAGTAGGAGAGCTGGTGTTCCCAGCGGACTTTTATGTGCTCGAAATGGAGGGTGAATCAAGCGCCAGCGGTGCGCAGATCCTCCTAGGCAGACCGTTTCTGATGACTGCGCGCACGAAGATAGACGTGTGGAGGGGCACGCTCTCCATGGAGGTAGATGGCGAAGAAATCCATTTCAACATCTTCGAAGGGATGCAGCACCCACATGAGGACGCTACCGTGCATGCAATGGACAGCTTTGACGATTTAGTCACAGAAGCGCAGTGTGCGAGCGCAACCATAGGACCAGAGCTACTGACACAGGCAGAGCTGGAGGAGCAAGAGGAGGAGCTAAGCAGTGCTGAACCAGCACCCACACAGGTACTTGATATAGTTCATATTTGCACCGCTAACAAAATCTTGCCCTCTATTGAACAGGCACCCAAGATCGAACTGAAGCAACTCCCGGAGCACCTCAAGTACATTTTCTTGGGAGATGAGGACACCCTGCCAGTGATCATCAAGAAGGGATTGGAAAAAGAGCAGGAGGCGCGGTTACAACAGGTGCTGCGCAGGAACCAGCGCGCTATTGGATGGACTCTTGCTGATCTGCGCGGAGTGAGCCCAGACGTGTGCATGCACCGAATTCTGTTGGAAGATGGTGCCAAACCATCCAGGGAGGCTCAGCGCAGGTTAAACCCAAATATGATGGAGGTATTGCAAAAGGAAGTCCTGAAGTTGCTTGACGCAGGGGTCATATACCCAATCTCAGACAGCAAATGGGTCAGCCCGGTGCACGTTGTGCCAAAGAAAGGAGGAATCACGGTGGAGGAGAATGCGCAGGGCGAGCTAGTTCCCAAGCGCATACAAACTGGCTGGCGCATGTGCATCGACTACAGAAAGCTGAACGCTGTAACGCGCAAGGACCACTTCCCGCTACCCTTCATGGACCAGATGCTGGATCGCTTGGCAGGTAAGCCTTACTTTTGTTTTTTGGACGGATATTCAGGTTACAATCAGATACCCATAGCTGCGGAGGATCAAGAGAAGACCACGTTCACATGCCCCTTCGGAACATTTGCGTTTCGGCGTATGTCTTTTGGGCTGTGCAACGCGCCAGGTACGTTCCAACGCCTCGTCATGAGCATTTTCTCTGATATGATTGGTATATGCATAGAAGTGTTCATGGATGATTTCACTGTATATGGGAGTACCTTTGATGCATGCTTAGCACATCTAGATAAAGTCTTAGCGCGCTGTATCTCTAAGAACTTAGTGCTAAATTACGAAAAATGTCATTTCATGGTAACGCACGGAGTGGTACTAGGTCATATCATTTCAGAGGAGGGTATTAAGGTAGACAAAGCTAAGATAGATATTATTTCTAATCTGCCTTATGCCACCAACGTGCGCGACGTGAAATCGTTCTTAGGGCATGCTGGGTTTTACAGGCGTTTTATTAAGGATTTCTCTAAAATTTGCATACCCCTGTCTAACCTGTTGCAAAAAGACGTGTGCTTCGATTTTACTGATGAGTGCAGGGCAGCGTTCGATAAGCTGAAAGAAGCGCTGACCAGTGCGCCAGTGATGCGCGCACCAGACTGGAACCTGCCATTCGAGCTGATGTGTGACGCAAGTGACTACGCAGTAGGAGCAGTCTTGGGGCAGCGCGAGGACAAGAAGCCGCATGCCATCTACTATGCATCGCGCACACTGGACTCCGCGCAGAAGAACTACACCACCACGGAGAAGGAGCTTCTGGCAATTGTATTTGCGCTGGAGAAGTTCCGAGCATATGTTCTAGGCGCCAGAGTCATCATCTACACGGACCACGCAGCTATCCGCTACCTCATGTCCAAAAAAGAGACCAAGCCGCGCCTGATGCGCTGGGTACTTCTGCTTCAGGAATTCGACTTAGAGATCAAAGATAAGAAGGGCACGGAAAATACCGTCGCTGATCACCTGAGCAGGATCGTAAAGGATGAGGAGCCAGGGCAGATCAAGGAGACATTCCCTGACGAGCATCTGATGGCGCTAACAGGTAAGGTACCATGGTATGCGCATATCGCAAATTACCTGGTCACAGGTGCGTTCCCTCCTCATTTCAATAAAACTCAGTGCATGCGATTGAAACATGAGTCCAAGCATTACCTTTGGGATGATCCTTACATGCTTAGAATAGGTCCAGATCGGATATTAAGACGTTGCGTGCCTGACCATGAGATTAACTCTGTGTTGATGTTTTGTCATGCGCACGCCTGTGGAGGACATTTCGGTCCCAAGCGCACGAGCAGGAAGATCTTGGACTGCGGGTTCTACTGGCCGCACCTATTCAGAGATGCCTATGACCACTGCAGGAAGTGTGACAGGTGCCAGCGCACTGGAGGGATCTCCGCGCGCAACGAGATGCCGCAGACCCCGATTTTGGTGGATGAAGTGTTCGATGTTTGGGGAATCGACTTCATGGGTCCATTTCCCCCATCTGCCGGCTACGAGTACATACTGGTGGCCGTGGATTACGTATCCAAATGGGTCGAAGCTAAGGCCACGCGCAAGGATGATGGTAAGACTGTCGTTGATTTTCTCAGAACTAACATATTTTGCAGGTACGGAGTGCCTAAGGCAGTTATCAGCGACCAGGGGACGCACTTCTGCAACAGGGTTGTGGCGCAGGTTTTCAAGCACTATGGGGTGCGCCACAAGACGTCCACCGCTTACCATCCGCAGACAAATGGACAGGCCGAAGTTTCTAACAGAGAGATCAAGCGCATCTTGGAAAAGACTGTGAGGCCGTCGCGCAAGGATTGGAGCCAGCGCCTGGATGATGCGCTATGGGCATACCGCACTGCACACAAAACGCCCATTGGAACCTCACCATTCCGGCTGGTCTATGGGAAAGCATGCCACCTGCCAGTAGAGCTCGAGCACAAGGCATATTGGGCCTTACGTATTTGCAACCTGAACCTGGATGAGGCAGGAAAAGAGCGCGCATTTGAGCTGAGCGAACTAGAAGAACTGCGCCTGGACGCCTATGAGGGACTGCGCGATTACAAAGCGCGCACCAAAGCATTTCACGACAAGCATATCCTCCGGCGCACGTTTGAACCAGGAGATCAGGTATTATTGTTTTCATCCCGCCTGAAGCTCATGCCTGGGAAGTTGCGCAGCAAGTGGACGGGACCATACACCGTCACCAAGGTTTTCCCCTACGGCACAATTGAATTAGAAGACGGGCACCAGCATCGTTTTCAGGTTAACGGGCAGAGAGTCAAACGGTACTTGGGCGAACCTTGGGATGGCGCAGCACGCAACATTGACTTGGCCGAGCCAGAGATAGTGGACGCGCAAGCTGCTGCGCCAGACGCACCACCAGATGCTTCAGAGGGAGAACTAGCACCCATCGCCTATATCTCCTCTTCCTCTGCATCTACCCTCATTACGAATAATGTATCACATGCTGACCTTCCCTTTTATCCTTTGCGCAGGACCAATGAGATCGTAACACAAGCACAGGCGCAAGGACACTCAGGAGCAAGAGTGGGGGAGGCTGCAGACGCACCTCTTGGCACGTAACGAGGTACCGTCGAGCCAACGACGTTAAACAAAGGCACTTGTCGGGAGGTAACCCGACTCCCTTGCTATATTTTGTGTGACTATTTGTGTTCACTCTTATGTTCTTTATTTTCGTTGCATTGCATGCATGTGCGCCGTCTCCTTGCGCTTGAGCTTGAGTCGTGGGGACACGTCTCTGTTCAAGTGTGGGGGGGGGGGGGGGGGCGTTACTCTTACATTTCATGTTTTGAGCATTTTTAGTATAGCTTAGTTTAAGTTGAAGAGAATTAGTAGCAGTAGTGCGCTAAGGTGCAGGATGCGCATGCGCTCCAGCTTGTTTTGCGCTATCCGTATTGCGTGCGCCGTTCTCTACTGTTTTAGCATAATTTTTTCGTTTTTTCTGCTCCTGTTAGTTGGGATATACAGGGGATGTGGAGTTGATAGAAATGCTCCAGAGAGGCGGTTAGTCGCTTGTGCTTCGAAGGCAAGGTATATGGTCGAGTGCGCTAGTGGAGGCCGGTGCTTCGCAACCTTCGGAACAAAAGAGCGCGCTCAGTCACGCAGATGCCAAAGGCGAAATACCCAAAGCGTGGCGAGGTGGGAAAACAGACCACCTTCCCTCTGGAAGCCGAGCTAAGGAAAGCGGGCGCGGTTGTAAATGCGTGCGCCGACCGGCGCAGACGGACCAAGGAGGGAGAGCGGAACGAGTTTCATAGCTGCTATCCGAAGGCTGAGATTGGAACTGTTCTGGGAATGAAACAAATTGGAAAGGAAGCTGTACAAAAGAAAAATACCAGCAGAAGCAGATGATTTGCGTTACAAAGAATCAGCATGCGCACTACTTAGTACCTGCGTGCGCAAGACCAAAAGGATATCATCAAAGGCTCAGGTTCCCAGGAAGTGTGCGAACGAATCACGCACTGGAAGAAGCTCGCGCAAGAAACCATATACCTATCTTCGGAGCGGTAGCTGACAACCAGGAGCCTAAGAAGAGCTATCTCCCAGTCATCCAAAGATCTTCATCCCGGCTGAGAGGTAATGAAATTTCGGGATTATTATACTGGAACTGTTGAGTGCAGTTGTGCGCAGGTGATAGAGCAGCACAAGTTGAGCAACTGTGCATTTTGCGCTAGAATGCAAGGCTGTGCGCTAGTCTCCAGAAAAGGTAATTGTATCCGCGTTTCAGTACTTGTTCGGGACGAACAAGGGGCAAGTGTGGGGGGTTTGATAGAGCCTAGTTATACACATTATTTAGGTCATAACCCTATGCTTGTTTGCAATATTTCATGAGCAAGATTACTCGTTTCCAATGTTTTTGTATATCAGGTCAGAACGAGTCCTTGAGTCGGATACGCGCTAACAGGCAGCGTTCTAGGAGTGAAAGATCAGCCTGCGGAGCTAGCGGCGCAAACAGAAGAAGAAATGGCGAAAGACAGCAGAGGTGCGCTACCCGATTGCGCCAATCAATGCTGTGCGCCAGGCGCAAAGTCCCAGTGACCAGATTTGGAAGTTGCCAAAAGATGAACTTCCTGGGGCACTATTTAAACAAAGAAAGTCTAGGGTTTCAGGAGATCGGAACATCATCACTCAGCGGCATTCCAGAGGCACTGCGCGGCAGAACTTGAAAACACACGGACCTGTCAAGGAGAGTTGCGCCAGCCGACTGCGCCAGCCAAGAGAAGACACTGCACGCACTATTTGCTACCGTTTTCTCTGATACAGTAGTTGTTATTTACTATTTTATGATGTTTACCACTGGCATGTCTAGCTAAACACTTAGTTCTGGTCGGGCATGAACCTATGATGTATTACCTTTGAGACTTGAGCTTAATGCATAGTTTATTTACTTGTATTAATTCTGTGCGTACTGAGACAGTTAGTTGCATGAGTAGGGGAAGCCTTGAACCGCAATCTTACTTGTGTTGCTTGCTTGTCACCTGTTAAACTAGTTGCATGCGTAGGGGAAGCCTTGAACCGCAAACTTACCGTGACAATTAGGAGTAACGAGTTCGGGTAGGCAGTTGCTACTGTGACAGGATTCGCAGCTGTTTAGTCTAGTTCTAGGATTAATAGCACATGAACTTTGAACGGAACATGCGCGTGTGTTAGGAAGCCTTTACCGGACACTAACCAAAGTAGGACACAAACTATAGACATTTAGAGTCGATGATAAGGAATGCATTCATAGAGGATTGTCTGCCCAATACTTCTCATAAACATAGTATCTCATCTCTACTGCTTGCTCACGTCTAGTGCAATTCCCCGCGTTACGATATTCGCTGTTACTCGCGCATCGCGCAAAACCCCCAATCACTCACGCAACCCCCGTTTTCTTAAGTGTAGGTTACTGGCTAAGACTCACTGCTTGCTCCCTGTGGAGATCGACCCTTACTTAACCGCTGTACTAGTGGGAGAGGAAGGATTATATTTGACGCGCACGACGACGCGCTATCAACCACTAAAGCCTGCAGGTCTCACCATTCAGCTAGCAGACAGATCGTGCAAACAACCTGCAGGCATGATAGAAGATGTCCTAGTTCGAGTAGGAGAGCTGGTGTTCCCAGCAGATTTTTATGTGCTCGAAATGGAGGGGGAACCAAGCGCCAGCGGAGCGCAGATCCTCCTAGGCAGACCGTTTCTGATGACCGCGCGCACAAAGATAGACGTGTGGAGGGGCTCGCTCTCCATGGAGGTAGATGGCGAAGAAATCCATTTCAACATATTCAAGGGGATGCAGCATCCACATGAGGACGCTACAGTGCACGCAATGGACAGCATTGACGATTTAGTCACAGAAGCACAATGTGCGAGCGCAACCGTAGGACCAGAGCTACTGACACAGGCAGAGCTGGAGGAGCAAGAGGAAGAGCTGAGCAGTGCGGAACCAGCACCCACACAGGTACGTGATATAGTTCATATTTGCACCGCTAACAAAATCTTACCCTCTATTGAACAGGCACCCAAGATCAAACTGAAGCAACTCCCAGAGCACCTCAAATACATTTTCTTGGGAGATGAGGACACCCTGCCAGTGATCATAAAGAAAGGATTAGAAGAGGAGCAGGAGGCCCGCTTACAGCAGATACTGCGCAAGAACCAGCGCGCCATAGGATGGACACTTGCAGATCTGCGTGGAGTGAGCCCAGACGTGTGCATGCACAGAATACTATTGGAAGATGGTGCCAAACCATCCAGGGAGGCTCAGCGCAGATTGAACCCAAATATGATGGAGGTAGTGCAGAAGGAGATCTTAAAGTTGCTTGACGCAGGAGTCATTTACCCCATCTCGGACAGCAAATGGGTCAGTCCAGTGCACGTTGTGCCTAAGAAGGGAGGAATCACAGTGGAGGAAAATGCGCAGGGCGAGCTTGTTCCCAAGCGCATTCAGACTGGATGGCGCATGAGCATTGCGCCAGAGCCGCCACCAGATGCACCAGAGGGAGAACTGAAACCTATTGCTTACATTTCTTCTTCCTCTTCATCTACCCTCGTTACTGCAAACTTCTCACATATTATCCATGTTGCGCTATCCTTTTTACCCTTTGCGCAGGACCAAGCAGAACACAGCACATGCACAAGCGCAGGGTCACTCAGGAGCAAGAGTGGGGGAGGTCGCTGGCACACATTTGGGCACGTAACGAGGTACAGTCGAGCCAACGACGTTAAACAAAGGCACTTGTCGGGAGGTAACCCGACTCGTTTTACTTTTACACGTTTTTCTTTATATTGTTCTCTATTTTGCTTGCATGCCTATGTTCTGCATGTGCGCATTCTCCGTGCGCTTGAGCTTGAGTCGTGGGGACACGTCTCTGTTTAAGTGTGGGGGGGGGGGGAGCGTTACATGTACATTTCACGTTTTTTAGCATTTTAGTGTAGCTTAGTTTAAGTTTAAGAGAATAGTAGCAGTAGTGCGCTAGAGTGCAGGATGCGCATGCGCTCCAGCTTGTTTTGCGCTATCCATATTGCGTGCGCTACTATCTACTGTTTTAGTATAATTTTTTCATTTTTTTTGCTCCTGTTAGTCGGGATATGCAGGGGATGTGGAGTTGACAGAAATGCTTCAGAGAGGCGGTTAGTCGCTTTTGCTTCGAAGGCAAGGTATATGGTCGAGAGCGTTAGTGGAGGCCGGTGCTTCGCAGCCTTCGGGACAAAAGAGCGCGCTCAGTCACGCAGATGCCAAAGGCGAAATACCCATAGCATGGCGAGGTGGGAAAACAGACCACCTTCTCTCTGGAAATCGAGCTAAGGAAGGCAGGCGCGGATGTAAACGCGTGCGCTGACCTGCGCAGACAGACCAAAGGAGAGAGAGCGGGGCGAGTTCCATAGCTGCTATCCGAAGGCTGAGACTGGAACTGCTCTGGGAATGTGAGAAATTAAAGAGAAAGCTGTACAAAAGAAAAAAATACCAGCAGATGATACGCGCTACAAAAGAATCAGCATGCGCACAAGCATCAACATGCGAAAAGACCATAAGGAAATCATCAGAAAGCTCAGGTTCCCAGGAAGTGCGCGGACGAATCACGCACTGGAAGAAGCTGCGTTATCCACCATATACCTATCTTCGGAGTAGGAGCTGGCAGCTTGGAGCCTAAGAAGAGCTATCTCCCAGCCATCCAAAAATCTTCATCCCGGCTGAGAGGTAATGAATTTCGAAATTATTATATTAGAACTGTTGAGTGCAATTGTGCGCAGGTGATAGAGCAGTACGAGTTGAGCAATTGTGCATTTGCATCAGAGTGCCAGACTGTGCGCTAAACTCCAGAAGAGGTAATTGTATCCGCGTTTCAGTGCTTGTTCGGGACGAACAAGGGGCAAGTATGGGGGGTTTGATAGAGGCTATTTGTACGCATTATTTAGATCATAACCCTATGCTTGTTTGCAATATTTTATGAGCAAGATTACTCGTTTCTAGTGTTTTTGTATAACAGGGCAAAACGAGTCTATGAGTCGGATACGCGCTAACAGGCAGCGTTCTAGGAGTGAAAGATCCGCCTGCGGAGCTAGCAGCACAAACAGGAGAGAAGTTGGCGAGAGTCAGCAGAGGTGCGCTAGCCCATGCGCTAGCCGATGCCGTGCGCCAAGCGCAAAGACCAGTACTGCCTAATCTTGACGTGACCAGATTTGGAAGTTGCCAAAAGTGAGCTTCCCAAGCAGTAAATAAACAAGAGGAAGGCTAGGGCAACAGAGGAGAAAAACAAGAGACTTTTTGGAGACGCATCAGAGATCACCAAGAGGCACTGCGCAGCAGAACTAGAAAACACACGGACTTGTTGAGAGGATTTGCGCCAGCCGACTGCGCCAGCCGAGAAGACAAGCTGCACGCACTGTTTGCTACTGTTTTCTCAGACACATTAGTCATTATTTACTATTCTATGATGTTTATCAGTAGCATGTCTAGCTAAACTCTTAGTGTTGGTTGGGCATGAATCTATGATGTATTTTCTTTGAGACTTGAGCTTAATGCATAGTTTACTTACTTGTATTAATCCTGTGCATACGGAGACAGCCAGTTGCATGAGTAGGGGAAGCCTTGAACCGCAATCTTACTTGTGTTGCTTGCTTGTCATATGTTAAACTAGTTGATAGCTTTACGGTGACAACTAGGAGTAACGAGCTAGGGTGATCAGTTGCTACTTTGAACGGATTCGCAGCTATTTTAGTCTATGTTCTAAGGATTAATAGCACATGAACTTTGAACGGAACATGCGCACGTGTTAGAAAGCCTTGACCGGACACTAGCCCAAGTAAACCGAAAACTATAGACGTTTAGAGTCAATGATAAGGAATGCACTCATAGAGGATTGTCTGCCCAATGCTTCTCATAATCATAGTATTTAATCTCTACTGCTTGCGCACGTCTAGTGCAAATTTTCTGCGTTACACTAGTTACTGTTCACTTGCGCATCGCGCATTTCAATCACTCACACACCCCCCCAATCTTCGTAAGTGTAGGTCACTGGCTAGAACTGAACTACTTGCTCCCTGTGGAGATCGACCCTTACTTAACCGCTGTACTAGTGGAAGAGGAAGGAATTATATTTGACGCGCACGACGAGGCGCGATCATTGCTGTAGCAATCTGTCCGATCATGCGCAGACTCAGCTCCTCGCTCTTGTCAGCACAGCTAGCTCCTCAGACAGGATAAGCTGGTACTTTGACAGTGGATGTTCAGGACACATGACAGGAGAAAGATCCTTCTTGAAAAACATTACACCCTGTTTGGAACAACGTGTGAAGTTTGGTAACGACCTAAAAGGAAGAGTTCTGGGAAGAGGAACTTTGGCAGTGGAAGGAATGCCGAGCCTGAGCAATGTTCTTTTAGTGGAAGGGCTAAAGGCAAATCTCATAAGCATTAGACAGCTATGTGACGGGACTAAACAGGTAAAATTTACGAAAGACTCATGCAAAGTCCTCGACAAATCTGGAAAATGTATATTGGAAGGAGCCAGATCAAAGAGCAACTGTTATCTTCTCAATGTGAGTTCAAACTCACCTCTTCAGAAATGTATGTTGACAAAGGCCGAGGAAATGACTCTATGGCACAGAAGAATGGGGCATGTTAACCTGAGAACTCTGAAGAGAATTGCAGCAGATGGGCTAGTCAGAGGAATACCACACCTTAAAGGGGAGACAAATTCCATCTGCGGAGATTGTCAGATTGGAAAACAAAAGAAGGCGTCACACCCAAGAGTCAAAGATGTAGGTACTTCCAGACCGTTACAGCTGATTCACATGGACCTGATGGGACCAATAGAGGTTGAAAGTCTGGGCAGAAAGAGGTATGCTTTTGTTTGTGTTGATGACTACTCTAGATTCACCTGGATTGATTTTATCAGAGAAAAATCAGATACTGTGAAAGTTATAGTGTCCCTGGTGTCTCGCCTAGAGCAAAAGAAAGACCACAGAATCACCAGCATCTGCAGTGATCATGGTAGGGAATTTGAAAACGAAGCTATGGATGATTTCTGTCGTCAAAGGGGTATCTCTCATCAGTACTCTTCTCCCATCACTCCACAGCAGAAAGGTGTAGTGGAACGAAAGAATCGAACAATTCAAGAAATGGCCAGAGTCATGATTCATGCTAAGAGAGTTCCCCTGAGATTTTGGGCAGAGGCTATGAACACCGCATGTTATATCATCAATAGAGTCACCTTCCGGAGAGGAACCAATCAGACCTGCTATGAGCTCTGGAATCAGAAGAAGCCCACTGTTAAATACTTCCACATCTTTGGAAGTGAGTGTTTAATTCTGAGAGATCGGGAGTATCGAAAGAAACTCGACCCTAAGAGTGATCCTGGATTGTTCTTGGGTTATTCAACAAACAGCAGGGCTTATCGAGTATATAACCAGCGGACAAATACAGTCATGGAATCCATAAATGTTGTTGTCAATGATGCAGAAGAAGTTTCTACCCCTGATACTGACACTGGTGATGAAGACTCTGATCTTGAAGAAGTGTCTGACAGACAGACCAGAAGTGAACAAGCTGCGGTTCCAGCAGATGCTACAGCAAGTGCTGAAGCAGAAATTCCAGATGTTCAATTAGAAAGCCTGTCTGATGATCTGTACACTGAGGCTCCTGATCCACCTTCAAGGCAGCCCCCAAAAAAGATTCAGAAGAATCATCCCCTGACAAATGTGATTGGGGATCCCGCAGACAGAAGAAGGACCAGAAGCCATGCTTACCTCAATACATGTTTTATGTCCAGCATTGAACCCAAGAATTTCAAGGAAGCCATGAGTGATGAATTCTGGATGATGGCTATGCAAGAGGAACTGGCAGAGTTCGAAAGACACGATGTCTGGGATCTGGTGGACAGACCAAATGGAGTGAATATCATAGGCACAAAGTGGATCTTCAAAAACAAAACTGATGAGAAGGGAAACATCACAAGAAATAAGGCCCGTCTGGTTGCTCAGGGATTTACTCAGATTGAGGGTCTGGATTTTGAAGAAACTTTTGCTCCAGTTGCTCGCCTGGAGGCCATTAGACTTCTTCTAGCCATGTCATGTTTTCTTGGGTTTAAACTGTATCAAATGGATGTCAAAAGCGCATTCCTGAACGGAGACCTGTCTGAAGAAGTTTATGTCACTCAGCCAAAAGGTTTTGAAGATCCTCATTTCCCAGAGCATGTGTACAAGTTGAAGAAAGCCCTATACGGACTGAAACAGGCTCCTCGGGCATGGTATGAGAGGTTGACAGTGTTCTTGGAAAAACATGGTTACAAACGAGGGGGAGCTGACAAAACTCTTTTTGTCAAGAGAACCAAGTCAGATGTGATCATTGCACAAATCTATGTGGATGATATTGTTTTTGGTTCAAAGTCTCAGCACCTGGTGAAGCAGTTTGTGAATCACATGCAGCAGGAATTTCAAATGAGTATGGTTGGAGAGCTGTCATACTTTCTTGGTCTGGAGATTACCCAAAAAGAAGATGGCATTTTTATTGCTCAAAGCAAATACAGCAAGAACCTTGTGCAGAAATTCCAGCTAGATAAGGCCAGTCACAAACGAACCCCTACTGCCACTCATGTCAAGGCAATCAAAGATGAACATGGCATGGAAGTGAGTCAGACAATCTACAGAAGCATGATTGGGAGCTTATTGTACCTAACTGCCAGCCGCCCTGACATTTCCTTCGTAGTAGGAGTCTGTGCCAGATTTCAAGCCTCTCCCAAAGATAGTCACCTACAGTTGGTCAAGCGAATCATTCGGTATGTGGGAGGAACTGTGAATTATGGCCTTTGGTATACTAAGGACACAAATGCTAATCTGGTAGGATACAGTGATGCGGACTGGGCTGGATGCTCAGAGGACAGGAAGAGCACTTCAGGAGGATGCTTTTTCTTAGGAAATAATCTGGTGTCCTGGTTCAGCAGGAAGCAAAACAGCATTTCGCTATCCACTGCCGAGGCTGAATACATTGCTGCTGGGAGCTGCTGTGCTCAAATGCTGTGGATGAAGCAAATGCTGAGTGAGTATGGTCTTCATCAGGATGAAATGACTCTCTACTGTGACAATATGAGTGCCATCAGCATATCTAAGCATCCGGTGCAGCACAGCAGAACCAAGCACATTGACATTCGTCATCACTTCATCCGTGATCTTGTTGAAAAGAAGACCATTGCACTTCAACATGTTGTGTCTGCCAAACAACTTGCTGATATCTTCAGAAAAGCTTTGGACGCAGTCCGGTTCGAAGACCTGAGAGCCTCTCTGGGGCTCTGCGTGTTGCCTCCATAGTTCAGCCAGGAGCACCCCCTTGTCATTTATTCCAAAAAGGGGGAGGAGAAGAGCAGGCTAAGAAGTGGAGGTGAAGCTAAGGAGTGGAGGTGAAGAAAAATTCTTCAAACAAAATCTCTGGTGGGTTTTGTCAAAATGCCAAGGGGGAGATTGATGATGTCGGTTGGCAGTGTTTGACAAAACCATCACAAGTGAACAAGGAGCAGCTTCAGCAGGATGCTGTAGCAGGAGCTTGTTCAAGTGGCTGTATCAACTGTCCAAATAGCAGCAGTGTCCTTGGCTGGGTTAGAAAGCTTGGCAGCTCTGCGGAGCAGTTCAGAGGTACTTCTAAAAATGCTGTCAAGTTTTTTTCCAGTGGGTTTCCTAGCCAGAGAAGGAGTCTTGGGTTGAGGATTGATAGAGCCTATTTGTACACATTATTTAGATCATAACCCTATGCTTGTTTACAATATTTCATGAGCAAGATTACTCGTTTCCAATGTTTTTGTGTATCAGGTCAAAACGAGTCCTTGAGTCGGATACGCGCTAACAGGCAGCGTTCTAGGAGTGAAAGATCAGCCTGCGGAGCTAGCGGCGCAAACAGAAGAAGGAATGGTGAAAGACAGCAGAGGTGCGCTACCCGATTGCGCCAATCAATGCCGTGCGCCAGGCGCAAAGTCCCAGTGACCAGATTTGGAAGTTGCCAAAAGATGAACTTCCTGGGCACTATTTAAACAAAGAAAGTCTAGGGTTTCAGGGGATCGTAACATCATCACTCAGTGGCATTCCAGAGGCACTGCGCGGCAGAACTGGAAAACACACGGACCTGTCAAGGAGAGTTGAGCCAGCCGACTGCGCCAGCCAAGAGAAGACACTGCACGCACTATTTGCTACCGTTTTCTCTGATACAGTAGTTGTTATTTACTATTTTATGATGTTTACCACTAGCATGTCTAGCTAAACACTTAGTGTTGGTCGGGCATGAATCTATGATGTATTACCTTTGAGACTTGAGCTTAATGCGTAGTTTACTTATTTGTATTAATCCTGCGCATACTGAGACAGTTAGTTGCATAAGTAGGGGAAGCCTTGAACCGCAATCCTATTTGTGTTGCTTGCTTGTCCTATGTTAAACTAGTTGCATGAGTAGGGGAAGCCTTGAACCGCAAACTTATCGTGACAACTAGGAGTAACGAGTTAGGGTAAGCAGTTGCTACTGTGACAGGATTCGCAGCTGTTTAGTCTAGTTCTAGGATTAATAGCACATGAACTTTGAACGGAACATGCGCGTGTGTTAGGAAGCCTTTACCGGACACTAACCCAAGTAAGACACAAACTATAGACATTTAGAGTCGATGATAAGGAATGCATTCATAGAGGATTGTCTGCCCAGTACTTCTCATAAACATAGTATCTCATCTATACTGCTTGCGCACGTCTAGTGCAATTTCCTGCGTTACGATATTCACTGCTACTCGCGCATCGCGCAAAACCCCCAATCACTCATAAAACCCCCCGTCTTCGTAAGTGTAGGTTACTAGCTAAAGACTTACTACTTGCTCCCTGTGGAGATCGACCCTTACTTAACCGCTGTACTAGTGGGAGAGGAAGGATTATATTTGACGCGCACGACGACGCGCGATCAAATTTTGGCGCCGTTGCCGGGGAGCAACACAGCTAAGTTTTAGCTAGCTTACATTTTCATTTTTTAGTAACTAGTTATTTCATTTTTGTCTTGTTTTCTCGTTGTTGTTTCTGACAGCGCGCAATCACATCAGCCTGCGCAACCTTGAAATAGTTGCGCTGCGCAGATTCTAGTTGCGCTCTGACAGACGCAACAACCTCGTTGTTTTTTGATTTCGTTTTCTTGAGTTTCAGAACAGGTCATGGAGGATAACAGTGTGGTAGGAGATAACCACGGGGACAGAACCCCAGAGGATGTAAGGGCAGAGATCCACGCAGCTCGGTTCAGAGAGGAAATGCAGCGCGAGGTCGAAGCACGGATGGCCGCTGAGCTGTACAATGCGCCACCCGTCCGTCCAGCAGCGCGACGCAGGACCGTGCGCGAGATGTCAGCACCCATCACTGTTAACCAGCCATGGTGTATCGTGCTTCCGCCAGATGGTCACTTTGAGCTAAGGAGCTCGCTCATCCATCACATGCCTAAGTTTCACGGGATGAACAATGAAAATCCAGTCAAGCACGTGCGAGAGTTCCTAGTTATTTGCGAGAACATGAAGACCGACGGGGAGAATGATGAAGCGCTGAAAATGAAGGCATTTCCATTTTCGTTGTGTGATACGGCTAAGCATTGGCTAATGAATTTACCTGCAGGATCAATTCACACATGGGAGCAGCTGCAGAAGAAATTCTTAGACAAATTCTATCCTGCAGCAAAGATTGCGCTGCTCAGAAGGGAATTAGCCGCGCCAAGGCAAGGCGCAGGGGAGTCTCTGTCAGAATACTACGAGCGTTTCAGGGAGCTAGAAGCCAACTGCTACAATCACGGGCTGCCCCAGAATGTGCTGATAGAGAACTTTCTGAATGGACTGCTGCCCATGGAGCTGCGACTACTGAATGCATGCGCAGGAGGGGACATTTGCAACATGTACCCGGAGGATGCATGGCAGCTGATAGAAGATTCTGCTGGGCAGGTAAGACATCAATTGACACTTGAAAGTAGCCGTAATCGTTCTGTGCATCAGGTAGAAACAAGCGCTGAGATCAAAGAAATGAAGGCCATGCTGCAGAAACTGATGAGTGCGCAGAGCGCACAACCAGTTGCGCCAAAAGTATGTGAATTCTGTAGGTCGACTGAGCACAAGACGGACGAATGCCCAACACTTTTTGAAGAAACTGGAGATGTAAATGCCCTTGGAGGATGGGACAACAGAGGACCGCAAAGGCAGAATCAGCCGCGCTTTGGGCTTGCTGCAAATGGATTCAGATGGAAAGAAGAGAACAATTTCCAGAGACAGCCCACTGATCAGCGCGCGCCACAGCAGACGCAACCAGCTGCGCCTTACAATCCACCGCACCGCCGCAATGACGCACCAGCACAGAACAATCAGCAGCCGCGGCGTTCCTTGGAAGATATCATGGGGCAGCTAGCAGATACAGTGCGCAAGAATGACGAAAAATATGACAAGAGGTTCGAGTCGATAGAAAAGCATCTATCACAAATTGCAACCACGGTGTATGAGCTGAAAAAGAGCGATGGCAACCTGTCTTCGCAAGTGATTCAGAACCCTAAAGGAGGAGTCAATGCAGTAACACTGAGGACAGGGCGCACAGTAGGAACAGAGCAAACCGCGCAGGCGCCCGCGCAACCAGTTGCGCAAGTCCCAGATCCAGCAGCTCAGAATGCGCAACCAGAGCAAGATGCGCAACCGGAAGCGCCAGCTACGAACCAGCAGGGCAATGCGCCAGGTATGTCCCACTCGACAAACAAGGACAAAAATTATACTAACATACCTGCTCCTTTCCCTGTGCAGGCACCACTAGCGAGAAAAGAAGCGCTGGACAAGGAACTGTATGAGCTGTTCAGCAAGGTGGAAATCAACATACCTCTCATAGAAGCTATTCGACAGATTCTCAGGTATGCGAAGTTTTTAAAAGAGCTGTGCACAAACAAGCGAAGGAAAGGCGAGTGCGCACAGGTAATGCTATATGCGCAGGCCTCAGCGATCGTGCAACAAAAGGTACCACCTAAGTGCCGAGATCCAGGTACATTCACTATCCCTTGCACCTTAGGAAAAACCACGGTAAGCAACTGCATGATCGATTTGGGCGCATCAATCAATTTATTACCATATTCTCTCTATGCGACATTGCGCCTTGGACCACTAAAACCTGCAGGTCTCACAATTCAGCTAGCAGATAGATCGTGCAAACAACCTGCAGGCATGATAGAGGATGTCCTAGTTCGAGTAGGAGAGCTGGTGTTTCCAGCAGACTTTTATGTGCTCGAAATGGAAGGTGAATCAAGCGCCAGCGGTGCGCAGATCCTCCTAGGCAAACCGTTTCTGATGACCGCGCGCACGAAGATAGACGTGTGGAGGGGCACGCTCTCCATGGAGGTAGATGGCGAAGAAATCCATTTCAACATCTTCGAAGGGATGCAGCACCCACATGAGGACGCTACCGTGCATGCAATGGACAGCTTTGACGATTTAGTCACAGAAGCGCAGTGTGCGAGCGCAACCATAGGACCAGAGCTACTGACACAGGCAGAGCTGGAGGAGCAAGAGGAGGAGCTAAGCAGTGCTGAACCAGCACCCACACAGGTACTTGATATAGTTCATATTTGCACCGCTAACAAAATCTTGCCCTCTATTGAACAGGCACCCAAGATCGAACTGAAGCAACTCCCAGAGCACCTCAAGTACATTTTCTTGGGAGATGAGGACACCCTGCCAGTGATCATCAAGAAGGGATTGGAAGAGGAGCAGGAGGCGCGCTTACAGCAGGTGCTGCGCAGGAACCAGCGCGCGATAGGATGGACTCTTGCGGATCTGCGCGGAGTGAGCCCAGACGTGTGCATGCACAGAATTCTGTTGGAAGATGGTGCTAAACCATCCAGGGAGGCTCAGCGCAGGTTAAACCCAAATATGATGGAGGTAGTGCAAAAGGAAGTCCTGAAGTTGCTTGACGCCGGGGTCATTTACCCAATCTGAGACAGCAAATGGGTTAGCCCGGTGCATGTTGTGCCAAAGAAAGGAGGAATCACGGTGGAAGAGAATGCGCAGGGCGAGCTAGTTCCCAAGCGCATTCAAACTGGCTGGCGCATGTGCATCGACTACAGGAAGCTGAACGCCGTAACGCGCAAGGACCACTTCCCGCTACCCTTCATGGACCAGATGCTGGATCGCTTGGCAGGTAAGCCTTACTTTTGTTTTTTAGACGGATATTCAGGGTACAATCAGATACCCATAGCTGCGGAGGATCAGGAGAAGACCACGTTCACATGCCCCTTCGGAACATTTGCGTTTCGGCGCATGTCTTTTGGGCTGTGCAACGCGCCAGGTACGTTCCAACGCCTTGTCATGAGCATTTTCTCTGATATGATTGGTATATGCATAGAAGTGTTCATGGATGATTTCACTGTATATGGAAGTACCTTTGATGCGTGCTTAACCCATCTAGATAAAGTCTTAGCGCGCTGCATCTCTAAGAACTTAGTGCTAAATTACGAAAAATGTCATTTCATGGTAACGCACGGAGTAATACTAGGTCATATCATTTCAGAGGAGGGTATTAAGGTAGACAAAGCTAAGATAGATATTATTTCTAATCTGCCTTATGCCACCAATGTGCGCGACGTGAAATCGTTCTTAGGGCATGCTGGGTTTTACAGGCGTTTTATTAAGGATTTCTCTAAAATTTGCATACCCCTGTCTAACCTGTTGCAAAAAGATGTGTGCTTCGATTTTACTGATGAGTGCAGGGCGGCGTTCGATAAGCTGAAGGAAGCGCTGACCAGTGCGCCAGTGATGCGCGCACCAGACTGGAACCTGCCGTTTGAGCTGATGTGTGACGCAAGTGACTACGCAGTAGGAGCAGTCTTGGGGCAGCGCGTGGACAAGAAGCCGCATGCCATCTACTATGCATCGCGCACACTGGACTCTGCGCAGAAGAACTACACCACCACGGAGAAGGAGCTTCTGGCAATTGTTTTTGCGCTGGAGAAGTTCCGAGCATATGTTCTAGGCGCCAGAGTCATCATTTACACTGACCACGCAGCCATCCGCTACCTCATGTCCAAAAAGGAAACCAAGCCGCGCCTGATGCGCTGGGTGCTTCTGCTTCAGGAATTCGATGTGGAGATCAAAGATAAAAAGGGCACGGAGAATACAGTCGCTGATCACCTGAGCAGGATCGTAAAGGAGGAGGAGCCAGGGCAGATCAAGGAGACATTCCCTGACGAGCACCTGATGGCGCTGACAGGTAAGGTACCATGGTATGCGCATATCGCAAATTACCTGGTTACAGGTGCGTTCCCTCCTCATTTCAATAAAACTCAGTGCATACGATTAAAACATGAGTCCAAGCATTATCTTTGGGATGATCCTTACATGCTTAGAATAGGTCCAGATCAGATATTAAGGCGTTGCGTACCGGACCATGAGATTAACTCTGTTTTGATGTTTTGTCATGCGCACGCATGTGGAGGGCACTTTGGACCTAAGCGCACGAGCAGGAAAATCTTGGACTGCGGATTCTACTGGCCGCACCTATTCAGAGACGCATATAACCACTGCAGGAATTGCGACAGGTGCCAGCGCACAAGAGGAATCTCCGCGCGCAACGAGATGCCGCAGACCCCGATTCTGGTGGATGAAGTGTTCGATGTTTGGGGAATCGACTTCATGGGTCCATTTCCCCCATCTGCCGGCTACGAGTACATACTGGTGGCCGTGGATTACGTATCCAAATGGGTCGAAGCTAAGGCCACGCGCAAGGGTGATGGTAAGACTGTCGCTGATTTTCTCAGAACTAACATATTTTGCAGGTACGGAGTGCCTAAGGCAGTTATCAGCGACCAGGGGACGCACTTCTGCAACAGGGTTGTGGCGCAAGTTTCCAAGCACTACGGGGTGCGCCACAAGACGTCCACCGCTTACCATCCACAGACAAATGGACAGGCCGAAGTTTCTAACAGAGAGATCAAGCGCATCTTGGAAAAGACTGTGAGGCCGTCGCGCAAGGATTGGAGCCAGCGCCTGGATGATGCGCTATGGGCATACCGCACTGCACATAAGACGCCCATTGGAACCTCACCATTCCGGCTGGTCTATGGGAAGGCATGCCACCTGCCAGTAGAGCTCGAGCACAAGGCATATTGGGCCTTACGTATTTGCAACCTGAACCTGGATGAGGCAGGAAAAGAGCTCGCATTTGAGCTGAGCGAACTAGAAGAGTTGCGCCTGGACGCCTATGAGGGACTGCGCGATTACAAGGAGCGCACCAAAGCATTTCACGACAAGCATATCCTCCGGCGCACGTTTGAACCAGGAGATCAGGTATTATTGTTTTCATCCCGCCTGAAGCTCATGCCTGGAAAGTTGCGCAGCAAGTGGACGGGACCATACACCGTCACCAAGGTTTTCCCCTTCGGAACAATCGAGTTAGAAGACGAGCACCAGCATCGTTTTCAGGTTAACGGGCAGAGAGTCAAACAGTACTTGGGAGAACCTTGGGATGGCGCGGCACGCAACATTGACTTGGCCGAGCCAGAGATAGTGGACGCGCAAGCTGCTGCGCCAGACGCACCACCAGATGCCTCAGAGGGAGAACTAGCAACCATCGCCTATATCTCTTCTTCCTCTGCATCTACCCTCGTTACTAATAATGTATCACATGCTGACCTTCCATTTTATCCTTTGCGCAGGACCAATGAGATCGCAACACAAGCACTGGCGCAGGGACACTCAGGAGCAAGAGTGGGGGAGGCTGCAGACGCACTTCTTGGCACGTGACGAGGTACCGTCGAGCCAACGACGTTAAACAAAGGCACTTGTCGGGAGGTAACCCGACACGTTTTATTTTGGCATGTTTTATTCTGCTTATTTTGTTTTTTTTTTGAGTGTTTTTAGCTAGTTTAGGATTTGGTAGTTTTTAGTCACACGAGTGCGCAGGACCGTGCGCCTATCCATGCGCAGGTCAGTTGCGCTAGCCAGAGGGGGGTATATAAGGCAGGACTTAGAAAAATTCCAGCACTTTTTTCACTCGATCAGTGGTACCGCCTTCCTCCAGCACTGAGTACGTGACGGATTCTTCAGAGGAGGAGACGCATGATTCAGAGGCTGATTCTAGCTCGGAGGACTTCTAAGGCCGAGGGCAGGCGCATTGATTTTCTTTAGGGTGGTGTCTTTTATTTTGCTGCGACTAGTGACTATTATGTGTGCTGAATATTTGTGCCCTACACTCTGTGACTCCCTTGCTATATTTTGTGTGACTATTTGCTTGCATTCTTATGTTCTTTATTTTCGTTGCATTGCATGCATGTGCGCGTTCTCCATGCGCTTGAGCTTGAGTCGTGGGGACACGTCTCTGTTCAAGTGTGGGGGAGGCGTTACAATTACATTTCATGTTTTTTGAGCATGTTTTTAGTATAGCTTAGTTTAAGTTGAAGAGAATAGTAGCAGTAGTGCGCTAAGGTGCAGGATGCGCATGCGCTCCAGCTTGTTTTGTGCTATCCGTATTGCGTGCGCTGCTATCTACTGTTTTAGTATAATTTTTTCGTTTTTTTTGCTCCTGTTAGTTGAGATATGCAGGGGATGTGGAGTTGACAGAAATGCTCCAGAGAGGCGGTTAGTCGCTTGTGCTTCGAAGGCGAGGTATATGGTCGAGAGCGCTAGTGGAGGCCGGTGCTTCGCAGCCTTCGGGACAAAAGAGCGCGCTCAGTCACGCAGATGCCAAAGGAAAAATACCCAAAGCGTGGCGAGGTGGGAAAACAGACCACCTTCTCTCCGGAGGGAGAGCGGAGCGAGTTCCATAGCTGCTATCTGAAGGCTGAGACTGGAACTGTTCTGGGAATATTAAAAATAAATTGCAGAGAAAGCTGTTCAAAAGAAAAATACCAGCAGATGATACGCACTACAAAAGAATCAGCATGCGCACAAGCATCAAACATGCGCAAAGACCATAAGGAAATCATCAGAAGGCTCAGGTTCCCAGGAAGTGCGCGAACGAATCACGCACTGGAAGAAGCTGCGTTATCTACCATATACCTATCTTCGGAGTAGGAGCTGGCAGCCAGGAGCCTAAGAAGAGCTATCTCCCAGCCATCCAAAAATCTTCATCCCGGCTGAGAGGTAATGAAATTTCGGAATTATTATATTAGAACTGTTGAGTGCAGTTGTGCGCAGATGATAGAGCAGTGCGAGTTGAGCAATTGCGCATTCGCATCAGAGTGCAAGACTGTGCGCTAGACTCAGAAAAGGTAATTGTATCCGCGCTCAGTGCTTGTTCGGGACGAACAAGGGGCAAGTGTGGGGGGTTTGATAGAGCCTATTTGTACACATTATTTAGATCATAACCCTATGCTTGTTTGCAATATTTCATGAGCAAGATTACTCGTTTCCAATGTTTTTGTGTATCAGGTCAAAACGAGTCCTTGAGTCGGATACGCGCTAACAGGCAGCGTTCTAGGAGTGAAAGATCAGCCTGCGGAGCTAGCGGCGCAAACAGAAGAAGAAATGGCGAAAGACAGCAGAGGTGCGCTACCCGATTGCGCCAATCAATGCCGTGCGCCAGGCGCAAAGTCCCAGTGACCAGATTTGGAAGTTGCCAAAAGATGAACTTCCTGGGCACTATTTAAACAAAGAAAGTCTAGGGTTTCAGGGGATCGTAACATCATCACTCAGCGGCATTCCAGAGGCACTGCGCGTCAGAACTGGAAAACACACGGACCTGTCAAGGAGAGTTGCGCCAGCCGACTGCGCCAGCCAAGAGAAGACACTGCACGCACTATTTGCTACCGTTTTCTCTGATACAGTAGTTGTTATTTACTATTTTATGATGTTTACCACTAGCATGTCTAGCTAAACACTTAGTGTTGGTCGGGCATGAATCTATGATGTATTACCTTTGAGACTTGAGCTTAATGCGTAGTTTACTTATTTGTATTAATCCTGCGCATACTGAGACAGTTAGTTGCATAAGTAGGGGAAGCCTTGAACCGCAATCCTATTTGTGTTGCTTGCTTGTCCTATGTTAAACTAGTTGCATGAGTAGGGGAAGCCTTGAACCGCAAACTTATCGTGACAACTAGGAGTAACGAGTTAGGGTAAGCAGTTGCTACTGTGACAGGATTCGCAGCTGTTTAGTCTAGTTCTAGGATTAATAGCACATGAACTTTGAACGGAACATGCGCGTGTGTTAGGAAGCCTTTACCGGACACTAACCCAAGTAAGACACAAACTATAGACATTTAGAGTCGATGATAAGGAATGCATTCATAGAGGATTGTCTGCCCAGTACTTCTCATAAACATAGTATCTCATCTATACTGCTTGCGCACGTCTAGTGCAATTTCCTGCGTTACGATATTCACTGCTACTCGCGCATCGCGCAAAACCCCCAATCACTCATACAACCCCCCGCCTTCGTAAGTGTAGGTTACTAGCTAAAGACTTACTACTTGCTCCCTGTGGAGATCGACCCTTACTTAACCGCTGTACTAGTGGGAGAGGAAGGATTATATTTGACGCGCACGACGACGCGCGATCAAGGATCAAAATCAAATCTAATCTCCTAAAAATCAGGAGATATTGATGTTGCTAGGAAATTGCTAAAATCTGATAACGAGGGAACTGGGTGGTCCTATTTAAAGAAGACTCTTCAGAGCATTGAAGGTGATCGAAGCAGAGTGCAGAGAGAGAGAACACACACAGAATATCGAGAGAGTAATTTTTCGTGTGCGAAGAGATCTTCGATCATCACCGGCAGCAGAGCGTGTCTGTGGTGACTGAAGCAGAAGGTGATCAGGACTTGCGTAGTCTGATCCAAGCTTGATCTGGAAGCCAATTCAGAGCAGAGAGTTGCTTGTTGGTTGATCAAGGGTAGCCGCGGAAGAATTGACGAGTGAGTGACTCGGTCAAGCGTCTGGACGGCAGTTCTTGCTAGTGACAGGAGGTCACGAGTGAGGGGAAGTATTCCAGAGTGTGTTGCGCTCGTGGAATCGTTCGAATAGCTAAGCGGAAGGCTTCGGAGCGACGCGGACAATTTGTACATCAGCTGTGTGCTACAGCAGATGCTATAGCAACCCTGCAGAGTCTGAGTATTAATTAGAATAGGCTAAGTTTGAGATAACAGTAGCTGTTCTAGATTAATATCAGTAGAGGTTGTGTAGTCACAAGTCAGAGCGTGTTCTGATTGTGTACTAGTTTCCACTTGAGGTTAAGTAGCATAGGTTGCGTGGAGTTGTAACCTTGTGTACTTTGAGACCTTAGAGTTTAGTGGATTGAGGACTGGAGGATAGTCCTCCCCAGACGTAGGCAATTGGCCGAACTGGGTGAACAAACATTTGTTCTTTATCGGTGCTTACTACTTTAGAATCAGGTGAACAAGCGTGTGCTTTAGCAACTGCTTGTTCACAACCTGCAACTCAAAGGCGCCTTGAATTTCAAATTGTATCAGAGCGGGAACTCGACATACAGAGTAAAAGATCTTACAACGCGTCTGATGAAGACAAGGAACAGTGAAGGAAGGACAGAGTACGAGCAGACCTCCTTTGTTGGAAGAAAGCAACTATGGATATTGGAAGGCTAGGATGAAGGCCTTTCTCAAAGCCATCGATGAGAGAAGCTAGAGAGCTATCATGGTCGAGTGGTCTCCTCCGATTACCATGGATGAATGGGGAATCACACAAGTAAAACCTGAAGAGCAATGGACTGCTGAAGAGGGAGTTGCAGCAACTGGTAATTCAAAGGCTCTGAATGCTATTTTTGCTGCAGTTGATGCTAACAATTTCAGGTTGATATCAAACTGTGACATTGCCAAGCAAGCCTGAGAAATCTTACAAGTTGCCCATGAAGGAACCGACAAAGTAAGGATGTCCAGATCACTGAGTTTGAGAATCTGAGAATGCAAGAAGAGGAGACGATCACTGAGTTCAATGCAAAACTATGTGACCTGTCAAATGAAGCCCATGCTCTTGGAGAACCTATTCCTGAAGAGAAGCTGAGTAGGAAGGTCCTCAGATCGTTGCCCACGAGATTTGACATGAAAGTGACAGCCATTGAAGAAGCTCAAAATATCAGACACATGAGGCTGGAAGAATTGGTTGGATCCCTCAAACAATTTGAGATGAAGCTGGTTAAAGAAGAGCCCACTCCTAAAGATAAGAATATATGACTGAAGGCAGAAACAGAAGTGAAGAAGCCAGCTCCAGATGATCAGCTGAGTATGCTAGTAAAGAACCTCGGGAAACTCCTAAAGAACATGGATTCCAAAACTGGGCAAAGCTCATCCTCACAAAAAAAATCTAGAAGAGGTGGAGGAAATAAAAGGAGAGGGAAGGAACCTGCTCAGAATGAAGATGAGAAGAAAGAAAAGAGAAAGGGTGTTCAATGCTGGAATTGTGAAGGGTATGGACACCTTGAGGCTGACTGTCCGAGCAAACCCCTCAAAAACTCGGAGAAGAAGGATAACAAATCCCTGACGGCTAAGTGGAGTGACTCTGAGGAAAGTGAAGAAGAAAATTGTATTGTGGTAACAAGTGTGTCCGATTTCAACCACAAAGAGTTAATAAAGAATGAATTATACTATGGGGTTGTTGTGTTAGAAAGTGAAAAAGAGGAGGACTCAACTGTCAGCCTAATTGACTATCTAGGTGAGATACTGAAATAGTGTGAGCAAGCTCTGCAGACGAATCAAGCATTGACTGACATTGACAGACGAATCAATTTCCTCCTCATCCAACAGACAAGTCACTATACTAAAAAGGGAAGACCCAGGAAGCCAAGTCACTGACATTGGTGCCCCTCTAGCAACAGCAAAGGCAGCCGAACCTCAGAAAAATATCCTGGATGAAATTCTTTCATATCAAAAACTTGGAAAAGGAAGAACGGGGCTTGGATACACTGGTGAAGAAAGCTCTAGAGGAACAGTCTTCGTAAAAGCCTCGGATGCCTTGATCTATGACCATAAGAAATCAGATGTTCGCCCAAAACCTGCAGAGGAAGACAGAGCCAGACACTTCAACAAGAGGATGCTACAGCACCCGATGAATCATCCCTCTGTAGCAAAACCAGAGCCTCAGAATAAAAAGATCATGCTCACATACTTATGGTCAGAAGAAAGGGAATCAGAAGATTCCCCCGATCATGAAGCAGCAGCAAATAACCCAAAAAACCTTCATAGCTGGAAAAATGGGAACAAAACCCAGGACCAACACATGCTGTGAAAAATTTCTTTGTCCAGTGGATCCGGGAAATGCTCATCATTGGAAAGAACCAAGATGGAGAATTGCAAAGACTGCTGAACCAGTCCACTGGAATGGAAAAAAAATAGGAGAAAGTCGCAGAAGATACAGGTGTGGAGACCCAAATGCGACAAATGAAAAGACAGGAGGCTTAAGGATCGGAAGAGGGGGACACCAAGACAAACCCAAGTATGGGTTAAGAAATAATTATCAGAGTCTCACAAGGATCCGCCCTACAAAGAAGCCGTCTAGAATAAGTATGAGAACCAGCTCCTATCTGCTATAGCAACCTGGTCGGTAAAAGCTTGTTCAAATGCTTTGGTCGCTAAAGTTGGAGGAGGTCACATGCGTGGCACGTCACTCTAAATCTCAAATCAAAAAAAAAAAAAAAAAAAAACTGGTAAATCAAATTCTAGGGCAAAATCAGTTGAAGGCGCTTCCCCAAATCGTCACTGATCAACACTCCCGTGCGCTCCTCCCTCTCTGCAAACCCACAACTATGGTGAAAACCGTGGCCTGAAGAGAAACCTAGCAGCTGCTCGTCAAGGCCAAACCGAAAAGAAGCGCAAGTCTCAAAGTGAAGCTTCCTCTCAGAGAATGGACCTAGTGGTCTGGGAGCCAGCGCCCCTCCCAGTATCTCAAGAGGTTCCTCCTCCTTAAGAAGAACCTCCACGAAAAAGGAGAAGCCAGGTCCGTGACAGGCAGGCTGCGACCAGTGCAGCAGCAGAAAAAAAAGAGGCTAGTTGTGAAAGAGCCTCGAAGGAAGAGCAAGCTGCAGGGGGTGCTGCAGCTAGTCTGGTTGCTGATGAGCACGTCAGAGCCCTCACCACATCCCCCCGCACAGAAGGTGTGGATGAGGAGGTTGGTGCTGAAGGTCCTGAACAAGAAGCTGTTACAGCACCTCTTCTACAAACAGTTGACAAGGGAAAAGCACCAGTCGTCATTGATGATTCAAGCAGCGAAGAATCGGAGGAGACTGGTGAAGAGGATGCTGTTGGTGAACCCTCAGAGAGAAGACCAATTCTAGCAGTCACAGGCATTGTCACAGTAGGAGGAGTGTGGTTCAGGAGCGCGGAGGCATCTCAATTATGGAGCAGTGTAGAGAGGAAGCACATTGTTCCTCAGAAGAGGCTGGATTTGGAGAAATACAAGTCCTCAGCAATCATCCAAATCCTAACTAAGGTAAATCTTCTGAAATCCCTAACTTATCCTTACAGATACAATAGCCGGTTAGTTAGGGAGTTCATAGTAAACATGGAAGTTTAGAGAAGAGGATGGAGATGGTTATGGGAAAAGCTGGGTCCGGGGTAAGTTGGTACTGGTTACCCCAGAAAAAATAGATGAATTATTTGGGATAGATAGTGATGCCAGAGAGCCCACAAATGTCAAACGAGAGATGTTGGCCAGGGTTCTTACAGGAGGTGTGTGCCAGTCCTGGGGAGGACCAAACCTCAGTGCATCGGAGCTCACCTCTATGAATGCTCTACTGTACAATCTGGGGATTGGGAATTGGATCCCTAGCTCTCACAGGGGAAAGGTTAGCAAACCCTTTGCTGACCTCTTGCACTCGGTCGTGAAAAAGAGAATAATCAACTTGGGGAGTGTGATGTTTCCCCAGATTGCTGCACATGCTGGCAGCTCTTCCGCCAGCAAACCCATTGTGCTGCCCTCCCTTATCTATGGTATGATGGTTGCTCAGCATCCAGAGCTAGGAGAGATCTCTGAAGGGATGTCCGAGGAGCTACAGGTGTTTACGGTTGATCACAAGCTGTTCAAGGGCAAACATGCAGTTGACATAGCTCAAGAGGATTCTCTTCTGTCTGTCTTGTCTGATCCAATCCTTCTTAGAGAAACTCTTCCTACTGCCTCATCCATTGATGCAGCCCTCCGAGCCAGAATTGTGAGCCTCCTGATGTCAGAGCTAATGAGTATAGAGGTTGAAGCCAAACGAAGGGATATCAGACGTGCTCAACTCAGAAGTCTACTTAAAGACTTGGAGTATCCGGAGGATGGAGGACAGACCTCTTGAGCATCTATGCCAAAAAGGGGGAGAGCTAGCTAAGGCCACTGATGAACTCTCACTGATGAACTCTTAAAACTTTTAGTTTTTGAAGCCCTGCGTGGCTATAGCAAAAGCCGAATGTGGCACGATACTTTATTTTATTTGTCTTATGAGAAGTTGTGTTTAACCTTGCGTGCAAATTACCATCTGTGGCCAAAGAGGTTTTGTAAAAATGCCAAGGGGGAGATTGATGATGCAGTATGGCAGTCCTTGACAAAACCAGCACAGGTGAACAAGCTGCTGCTATAGCTGTAGTTCAGCATACGTGAACAAGATCAGTGAACAAGGAGCTGCTATAGCTTGAGGGTGCTATAACTGGAGCTGTATTAGGAAAAATTGTAGCATTGTAGCTTCTGTTCTACAACACATATTCAGACCGTCGTATTAAGGGCTTGGCAGTTCATCATCAAAATTCGACGTATTTCTAAGTTCGCAGTAGAGAATATTCTTGAGAAGATCCCGTCTCGGATTGGAGATTTGATTGTGGGAGATTTGTATCTCAAATCAAATCTAATCTCCTAAAATTTAGGAGATATTGTTGTTGCTAGGAAATTGCTAAAATCTTATAATGAGGGAACTGGGTGTTCCTATTTAAAGAAGACTCTTCAGAGCATTGAAGATGATCGAAGCAGAGTGCAGAGAGCGAGAACACACACAGAATGTCGAGAGAGTAATTTTTGGTGTCCGAAGAGATCTTCGATCATCACCGAGAGCAGAGTGTGAGCGCAGAACTGTGGTGACTGAAGCAGAGGGTGATCAGGACTTGCGTAGTCTGATCCAAGCTTGATCTGGAAGCCAAATCAGAGCAGAGAGTGCTTGTTGGTTGATCAAGGCTAGCCGCGGAAGAATTGATGAGTGAGTGACTCGGTCAAGCGTCTGGACGGCAGTTCTTGCTATTGACAAGAGGTCACTAAGTGAGGGGGAGTATTCCATAGTGTGTTGCGCTCGTGTAATCGTTTGAACGGCTCAGCGAAAGGCTTCGGAGTGACGCGGACAATTTGTGCATCAGCTGTGTGCTACAGCAGATGCTATAGCAACCCTACAGAGTCTGAGTATTAATTAGAATAGGCTAAGTTCGAGATAACAGTAGTTGTTCTAGATTAATATCAGTAGAGGTTGTGTAGTCACAAGTCAGAGCGTGTTCTGATTGTGTACTAGTTTCCACTTCAGGTTAAGTAGCATAGGTTGCGTGGAGTTGTAACCGTGTGTACTTTGAGACCTTGGAGTTTAGTGGATTGAGGACTGGAGGATAGTCCTCCCCAGACGTAGGCAATTGGCCAAACTGGGTGAACAAACATTTGTTCTTTGTCGTTGCTTACTACTTTAGAATCGGGTGAACAAGCGTGTGATGTATCAACTGCTTGTTCACAACCTGCAACTCAGAGGCGCCTTGAATTTCAGTATTTCTTCTCTAGTTGATCAGCCTTTTCTACCATAGATGAGAAAACCCCTACGAGTTCATCCTTTTCGTTCTTCAGCCTAGACACTTTTTCGATCATCCCTTCATTCACCTCCACTACTTCTACACATTTGTCAATTATTTGTGTGAAGTGTCTAGCCAGGTACTCCTTTGTAATTTCATCTTCATCACTGCTATCATATTCACTATCTTGACCTTTTTCCGAGAGTAGTGACCTATTTGATCTCTATCTTTTCAGTAATTTGGCCATGGTAGTCAGCAAAGCCATCCTTGAACCTCACTCTGTGTGTCGAGTGATCGCCTCTGATACCAGCTAAAATCGCTACGCGCTGCTGGTGACAAGTTACAGTAGTTGCTGTAGCACTCTCTGAGTCACTTTGCAAAATTTGTTTCTGCGGCCAAACTTGAAAGTACACAAAAACTTTGGTTACCCAGTTCAGCCAATGCCTACGTCTGGGGAGAACAACTCTTGGTCCTCATGTTTGACTATTCACGGTTATAGTACAAAGGATTTCAGAAACTAAGCCAAGCTCTAGTTTCAATCTCTACTTCTAACTTAGTTGAAACCTCAGCTTTATCTGATCACATAGATCGCATCCTTATCCCACAGACTCACTTTGTACTACTTACACACATCCAGTAAAGCACAGCTACAGACCTGATGCACAAACTTAGCCTATCCAATTACAATGTGCAGTAGACGGTATGCTACAACAATCTATGTAGCAGAATTGCTATAACTTCTGTCAACAACTTCTCTAGAACCTTTCGCCAAGCCTTCGGTCTCTTGCTGAGTTGCTGCAGCTAAGAATCAAGGAGAGACGTTCAGCTCTCCAACAGCCTGCGACACCACCTGTCCGCAGCCATTCTCCGAAGCAACTGATTGATCCTTCAACGAGCCGTGCTCCAGTGGAGTTCTGTGGATTATTAACTAGATCAAATTCTATGAGTTTTGATCTCCTCTGCGCTCAACACAACTCTATCATTTCAGCCTGCTGCTATTTAAACTCATTGTGTGTATTCTCTGCTTCGATTCCTTATTCATTCTTCTGCCTCTGCATCGCTCTTATAGGTTCATCAATGATCAGTGATGGAAACCCTATATGCCTTAGGATCGTAGCGCAGCACAATATCTTTTGAATCTTCTCCTAGATTCTTGTGGATTGTTGAGATTTGGTTACCTAAATCTGAATTTAGAAACCTTATCGTTCTGGATCACTCTCGGTCGCGTGATGATGTCAGCCGATCACTTGATGACGTTTGTAAAGTTCCTTGAACCTCTGTAACACCAGCAGCACCTCTCTGGACACTCTCCATACATCTTCAAGACACTCGGCCATTCTGCTCTAGCTTCAAATCAACACGGAATGCTACAGCAGATTCTGTCATTTGTTTGTTGCCCAGTTTGCCTCAGCTATTGTGGTCCACAAAGTGTTGACAATTGTGGATTTTGTCTTGCGCAAGGTGCTTCTGGATAGTGACGGGAGGTCATTAATCAAGGGGGAGCAGCACTGAGTGTCCGACTGAGTCATTAGTGAGTGCTTGAAGGATTCGTCGACAGAAGCATCAGTAACATGGCGGAAGAAGTTGCTGCAGCATCATTTGGGTACACTTTGTAATAGGATAGGTTAAAAGTTAGAAAATTGCTAGCTATCTATTATTGAAAATAGAGTACTTGTGTAGCTAATCTGTATTGACAGATTGAGCGGAGATTTCGACTAGGTTAAAAGTAGTGGTTAAACTAGCGTAGGCTGAGTATTGGAATCCATTGTACTCTAACTGTGATAGTGAAATCTTGAGGACCGAGAGTAGTCCTCCCCAGACGTAGGCTGTTGTCAAACTGTATGAACAAATCTGTTTGTGTTCTTCAAATTTGGCCGAACCAAAGAGTCAGCAACTTAGCGGAAGAAGTTTCTGAAGCAACTTATGGTATCTCGTCACCAGCAATGCAGTGCCAATGTCAGAGCCGGTCGCTCGACACACTGACTGAGTTCCGGAAGGCGCTGCAGATCGGCACGGCCAAGATGAAAGAAGGTTAGAGCACTAGCAAACCACCATTGCTCGAGGGAGGCAACTACGGTTATTGGAAAGCACAGATGAAAGCCTTTTGAAAGCAATAGATGAAAAGGCTTGGAGAGCAGTGATTGCAGAATGGTCGCCCCTTTAACCATTGACACCCAGGGAGTTACTCACAAGAAGTCAGAGGACAAATGGATAGCGGAAGAGGAAGCTACAGCATTTGGTAACTCCAAAGCCCTGAATGCTATATTTGTTGCTTTCGGTGCAAATAATTTCAGGTTGGTCTCTAACTGCGACGGAGCAAAGCAGGCGTGGGATATTCTTGAGACAACTAACGAGGGAACTAACAAAGTGAAAAGTTCAAGAATTCAGATGATCACCTTGAGGTTTGAGAACCTGAAGATGCTGGAGGAAGATGATAGGGTCATTAAGGCAATTCGAGATGAAGATGGTAGAAGATGCTACACCATCCTCTGGGAAGAATGTTGGGCTGAAGGCTGAGAACAAGGAGAATGTAGAATTTACAGAAGAATTGGGACAACAATTAAGTCTTCTGGCAAAGAACTTTAGCAAGCTCTTCAAGAGGATAGAACAAACTCCTCGTCTACATGACAGAGATCTGGTGGAAGAAATCAATCCGGGAGAGGAGGAAATTCCCAAAGAAGGAACCAAAATGCAGATCAAAGTGAAGAAGATACGAAGGACAAGCCGAAGGGAATCCAATGCTGGGAATGTGAAGGATATGGTCACAGGCAGTCAGAATGCCCCAGCTATCAAAAGAAAAACAACAAGTCTCTAACTGTCAACTGGAGTGATGAGGACAGTGGAGAAGAAACTGAGAAGAAAAGCAACATTGCCCTTACTATTGTAACTGATGTTGAAGATTCAGATTTAATAAATTCCGAGATTGTCTATGGGATTGTTGAGTTAGATAGCAGTGATGATGAAGGTTCTCAGAGAATTCAATAGAAAGACACTTTGCCTTATGATGGATCATATTTATACGACCATTGAATCAACTAACTAAATGCCTTACATCCTTTTATGTCCAAGATTACTCGCTTTGTGTGGTTTTGTATTTGAGCTGTACTGAAGATGCTTAGGAAGAAAATGCGGAAAAAGAAGGATTTTAGGGGCAGTCTGGACCTATGAAAATTCAAGCACTCGCTGCGCACTCAAGACTTGTTTGATAAAAACGAGATACATGACATTACGAAGCTAACTCGAGAAGCTACAACTCAACTGTTTATGCCGAGCACTAATTCGCATCCGAAGAGCATCAAAATCGAGCCACACAGCAGACTGAGCCAAAGCTAGAAGAACAATGGGGCTCTGACCAATCCCGAGAGCCAAGGCTACTTTAAACACCGCGAGCGCCTTAGTCGATCGCGGGAATTCTTAAGGGAGCGCTCACGGCTGATGTCAGCGTGACATCAGCATGACGTCACAACCGAATAGTCACCTTTCCCGGATTTGAGAAGATGCAACCTTCCCTATATGATCCCCACTGAGCAATATAAATACATGGGATCAGTCTAGGGTAAAAAGGGATCACACAAGACACACACAGAATACTTAGACAAAGGAAGAAGGCGGAAGTGACTACGACCTGTTTTCGGTTTCGCATTTTACATCCATTTTTTCTTGCTCAATTCTTATTTATGATATTGACGCTAGCAGCATGTCTAGCTAAAATTCTCATTCGATTTGGATCACGAACTTGTGAAGAAATGTTTTGAGAATTGTTCATATTACTTTGATGTATTCTTTTACTTGCTCTCTAAGAAATGTATTCACATTACGAAACTGAATTGCTAGGTTAAGTGATTTTTTTGCCGACAACATCTTTCTCTTGTGATTCAATATTGTTAGTTAACACTTTTTTGATACCTTTCCGTAATAACAAGTAGTAACACCTAGATCTTAACACTACTTTTGTCAGAGTGTGCAAACCTAGGAGAGCTAGTAAGCATATCACTTTTTCTAGGATATGAGCATGAATATTACCTTTGCCGGAATAGGATGCATGAGTACATGATTGATTATTAGTGTCTATGATAAACATAATTCACAAGTAATTGGTTTGAATCGAACTTTATTTTTCTTGTTTTTGCTTTGTTTTGCTTTTTTTGGTGGTGCAGATAAAAAAAATATCTAAACCCTGATGAATAATGTTTCCGACAAAGGGTGTGAATAGTGTCACCGGAGTCCGATTGGAGATCCAAAGACCTTTTTCTGAGCGGAACGGGCCAACAGTCAAGACTCACCACCTTAGTCGTGAGCTCTGTGGCTTTTTAGCCATCCGAGATCGTTTACATTTTCTTTTTGAATTGTCTAGGTTTTTCCTATTTTGCATGTTGGTTTTTTTTCATTATTTGTCAGTTTTTTGCATTTCACTTGCCTTCCAGTATGTCTAATATAGGAAGTTCCCATCAGAGTGTCCAGGGCGACTGATAGAGCCTATTTATACGCGCTATTTAGATCCTAACACTATGCTTGTTTGCATTATTTTGTGTACAAGATTACTGGTTTTCGGTGTTTTTGTATTCCAGGGCAAAACAAGGACCTAAGTCGGATACGTGCTAATAGGCGCGTTTAAGGAGCGCTACACACAGCCTGCGGAGCTAGCAGCGCAAACAGGATAGGAAGTGGCAGATTCAAAGTACGGTGCGCTAACCAACTGCGCTAACCAGCGTGCGCAGTGAGCCATGCGCAGGATGTTGGTGTTTCCAAATCTTGAACACCATAGGATTTGGAAGTTGCCAAGATTGTCCTCATGAGCAGTATATAAAGAGATGAAGGCTAGGGTTTGAAGAAGAGAGACAATATCGAAGAGAGAGAGCCAGAACTGAAAAACACACGAGCTGCTGCGAGGACCTGCGCTAGCCGACTGCGCGAGCCGAGACACAGCAACCTGCACGCACCTGCTTGTTACTGTTTCCTTGGATACTTTAGCTTTTATTTACTATTTCTATGATGTTTACTACTAGCATGTCTAGCTAAACGCTTTGTATCGGTTGGGCATGATTCTATGAGTATTTCCTTTGAGACTTGTGCTTAATGCATAGTTTGTTTGCTTGTATTAATTCTGTGCACACGGTTGACAGCTAGTTGCATGAGTAGGGGAAGCTTGAACCGCAATCTTACTCTTACTACTTGTCTGTTATATGTTAAACTAGTTGGTAGCTTGACGGTGACAACTAGGAGTAACGCGCTAGGATAATCAGTTGCTACTGTGACAGGATTCGTAGCTGCTTAAACTAGTTTCAAGAATTAATAGCTCATGAACTTTGATCAGAACATGCGCACATGTTAGGAAGCCTTGATCGGACACTAACTTCAGTAAATCGAACTATAGACGTTTAGAGTCGATGATAAGGGATACATTCATAGAGGATTGTCTGCACCGATACTTTTCATAGTCATAGTACTTAATCTCTACTGCCTGCGCACGTCTAGTGCAAATTCTGCTTTCACTATTGTTCATTCGCACACCTGCGCAACCCAATCACTCACAACCCAATTTTCGTAAGTTGTAGGTTACTAGCTAGAACGAGTCTGCTTGCTTCTTGTGGGAGCGACCCTGACTTAGCCGCTGTACTAAGTGGAGAAGGAAGGATTAATTTGACGCGTACAACGACGCGCGATCAAATTTTGGCGCCGTTGCCGGGGAGCAACACAAATAAGTTTTAACTAGTTTAAGTTTTCTTTTACAGTAGTTAGTTATTTCTGTTTGTTTTATTTTCGTTGTTGTTTCTGACAACGCGCAATCAACATCAGCCTGCGCAACCTTGAAACAGTTGCGCTGTGCAGATTATAGTTGCGCACTGACAGACGCGACAGCTTAGTTGTCTTTTAATTTCGTTTTCTTTGAGATATAGAACAGGTCATGGAGGATAACAGTGTCATTGGAGATAACTTAGGGGACAGAACCCCAGACAATGCAGGAGCAAATAACCGCGCAGTTCGGTTCAGAGAGGAAGTGCAGCGCGAAGTTGAAGCAAGGATGGCCGCCGAAATGTATAATGCGCCACCCGCGCGACAGGTCGCGCGACGCAGAACAGTGCGCGAGATGTCAGCTCCCATCACGGTTAACCACCCATGGTGCATATTGCTTCCACCAGACGGTCATTTTGAGCTAAGGAGCTCGCTCATTCATCACATGCCCAAGTTTCACGGGATGAACAACGAGAACCCAGTCAAGCATGTGCGAGAATTCCTAGTTATTTGCGAGAACATGAAGGCCGAAGGGGAGAGCGACGAAGCGCTGAAACTGAAGGTGTTCCCTTTTCCACTGTGTGATACGGCTAGGCATTGGCTGATGAGCTTACCAGCAGGATCTATCCACACATGGAAGCAGCTTCAGAAGAAGTTCTTGGACAAGTTCTATCCTGCAGCCAAGATCGCGCTACTCAGGAGGGAGTTGGCCGCACCTAGGCAGGGCGCAGGAGAATCACTATCGGAGTATTATGAGCGTTTCAGGGAGCTGGAGGCTAACTGCTACAATCACGGCCTGCCCCAGAATGTGCTGATAGAGAATTTCCTGAACGGATTGCTACCAATGGAACTGAGATTATTGAAGGCATGCGCAGGAGGCGACATTTGCAACATGTACCCAGAGGACGCGTGGCAGCTGATAGAAGACTCTGCTGGACAGGTAAGACATCAGCTAACTCTTGAGAATAGTCGTGCTCGTTCTGTGCATCAGGTAGAAATAAGCGCTGAGATAAAGGAGATGAAGGCCATGCTGCAGAAGCTGATGCATGCGCAGGGGGCGCAACCAGCTGCGCCAAAGGCATGCAAATTCTATACGTCCACTGAGCACAAAACCGATGCATGTCCCACACTCTTCGAGGAATCAGGAGATGTCAATGCTCTAGGAGGATGGGATAATAGAGGACCGCAGAGGCAGAATCAGCCGCGTTTTGGACTAGCCGCAAATGGGTTCAGATGGAAGGAGGTTAACCGCAGTGGCAGAATGCCTCTCCCTCCATAGCTGCTATCTTTACTCCCTTCTAACTAGAAAGGATGTAACAGAATCACCGATGAATATCTTGCTCAACAGTATAGACAAATGAATGATAAATGTCTGAAAGTGGTGAAGGTAAATGAAGGGCTAATCGCCAGAGTATATGTGCTAAATGACGAGAAAAGAAAACCATTGGGTGATATCTCAAGGTTGAAAGAACAGGCTAGTCAACTAGAAAGAAATTACGACAAAGCAAAGGATGAAGTGCTCCTACTCCGGAAGAAGGCAAAGTGGATCAATATATGACCAAAGCTGCAAAGCATTCAGACGCTAGGTGAACCAGAAAAAATGATGTTGAAGCAAAAGCCGAGAAAAAAAGCAAGAAGATGCTTCGGCGAACTGTTCAGCATTCATCCAGAACTCGGCAAGACAAAAGATGCTGCTATCTTTACAATCAATCTGGCCACATCCAAAGGGACTATCCCGCACTTAGAAAAAACTGGGAATCGGGAATGGACCATATCAGTCAAGTATGCTTCAATTCAACAAAATCCTCAAAGAAAGGAAACTGGTACTTCGGCAGATCTTCTTGACACATGAAACGAAACAGATCCTATCTCACTGATATTAAACAATGCATAAACCAAGACGTAACATTTGGAAATGGGTTGAAAGGGAGAGTTCTTAGGAAGGGAACTTTGAAAGTCCACGGACTGCCAAATCTCAAAAACGTGTTGCTCGTAGAAGGACTTACAGCGAATCTCATCAGCATCAGTCAACTATGTGACGGTACTCATTTTGTAAATTTCTCACAAAATTATGTCAAGTGTTTGATGCAGAGGGAAGGTGCATTATTAAGGGTGGAAGGTCAGCCAACAACTACTATTTACTAGAGAATGCTGAAGCAATCTCTGCATCATCCTGCCTCTGACCAAAACTGATGAAATAAATTTGTGGCATCAAAGACTGGGACATCTCAATCTGAGGACTTTAAAAAGACTTGCAACTAATCAATTAGTACGTAGTACGTGGTATACCTGAGATCACGGGAGAGATAAACACAGTGTGTGGAGAATGCTAGATTGGAAAACAGACAAGGGTTCCTCATCCAAAAGTCACCAAAACGAGCTCCACCGGATCGCTTTACTGCATATGGACCTTATGGGGTCAATGGAGGTAGAAAGCTGATGCGGACCAAATGGTGTCACCCGAATCAGGTGCAAGCTGGCAGTGCAGACATGCAGGTTTTGGGCTGTCGGAGTCAGATGGACTATTATAATATATTTTTAAGCAGAACGGGCCCACTGATGAATCTCGGGCGAGCTTTTGGGCCATCTGATTTCGTTTCCTAATTATTTTTGAATTATTATGTTTTAGGGTTTCAGTTTCTTTATTTTTCTAGGGTTTTAGTTTCCTTATTTTAAAATTTAGATTTGGATTAGATAAGTTTCCTTATTTTTGAATTTAGATTTGGATTAGATAAGTTTTCTTATTTTTGAATTTAGATTTGGTTGTTTAGATTTTCTGTTTCCTAATTTGTAGGTTCTGTTTATATAGTAAATAGAACCAAGGAAGTAGAAAAAACAGTTGTTTGGAATTAATAAAATTTTGGAATTCTCTCTATGTAGCTTGTAATTTGTGCCTAGGGTTTCGAGTTCAAGTTTCATCGTCCCTTCGACCATACGCGCTGCATCAAAAGCTGTGGAAGAAAAAGGTACGCTTTTGCATGTGTGGATGATTACTCTCACTTCTCATGGATCGAATTTTTATGTGAAAAGGCAGAAACTATGAAAGTGGTAATGGCCTTACTAACACGGCTAGAGAAAGAAAAAGGCTTAAAAGTAGTTGCCATCCGAAGTGATCATGGGAAAGTATATGAGAAGGAAGCCATGAATAAATTCTGCAGAAACCGAAGGATCACCCATCAATACTCATCATCCATTACTCCACAACAAAATGGGATAGTGGAACGAAAGAACAGAACTATACAGGAGATGGCTCGAGTTATGATCCATGCAAGAAAAGTTACCCTAAAGTTCTGGGCAGAAGCTATGAACACATCATGTTATATCATTAACCGAGTGTCTATCAGAAGGGGTACAGACAAAACTTGCTATGAATATGAAAGGAGAAGAAACCCACTGTGAAGTACTTCCATATTTTTAGAAGTGAGTGCTACATTCTTAGAGACCGTTAGTACATGACAAAACTTGATCCAAAAAGTGACCCGGTGATATTTTTGGGCTACTCAACAAACAGTAGAGCATATCGAGTCTTCAACAGCAGAACTGGAACTGTGATTGAATCCATCAACGTTGTTGTGAATGACCCAGGAGAGGAGTGCAAACACTCTAAGGATAAAGAAGATTCTGACTCTGAAGACCAACATCAGTCTCAAATTAGATGAACAGCCGAACAAGAAGCACTAGAGAATGCTTCAGTAGAACCTGACGATTCCCAGATTTCAGACGACTAGTCTAGATCAGATGCTGATACATCAGTTGAGAACCCACCAACTACACCAAGCACTGCTAGACTTCCCCCTATAAAAATCCAAATAGATTATCCAACCACAAACATCATTGGCAGCCTAACCGAAGGATGATGAACTCGAGGTACTTCCAACATTAATCTTTGTGATATGATTAACAACTCATGTTTCCTGTCCAGCACTAAGTCTAAGAATATCAAAGAAGCCCTAGGAGATGAACACTGGATAGCAGCCATGCAGAAAGAGCTCGGTAAGTTCGAAAGAAATAAGATATGGGATCTAGTTACTCGGCCGGATAATGTGAATGTTATTGGGACCAAATGGATTTATAAAAACAAGTCTGATGAGAAGGGAAATATTACAAGAAACAAGTCCAGATTAGTAGCCCAAGGTTACACACAAATTGAAGGAGTCCTTTGATCCTATTGCTCGCATGGAAGCAAATGGATGTTCAAGCTGAAGTCCTTTGATCCAAGTTCTTCTGGCGTTGGCCTATCACCTGAAGTTCAAGCTGTACCAAATGGATGTCAAAAAGTGCATTCTTGAATGAGATTTTAACAAAAAAAGTCTATGTTGCTCAACCCAAGGGTTTTGAGGATCCTTACCATCCTAACCATGTATACAAGTTAAAGAAGGCTTTCTATGGCTTGAAGCAAGCATCCAGGGCCTAGTATGAAAGATTGACAGAGTTCCTAATTAAACACGGATATGATCGAGGAGGCGTGCACAAGGCTCTCTTTGTGCGCAAAACAAGGTCAGATTTTATTATTGCACAAATATATGTAGATGATATAGTATTTGGGTCAAGCTCACAGAGAATGGTGAAGCAGTTTGTGAAGCAAATGCAAATGGAGTTTCAAATGAACATGGTTGGAGAATTAACCTACTTTCTGGGACTGCAAATGTCACCAAAAGAAGATGGCATTTTTTCTCACAAAGCAAGTATGGGAAAAATTTGGTAAAAAAGTTTGGGATGGACACGGCCAGTCACAAACGCTCTCCTGCTGCAACCTACACTAAAGCCATCAAGGATGAAGCTGGAATTGCTGTGGATCAGACATTGTACCGAAGCATGATTGGAAGCCTTATGTATCTCACTGCCAGCCGACCTGATATATCTTCGCAGTAGGAGTTTGTGCCAGATATTAGTTCTACCCAAAGGTGATATGCAGCTTGTAAAAAGAATCATCAGAAATGTTAGAGGGACAACAAACTATGAATTATGGTATGCAAGGGACACGAGTGCAGAACTTGTTGGATACAGCGATGCTGACTGGGCAGGTTGCGTAGAAGAACGGAAGAGTACATTTGGTGGATGTTTCTTTCTTGGAAACAATCTGGTATCCTAGTTCAGCAAGAAGCAGAAAAATATCTCTCTATCTACTGCTGAAGCTAAGTATATTGTTGCTGGAAGTTGCTATGCGCAGTTGTTATGGATGAAACAAATGTTGAGTGAATATGGGATTCATCAGGGCACCATGACTATTTACTGCGACAATATGAGTGCTATTAGCATTAGCAAGAATCCGGTGCAGCACTCTCGTACTAAACATATTGTCCTCAAACATGTAGCTGAGAGGCAGCTTGCCGACATTTTCACAAAGCCTTTGGATGGAGCTAGGTTCGAAGAACTCAGAGCAGCCTTGGTAATTTGTGTAGTTCCTGATTGAGCTAACAGCAGCCCGTGTCATTTGGGACAAAAAAAAGGGAGAAGAATGTAATAGTGAAAGCAGTTAGCTAGTATAGGTAGAATCTTGTCAGGTTGTAGTTTTTTGTTTTGTCAAATTGTCAAGGGGGAGATTTTTGAGGATATGGCATCCTTGACAAAACTGCTCAAGAGAGTGCTGAAGCACTCCCTAAAGATCGGTGGCTGGAGCACAATCTGAAAACTGACAAAACAACAACAACAAAGATCCTGAGTATGCCTCAGCAATCCCTGAAGATCTGAAGCAGAGACACTAATTGAAGAATGGGAAAAAGAAAGGTATGAAGAGACAGAGTCTGCTTCAGCACTCTGTGATGATCTAGAGCTAGAGCAGAATTTCGACGTTGCACGATGTGGCTCCGGAGTGTTCCAGCTATCATCAGGAAAGATCAGTGAGGTATGCAGATGTCATCAAGAGCTCAGCAGTTGCCAGCATGTGCTCAAAAAGATAAAGATCCAAGGGGTTCAAATTTGACAACGGAATCTTCAACAAACTTGCTAGAATCTAGGAGTAAGATTCTGATATTGATGCTTGGCGCTGTTGGGGGATGCGAGTGCAGAGGGTAGTAGTACGAGAGACAATCACAGAGAGAAAACACAGAGCGCAAGAGAAGAACACACGGAGAGATTAACTCACGGCAACAGGGTTTTATACACTGTGTTAAAGGCTTGTGTTGCGCAGAGGAATCAGAACTTGTGGAGTTTGATTCAGGACTAGTTCCAAGTTCAATTAGAGTGTTGCTCATCGGTGGAACAGTCAGGAGCTCGGTGATCAGCCGCGGATAGACAGAGACGCGGGCTGAGGAGCAGTGATCGAGGCTACTCAATATTGGCAAATGTGTCATTGATTGAGGGGGAGCCGTGGCTGAGGCTACTCCAGCTTATAAATGGATAACACTACATCAGCAGATATCGGATTACATGGTGGAATTCAATATAACATATCAGTTGTTTTTGCGTTATCAAGCCACTAGGTTTTCTTCCAAAGACAAAGCTCAGTAAGAAGCAAATAGCAGTTGCTCATTGGTGCATGATGAAATTTATAAAGCAAGATATCTTATTGATATGCATAAAGCGTAATTCAACAAATAATTTCTTTACAGTAGTCATGACATTTGCATTAATAATTTTCATCCATATTTTTGTAATTGGGTATGTTTATAACTTTTTGTGTCTTTATTTTCTTTCGAATCTCCTCAATTATACTCATTAACAAGTGCAGTAATGTTTGACAATTATTTTACTTTACTGATGATTACTCTACAAAATGAAGAGCCATCGCATGGTGTTTCAGTGCTTCATTATTTAGTATGCCAAAAATATACACACAATTACTATTCACGTTGTAATCTTAAAGGTGTTAAACTTATGATTTGGGACGAGATAGGAAAATAAAGACACGAAATAGTGGAGTAATTGTTGAAGCAGGTGACGTGACATATTATGGTTTTCTTGAAGATGTGCTTGATTTGAGGTATGTAGAAGGAATGCCGGTACCTATTTCAAATGCAAATGGTTTAATAAGAACTCATCAGAGATTGGAAGCATTAAGATTGATCATGGACTACTACTGGTAGACACGTCGACCGGTTGGTATGAGAATTCTCCTTATTGTATTGCCTCCATAGAAAGACAAGTATTTTACTTAGACAATTGTATTTTATTTAGAGGAACCATGGTGCTAGTTCACTTATACGTGATGAAAATGCAATCCACTCATATATATTATCTTCGGTAGAGGAAGCATATGAAGAAGACATATCAATGAAAATTCCAACTTACCTACTGATAGATGGATCATAAATAGATTTCTTCCATAAGCGCCTCACATTTTAGATGAAGATGATTATATAGATGTTGAAGAACAAAATGAAGATGAAGATGCACATAAACATGAAGATGCTAATAACGATTAGATTAGTTTGATCATATTACTTCGTTGGTGTTGTACGTTGAACTATATTAAAGTGGTTGGTTAAAAATTTAGGTTTGATGTTTACAGGGTAGTAACTCAATATTAGTGAATGTTTATGTTTGAAATGTATTTTGCCTCACAAGCTAATCTGAATCTGGATACTTAAGCAACATACTTTGACTAAGTTTGTCATATAAGCATGTGCAACATTTTGGAGGGAACTTTTCGATAAAGGCGAGACTTTTCGAGAATGTAATTCACACTTAAGCAACATACTATGAAATTTTTGTCACATAAGTGGGTTATTTTACAATAACCACACATGTGGCTTAAGATAGCCACGTGCCTCCAGCTCCCCAACACACCCGACTCTCTCCTCTGCCTTCTCCAACAAGTGTCCTTCTCCCACTCTCTAAACGCAAAACACCCGAACCATCTCCTTCACCTTCTCCATAACACACCCAGCCCTCTGCCTCTGATTCACCAACTCCGACATCTCGTCTCAACCCTAAAATGGCACCATAGAGGATGAGTACATTTGCTCACATCCAAGAGACAAGCTTGAAGAAAATGAAGTTTCGTTCACCCCCACCCCCCACCTAGGAAGACCCCTCATAAAAGCCCTACATGTGCTTCAAAATTATCTAACGCCACCCCCATTGTACACAACAATCTCAAAAATCCAACACCCAAACCCACGCCACCCCCACTGTATACAACAATCTCAAAAATCCAGCACCCAAGCTCCTTGTCAACAACCTCATCTCACTCCGCCGCCCCCTCTGCTGACCACAGTACTCTCACATTCCATCCCCCAACCTCTTCGTGTACAACCTCAGCTCCTACCATCATCTCCTTTGCAGACAACAATCTCACAATCCATGCTGACCCTATTGGTGGTCCATTAGTGGTAAATCTATTTTTATGTTTTTTTTAAATATGTTAATAGTACTTCGTATTCTTTTTTTCATAAACATTGAAATGTGTTTCCACCTCTTCCGTGAAGCTAATGATTAAACTGTCTTTTTTGACTTGTTTATTTGTGATAAATTGTGTGAGATTTGGGAAATCTTTTTTGAGTCATTTAATCAATGGTGTTAGCAGTTTATTTCAAAGGCCTCCATGCCCCAGGACTGTTGCTGATCAATCTGCAGAGAATAGTCAATTACGAGAAGAGCTAATGAAAGCCAAGGAAGAATAATGCTGTCAGTGATGAACAAGCAAAGGCTAAGACTGCTTAGTTTGAGGAGCGGATTCGTGCACTAGAACAACTTATAAATAATGGATCGATGGGTACGTCCCCAAGAGATGGTGCAAGCTACCCTTATCCGGTTTAGATTTATGAATATTTTGGTTTTTTAGATTGGAAAATTAAACTTTTGATGCTTGAGGTCTGCCCAGATCTTTACCAGACTTTTTGTGACTTTTAGGATGATATGTATGCTAGGACTTATGACTACTAATGTGACATCAGGTTATTACATTTTTCTTTTTAGTTGTGTTTGAAAAATCTCGTAAGATACTTTGTATGACAACTTACTAATGTGATGACTGTCACATTGTATATATCCATACCCCCAAATTGAAATGACACATACAAGAGTTACATAAAACGGTTCTCGAGACAACTACTCATATCTTCTAAGTGAAGTTTGATGACAGAGTTCTTATGCGACACGTTTGACATTAGCTGTGAAAATGTAAAGATTATAAAACTCTGCCATCACATGGTCAGATTACACTTCTAAAATGACTCTACTAACGCGACGCACAAACTTATGTTGTTTTAGTACTAAAACCTATGCGACATGTCTAAAATTATGATGTGGCTTAATGGGTTATGCGACAACATTTACGCCACGTGACATATATGACACACATAATGTCATATTAGTTGTATGCGACAAAAACCACTCATAAACGACATTTTATAATTGTCACATAAGATGTAAAATGGCGTAGTGTTCAAACATCTTCATATTCAGTTTAACCGCTACGCACCACCACAACCGCTTTCCACAAGCTGACTGTCGCCGCCCGACCACCTTTGACGGCAACCACCACTGTTGGCCCCCACTCATCCACCCATTTACAATATACCCATTCACCACTACCATGGGACAATCAAATAATTATTTTAAATTTACTTAACTTATTTTATTTAACTTTACTTCAGAGAACTTAATTTTTTGATTTTATAGATCAAGCAAGAAAATGTCATTAGACTATTTTTGCATAGAAAAACATCAATTGATGCATATCAATTATCATTATCTTTCAAATTTACCATTTAATAGTAAATGTTAAATTAATGAATGTTAGGATTTATTACGTTTCTTATATTTTCATTTTCCACAAAAATACCTAGAAAGGAGAAAACACAAGATTGAAACTAAATGGAGAGTAGAAGAGTAAGAGGCAGCCCGAATTTAACGTGAGCTGAAATGGTGGCCTCTCAATTAGAGGCTTCTTATTCTTTCCCTCACCCACCTCTTCTTTCTCTCTCTTGGTTCCCCTATGCGAGAAATTATCCCGTTTTCCTCATCCGGCCAGCACCATGAACGAGAAAGCTTCCATCTCCAAGGAGCTCAATGCCAAGCACACTAAGGTTTTCTTTTTGTCACAATTTGATTGTTGTAAGTTTAATATTTTATCTCTTTTACATTTTGGGTTGGAGTCAGATATTGGACGGTTTGCTTAGGCTATCAGAAAACAGGGAATGTGCTGATTGCCGAATGAAGTAAGCATTCAATTCATTCTTGACAAAAAAAAAAAAAAAACACTTTATGCTGATATTAGTGTAACAAAATCAACATACCACAAAGCTTGGGTTGATATTATACTGTTTTTGTGATGAAAAAAGTTATGTGCACCAGGGCTCCAAGATGGGCGAGTGTAAACCTGGGAATCTTTATATGCATGCAGTGTTCCGGAATTCATCGCAGTCTTGGAGTGCATATATCAAAAGTACTTTGGTCTCTCTGTGTTTGTTTTCCTTTATATTCCAAATTGATTTCCTTTGTGTGTATTACTAATTTTATGCTATACTTTAGGTACGGTCCACAACTTTGGATACATGGCTTCCGGAGCAGGTTTCTTTCATGCAGTGTAAGAACAAAAAACCCTTGGTAACATCTAATATCATTCTCTCGGAATTTGGGTACATAGAAACTGATTACTTGCAAAACATTACATTTGTCTTGTTTGATTGTTGAAACCGCTTATCAGTTATGGAAAATCATGGGACGACAAAGTCTACGTGCAAAAGGATTTTTTTAAAAAAGAATTTTATTAAAGAAGAGCCCAATGGTTTAAGTGGTACATTGCAATTACGCCCTTTGTTGTTAAAAACCATACTGTTGCAAAGATCGCACGACCAGCTAGACACATGGCGAGGGAATCCATGAAGTTTTTGGTTTCAATCTTGTAGAACCATACATGAGACATTACGTCACCTCTCTCATATTGGAGGGACTCCTTTTCCTGAAGAGCCTTCCATATATCGACTCAGTGCTTGATCGCTAGCTAGAGGTAAAGAGATGGTCCATGTTTCTCTGCAGTAGGTCTTGAGCAGCATTGAAACAATGTGTAAATTTAGGGATATCATTCTTGAAGACTTTCCATTGGAAGGAGCTAATTTTAGAGGGATCCAGAGCTGCCAAAGTTTGCTAAGGGATTTCTTTCACCGGTGATTCTATTGGTAAACCAATGGTTTTTGGTGGTGAATAACCCTTTCCAAATTGGGCCAAACTGTGGAGGCTGAAATGCTTGGGAAAGAAGATCTGGCTTTTGTCTGGGTTGAGACATTCTGTGCAGAAATTTTTTATGACCTTAAGGAGATTAGCCACTAATTTTTACTTCCATTGGCAAAAAGGAGGATGTCATCATTAGGATTCTCAGATAATGTGGTATCAGCCAGCACTGGTGCTCCTTTTTTTATAGGATACAGTTGTATATTAGCAAGAACACTAAGCTTTTCTTTATGGGTTTATGTAAATACATATGTTCTCACATATGCACTATGTGAGCAGGGCTAATAGATTTTTACTTTGCAGCTGTTGGTAACCACAAGTCTAATAGCTATTGGGAAGCAGAATTACCGCCAAATTGTGATAGAAGTGAGATTGCAAGATTCATTAGATCCAAGTAAGTTACAGCTTTAGTATATCTGCTACTCTGGATTTTTTGAATTTATATTTCTGCGCAATTCGCTACTTATAATACTTCATTAATTATCGCTGATGGCATTCAAGGTATGCGGAAAAAAAATGGATCCCCAAAGGAGCTTCCAAATCATCTTTACAACCTGGATTACATGGTTGTGGTGCCAAAATAGTACCAGGTGCAGTTGGGGTTGGCAATCTGAAGAAAACTAGGAAGCTTTCTCTGGAGGAAGAACTTTTCACTAAGCACATGGCACAAATCACTCCGCCTGCTCCCAGAACACGAGGGGTAATGGTTCTATACTGTTTTCGACATTTATAGAAAATTTTGATTTTTTTTCCTGCATAAATCTTTGTCAATTTGACTTCTAATTCATGCATCATTTTGTTTTCTTCAGGCATATACATGTATGAATCTTCTTACTCTTAAAAGGAAAAAGAACAAAATATCTATTAGATGTTCAGAAAATCTGTTCTGGTTTTCAGTCCCGATCTTTCTTTCTGTTTCAGTGCAATATCGAATAATTATTGGGAGAGTTCAAATCAGTTAACTTCAATATAATAGTTTAGCAATTTTATCAACTACAAAAATTGCTTTACAGATATAATGCAAGTGATTGAACTTTTCAACAGGCATCGATGGACATGAATATGAAGGTCGGAAATCTAATTCCTGCCGGAGTGAGTCTTCCTTGGACCAAAGATTTTCAGCCAACTCAGAAGAGGATGGATAGTGGAGCAGAACTTTCTAATTTGTTATATTCCCAGGACCCAAAACAAGGAAATTCTAACTTTTCCACTTCATCTGGTGAATCATGGGCAACTTTTGATTGTAAGAAATTAGATTGTTTTCCCTTCCTTTTTTTCTTCTAGATAACTGCATGTTTTTAATATTTCCTTCAAATGCAAATTTCATTGTTGTTGGTATCCATTGAAAACAATCAAATGGAGCCTATTTTATCTGTATGCAATGTGTTCCTGAAAGTCCTGATTGCGTAGCAGTTTGAATTGCATGCGGAGAAGCGATTATGGTCCTGAACAAAAATCGCATGATGACATCTTAGGTTTGTTTCGTTTTGTAGGAGGTAGTCTTTGGACACGAGAGCTGGATATTAGAGTTTTGACATGTTCTACAAGTTGCAGCTAGCAAAAAATATCTTCGCGTGGAAGATTTATATTTATGCAAATGAGGTATGTATCTGTGAATATATTGTATACTAATTACACTAGAAATGAGTACGCCCATTTGTTAGTATCGACTATTGGTTTTGCATTCCAAAACAACAACAAGACTTTCCTGCTTGAACATAATTCCGGACGTAAGAGGCCTGTATAGATATAATTTATAATCAATGTCATTGTTGCATAATGGTACACAGTGTCGGATCCAAAGATTCGAGAGGGAGGGGGGGTCACAAAATAAAAGTCATGATATAATTTAAACATGTATCTTATATAAAACGATGCTTATAATTCATTTCATTTTATACAAAAAGAGGTCACCAACTTATTATGTATGTCTACAAAATGAAACAGTCTGTTTAACCAAAAGAAGTCATTACAAGAACTAAAAATCATTGGGTCGCTCTATCTCTGGTCGTAGTATAGGAGGTAAGCCTTGCTTGCGATTCTTCATGAGTTGAAGTAGCAATCTAACACATCTTCTACAACAAGGTTTCTTGAACTATACCAATCAAGAATTTTCAACAAGTTTCCTCTATTAACTGAATAATTCATTTCATCATGGCCCCGAAAAGCTAACCCTTGTTGAAGTAGCAATCTAACAACTTCAAATACTGCAGTCAAACGAGTGCGGTATGCAGCTCTCAAATTTCGATTTCCAGAAACTATTCTTCTGGCCAAACTTTGTCTTTGATCTTTGAAAGCAAAAAATAAAGCTTTAGCATTATTGTGTGTACTACCAGCTGCGCCAACATGATCTCTAATCTTCTCGCTAGTTTTCTTCTAATTTCGAAATTCCTTTTCAAAAACACATCATTTCCAATTTCTCTTTTGAAAAGATAACACTAATAACAAAATGCTCAATCTTTAGACACACTATATTCCAACCATGCCCATTTCTTGAACCACTCAACCTGAAAGCACCTCAATTTATTTCCTATGTTAGCTTTTAGAAAATCATGCGAATGTGGTTGGCAAGGACCTTGAACCAAATATGCCCTCTTGACGTTATCTCTAATCATTGATTCATAATCATTGATCGGTTTCCTCAATGCCTGTGAAATCGTTCTTTTATGCTAATGACCTCAGTTTTATACCAGAACAATTAACTCAGTTTTGTCCCAGTTCAATCAAGCACCAAAAGAACAAAAACAACCACAGCACACACGGAATTGTTTACACAGTTCAGGCAATGCCCTACATCTGCGGAGCCTCGGGTCCGAGGAAACTCAACTCAAATCCACTATCACCGAATGTCAAGCACAAGACCACCAGTTCAGCACCCAAGCACAATACAACAATCTGCCCTAATACAAATACCCGACAGACTATCAAAGAACCAAAGAAAACCAGCAAGAAGTCTTCCCTAAAGTCTTCCAATCTGTAGCTCCCCGAATCCTCTTCTCTCGAAGCAGCCACCGCCAGCGAATGCGACGGTCCTAATTTGGCTCCTCGCAACACTGCAGTGCTCTTCAACAAAAGGACTCCCAGCAGCCTCAAACACCAAGCACACAAGCAGCAACAATGACAGCAGGCACTTTCGAAGACTCCACGATTTCTTGCTCTCGATTTCTTTTAGCTTCTCTCAATTTCGTGCCCTAGAAAGTCTTAACAGCAAGCCTTTTATATTCACACAAAAACTCAGCGTTTCACTAAGCTTTCCCTATAACCAAACGCTACTGTTTTACCCTTTTTAACCTTAAGCCTAAAGACTAAAACGACTAACCTGCTAACTTAAGCATAAAAACCTTTTAAAGAACTAACCTGCAGAGTTAAGCTTCAAGCTTTTACAGACTCAATAAGAGCAATCAGTTGGGATTACATCTAACAATAAGCCCTCCTAAATCAAACTGGGTAAAATTAGAGAACTAAAAATGGGTGATCAAGCCCTCTAACAACAGACTTTGATAGCAGATTTGAAGTAGAGCCTCCACTAGACCTTCACCAGCTCATATCAGTGTCAAGGTATTCCAAGGACACATAATTTGTCCCTGCAAAATATAAACTTGTCAGTTGGCACAATTTTAGTATCAAAATCAGCAAGATACTTCCTTTCTAATGCTCCAACAACAGCAAATTTGTTTCTCACACAACATAATAGACACTTATTCAAAAGTAAGAACCTTTGGCTATTCTTGTGAAAAAGAATATACCTTAGGAAGTATTGCATAACATATTCATATTTGCCATATGACTTTACTATATGCCAATAAAAGCATAAACAGAAAAATGATGATATGATTCAATGAGTAATATTATAATCACACAAGAATCAATACTTACATCACTTAAAATGATTTTATGGCAGCAATGTCTAAACATATTTATGTGCCCTCCTAAACACATAAACAATATGCAAACAATCATGACAAAAGCACCACTTTTACATTTAATTTCCAGCATAACAGAGTCATAAAAGATTTTCTTTGTCACAATAACTCTGGAAATATGCTTACAAATATCAAAACAGGTGTATTCAAAATATCTGGCCAAAGCAAGTACAAACTCATTAAAAAACAACATCAAAATTCCTTTTTGAAACAACAATCCTAGGGTCCATATCTCTAACTAATACACAACTAGTTATCTCTAACTAATACACAACTAGTTAAAGCATGGCAGTCATTATCACAAGATGCTGAAAAAATCCCCTTAATCGAGGCAAAACCAGATATTAAGTCAGTGTTACTTACTGTTCCTTCACCCATTTGGTGAGGGTACACCATACCTGATCCGGGTGAGCTTTCCTCAACACCTCCTACCTTTGAGTTAGCATATGACAGCAAGAAATCATCACTAGCCTCCTCCTTCTCTTGTTGGTCCTCCTGCGGAAAAATCAGCTCTAAACAAGGCAGATTGGTTACACCTTTAAGTGTGCCATTAGACTCAACAACAGAGGTTAGTGCTGTCATAAAATTGCATTCGTACTTATTGAAGGACAAAGCGTTATAATCAGGGACAGTCACGACATGATAAAGCCCTCCCCTCTTAACACTTTTCACTACAACTTTCCCATTTCGAGAAACTTCCTTCATTCCATTATAAGTATGAACATGGCAGCCTAAATCATCAAAAACAGATTCAGAAAGTTGTTTCTTCTCAAATCAGGCAGCCTAATCATGTCATCATGCATTTTCTAATCATGTTGCACAATTCTAATCATGTCATCATGCATTTTCAAAGGAACATTACCAATTCCTCTAATAGGCAGTGAGGTGTTATTGCCAAGCCTAACCTCACCACCATCACACAAATTCAGCTTACAAAACAGATTTCTTTGAGGTGTAGCATGCATAGTACAACCAGAATCAAGTATCCATGAATTAGCAACAAAATCAGCCGAAGCAAAAAGCAATTCATGAGCATGCATAACATCAGATTCAAGTAATAAGCCAGACTGTGATTCTTTAGAGGTTCATTTTTCTCTTTCTCATCTTTTATCCTCTTAAAACAGTTTTTTCTAAAATGACCAATTTTGTTGCAATAAAAGCATTTGACAGTGCTTTTACCAACAAATTTGTCATTAGGGGAATTCTTACTGAATTTCTTTTGGCTGCCATTACCCTTTCCCTTACCCTTAACCATCAAAACTTCAGATTTAGGCTCATCAGGTAAACTGTTTTTGTTTTTAAAACCTGCGAAGGACTCGTTTTCCTGGATGAGCATTTCTTTAATCCTATCAATGGTCAGTTCAACACCTGTTTATTTCAAAACAGTCCTAATGGTGTTGAACTCTGATGGTAGTGCATTTAAAAGCACTATAGCAGGATGGGAGGGTTTGATGTGCTCATCACACCTTGATACTTCTTGAGTCAGCTGCAAGAAGGTATCAAAATTGTCTTGCAGAGACATATTGACATCTAACTTATAATTAAAGACCTCCATATTACTTCAATAGTATTAGGAATATTTTTAACTAAATAGATAGAGTCAAGTTTGTCCCATACCTTCTAAGGATCAGTAAGATCCATCACCTGTCTGGCCACTTCATTAGTGAGCTTCATCATAATCTCTGTGAGAGCTAACTTCTGAGTTTGAGTTTTGACATCTTTATCAATCTCAGCTGGCCATTTTCTAGTGACAGCCGCGTCACATTTTTCTTTAACAAGGATGAGCATCATCCGATATTTCCACATAGGAAAATCAGCCACACCATCAAAGGGCTTGAGCTTCACAATGTCAGCCATTTTTTCTTGCAAACAGCAGAACCAAAACAGGTAGTTTAGGTCCTTAAAATATAGGCAGCAGTAAGAATCAACCCAGAATCAATAGCACAGAATATATGCTAAAGCTAAACAATTTCCGATATTGTCAAGATTCAATCAGGAAAGCAATCACAGCAATCGCGGGCACAGTTTTAATTCGAAAATGTGCTCAAGAACCCGCCAGGACTCAATGTCTACAGAGATGGAGGGGCAACAGTTCTGAGTCAATTCAGCAACAAAATTCACAATAATTTCACACAGAACAATACTGTAAATTCGTCTAAAAGGCTCTGATACCACAATGAAATCGTTCTTTTATGCTAATGACCTCAGTTTTATACCAGAACAATTAACTCAGTTTTGTCCCAGTTCAATCAAGCACCAAAAGAACAAAAACAAACACAGCACACACGGAATTGTTTACGCAGTTCAGGCAATGCCCTACATCTGCGGAGCCTTGGGTCCGAGGAGACTCAACTCAAATCCACTATCACCGAATGTCAAGCACAAGACCACCAGTTCAGCACCCAAGCACAATACAACAATCTGCTCTAATACAAATACACGACAGACTATCAAAGAACCAAAGAAAACAAGCAAGTAGTCTTCCCTGAAGTCTTCCAATCTCCAGCTCCCCGAATCCTCTTCTCCCGAAGCAGCCACCGCCAGCGAATGCATCGGTCCTAATTTGGCTCCTCACAACGCTGCAGTGCTCTTCAACAAAAGGACTCCCAGCAGCCTCAAACACCAAGCACACAAGCAGCAACAATTACAGCAGGCACTTTCGAAGATTCCACGATTTCTTGCTCTCGATTTCTTTTAGCTTCTCTCAATTTCGTGCCCTAGAAAGTCTCAGCAGCAAGCCTTTTATATTCACACAAAAACTCAGCGTTTCACTAAGCTTGCCCTATAACCAAACGCTGCCGTTTTACCCTTTTTAACCTTAAGCCTAAAGACTAAAACGACTAACCTGCTAACTTAAGCATAAAAACCTTTGAAAGAACTAACCTGCAGACTTTCAAGCTTTTACAGACTCAATAAGAGCAACCAGTTTGGATTACATCTAACAGCCTGATAAGTGGCAATTTCAACACTTCCATCACATCAGATTGAAGCTTTGAAGGTAATTTGTGTTTTTCAAGAGGCTACGGGTTGAGGTTGCGGACAGGAAATGGCTTTGAAGATTGAATATTGAAGCTGTGGATTTATTAATATTAATTTAATATTTAATAAATATTTAATTAAAAATAATTTCTTAGAAAATTTTAGAAAATCTGGGACCGTCCCTCGATCCGCCTCCGATGGTACGTGGTAGATATTCTTGAGTTGTCATTAGAAGTTTACACTTATGGGATACCAAAGTAAGTGTGAATATCAAATAATTCTTTTAAATAAAAAAATAAAAAATGCAAGTATGACAAAACTAGAGCAGATGAGTTGAGGTTCGCTCGACTATCTTCTTAATACTTTATTAGCGTCCCTTCGGTGCGAGATTCTTAGTCAATCATTTCTCAGGATACATCATCACTGAGCAACTCTTCATGCGTCAACGAAATTGCTCGAGCGAACTGACTTTGCCTTTCACTAGAACCACGAATTGAAAAAGCTCAAAGGTAGGACACAATTCAATATAACCGGCTAGGAACTCCAAGGGACGATTACTGGTGTGTTGTCTATGTTTTTTGTGTTTTTATTCGATGTCCAAATGAAGAAAAATTCTTCTGTTTCTTATAAGCACCCTAAAAGTAACAGACAAGCGTCATCTCACACAGAATCAGGTGACGCCTCACTTGGTGCCTGGCGTCGCCCGAATACTCATTTAATAACTTCGGAAACGCTTGAATATAGAGCTAGGGGACGCCTCATTTTCTAGGCGTCGCCTCACATAAGTCTGGCCTCGCCTAAGAGTAACTTAGAGCTATTTAATCCATTTTTTAAAAGTCATTTAATCCACTCATGTGTCGCCCTAACTTAGAGCTAGGCGTCGCCTAAGAGTTTAATTACCATTAATTATCTTTAATGGTCACTCAGGCATCACCTTACTTAAGCTACCAACTTAGACCAAGCTTCACTTTCGGTTCCAAGTAGTGTTGAGGCGTTGCCTTAACTTTAATGCTCAATAAATAAATGTTCGAGTAGAAAAAGGGGTCTGTCCGTCACAGACGCACCCATTGGACCTCATTTTGAAACCGAATTGGCTCGTGATGCACCCCTGCATAAAGATAATTGTTCGTTGCTTTCATTTAGACCAATTTTTTAGCATTTAAATCTCATTCAATTTAACTTATATTTTGGCCTTTAAATAATCAATTTTATACCTCTCATAAATTGAATTCATTTAGACCAATCTTTTAGCATTTCTTTACACTTTTAACCCAACTGGTAACAAAAGCCATCCTGGTTATCCTAACATGTCTATCGTACCATCCTTACATGAGCTTCTTAGTTGCTACTGTTGCTAGTCCTTTAATTTCACAGAGTGGAAATAAAATAAGTTATGCTCGCACAATCTTTATCTTGCAGATGACTGAAGCAAAGTAGATGAGAGTCAACTTCCAAGGTATACATGATGTAACTGAAGCTTGCTTTCACGTGGCCATGAGAGAAAGAAAAGAGAACCAAAAATCTGATTTTTGTCTAAAATCACATTGCGTTGTAGAAGGCGGAAGAAAGGTAGAAGTGGATAACCCTTGTTTCTTGTACATCATCATGTACATTGTAAATGTTACTAATAGCTAGCATAGAATCGGATGTGATCATTCTTGAAAGAAATATTTCATGCAGTTGATATATAATGCAGATACACTGAACTGTGTTTTTAAAAGTCTATACGACCAGGCCATGTTCTACCATCTCTTTTATCACTCTTCCACGTTTATTTCTGTTTGTTTTGGGAGGGAAAAGGAGGAACGTTTTATTTGAAAGGATTGGGTGGGTCTGCAGCTAGGGTTTTCCGGGGGGGAGGTGGAGGGATCACGATATCATTTGGTTTAGGGTTCGCTCAAGGAGTGTGATTTAATATCATTGTAATAGGTTACAAAACACTCATCAAATTGGTTCCAGTATTCATTGTTCATGAAAGTTTGCCACACCCCTTCTTTTTCATGATCATCAATTTCAGTAAACTTTTTTTGTCAAACATGAATGTAGCTAATTGGTTTGATAATGTACACTGCCAACTGAGTATTAATGCACGAAATGTTTTTAAATACGTAATTTCTGAAATGTCTCTTATCTCAAAAACGTTTCTCAAATGCTCCATTTCTTTTTAATGTCGGGCTTGTTAAGATCGTATTGTTAAAATTGCTACATGCGGGTCTTGACAAGGCCGGCAAGTTAACAAATCGAACAAGATCGGTCTTCACAAGACCGATCTCGTCTAAAATTGCACCTGTGGACACCACATGTGATCCAGTCAGCAAAATAATAAGTTCAGTCTTAACAAAATTAGACTCATTAAAATTTTGATGAGTCCGATCTTGCTACTCGTGCAGATAATAAATCTGCCGTCCTCCTTCCTCTCCTCCTCTCCCACCCTCATCTTCTTCTCTCCTGAAAATTGAATCTACGTTGAGCAGTGGATTTCAGGCAATGTTGACTGTAAAGGGAATATATTTTAGTTGTAAGGTTATATGTTATAAGCTGAGATAAAATATGCTAAGCTATTGTTAATTTTGGTGTGTTAATTTGGTATAATGAGGTATGTTTAGTATGATAGTTGAATTATAAGTTTGATATGTTGATTACGTTTAAAATGTTGATTACAAGTGTTGATTTGTAATTGATTACAATTTTAGTTGATAGATTTATACGTTTATTGATTACAATTGTTGATTGGTAAGGTAGAATTTAAATTTGGTATGTTGATTAGAAGGATATACGTTTTCTGTTATGATTAATGTAGTTGATTACAATTGTTGAAGTTTCAATTGATCAAGTAAGTTTATGTTGATATTTTAATTTTTGCTGATTTGGTTTAATTGAAGTATCTCATAATTATTTTAATGTAAATGTTGGTTCATTAGATATTGTGTTGGGAAATTTAAACAGAGATGGAAAACAAAGATTCAAACCCGATGGTTAAGTCGACGCTGGACACACTTGATATGCCCGATGGATAAGTTCGACCGGGATGAGATGAAATTTCTAAACCAACTTGATAACGAAGATGTGTTCATGGTTCATGAACCAGAACATGTATGGGATATTCCAGCCTTCAGTGATGTCTCTGCATGGGATGATAATGAAACAACCAATGAGTATTTGGGTAGAAACTTTGGATAGTTTGGGTCAATTGGTGTTGGATCACCATTCGTTTTGAAAGCCAATGCAATATATGCAGTCCAGAAATATTCACTATTGCACCGTTTGGATATCTCACAAAGGAGTCAGACACTCGGTTGTTGGTTCTTTATTGGCAGAAAGGAAAGACTACATGTCCATGACATATTCGCATTACAAAGAAAAAAACTCTTCGTCCTGGGAGGTGACAAAGTGGCGAGGCGATCATATATGCAACAACGACTTGATCCGCAAGGAAAATGTACACTTGACGAGACACTTCATTGCAATGGACATTGAGGATGTAATCAGCGAGAGATTGAGATTATCCACTTCTGAAATAAAGGCTAGAATCTCAAGAAACATGGATATGAAATTCGATACCTGGAGGCATGGCAGGCCAGGCAACAAGCGTTGATAAATGTCTTTGGAGACTGGGACGAATCATGCAGAAAACTACCACATTATATGCATGCATTGGAGGAGTCTAATCTCTGAACCATTGTTAGATGGCATCGCAGCAGGGACGAAGAAAATGTTTATATGGTCTTTAACCGGGATTTTGGTCATTTAGGCTATGTATTGAAGCATTGAGGCACTGTCACCCCATCTTATGCATCGATGGTACACATCTATATGGAAAGTACAATGGGAAGTTACTTGTCGCAGTTGCCCTCAACGAGAACAACTACATACTGCCCATTACATTTTTTCCTTGGTCGAGAGCGAGAACAGTTCTAGTTGGAAATGGTTCATGAGGTGTATCTGTGAGGGTGTGACCGATCGAGATGACCTATGCATTATCTCAAACAGGCATAACGGCATTCTACATGCAATGCAGGAACCAGGATGACAGGCTCCTCGTGCACACCACCGTGTATGTATCCGACAACTGCAAAGCAACCAAACTGGCGCATCACTCACAGGGGATGAAACCATTCAACAATGTTGAAGCCCATCAATGACACCTCCAATAACCAACTCATTTGCCCTTCTAGACATGCTGGGTTAAACAAGGGGAACACATCTTTCTTGTACGGCCTCCAAACAAAATCCCCATGTTCCATGCTATCAAATTGATCTCGGTAGAATAAAAATGATCCATGTGGTGTTTCTATGTACGACTTGGGTCCGTAACATTTTCAGTGCAACACATAAAGATTATTAGTAAACCCCATTAACAAGAACTGGTACATATTAAATACGAAATTGCTTATGTGTAGGACCAAGCTCCTCTCAAGTGCGGGTCAATTTCAGCTTCCACCGGCTCGAGAGTCCTAATAAATCCTCTGGGTCGCCCAATAGCTACTCTTTCCCAACTCCAGAGTTGTAGTAGTATAATGCAGCCGCCCATTAGTTTATGCCCCTCTCGAGCCGCATTACACATCTGCATGTACAAGAAGTCTAGGACAGCGCTTCCCCAGCTGTACATCCTCGCTCCATGCAAGTCGCCAACAAAGGAAGATAATGGAGAGATACCCTATCTCCGGACAAGTCGAGCATCAACAAGGACCCTAACATACACAGAATGGTATCACTCTCATGTTATTCAGGAACCATTTTTGTCAAACCAAAGTTGGGGGCCTAGGACAATCTGGATACGCCCCAAGTAGCTGTATGCATAGGTTTTCCCAGTCATGGTCCTCTTTTCCGGTAACGGCCTCTCCCTCTATCGACAATCTCATAAGAAGACCAACGTCCTGAAGAGTGATTGTGGACTCTCCCATCCTCATGTGAAATATGTACGTCTCTTGCCTCCACCATTCCACTAGCACTGTGAGCAGGGCCCAATCAACTTCCACATTTTGGACTTCAGTCCAAGGATTAAAGCCTGCTCTTGCTCTATACGGCATTATCGTAAGATCCATATCCCACATCCTACGATGCACCATCTTTATACTTTTTCCAACCTGGAGTACCTATACAAAAGTCAGTTGTTAATCTCTTTGTATTTCAACAAATAATATGTAATAAGCTTTGGTGAAAAAATATTTTAATCTAACCGGGTCTACCGAGACTTCTTCTGAACGGTGAGTAGGTTGTTGAGTAAGAATCGACATATCAATCGGTTTGGGCGTAACGATGTCATCTAGATCCATCTTATGGATGCATATGGCATGCTTGCATAAAACTGTACAAGAAGTTGTCCAAGCGCCGAAGCTGAACAACCTCGTTTGACGATCCCCTCAAATACGGGAGCGCGAAATCCGTGACTAAATCCGAAGATATGGACTTAAAGATAATTGATTCTTAAAGATAACATTGGAAAGATATCAAGTATCAACGAGATCACAACAAATCTAGATGATGATATATTCTTGGAGATCATTGGAGATCGCAACAAATCTGGATGATGATATATTCTTGGAGATCATTGGAGATCGCAAAAATATGGATGATGATGCATCACGTAGGGTATATATATGAGGAACTGATGCAGCCATAAGTATTCATTCAACTGGAAAGAAATATATGATATACAACGAGCCGTTGTATTGAGTGATTGAAGACTTGCAACATTGACCTGACGCTGTTGTGGGAAGAGACGGGAGGTCTCACATTCAGGGGGAGCCTGAGTGCCGGTCACTTGTAGATGAGTAGAGGTTAGGATAGAGAGGGAAGTCTGCTATCTTGTAACGCCCTTTGTACTCAGTCTTGACTTGGTGAATCGGTTCCCACGGGCTTGGGATAAGCCCCCCAGACGTAGGCTCGTTATAGCATAACTGGGTCACCATTCTTATGTCCTTAGCAGTAGCTTTTATTCTGTCATTTACTCTATTGCGTAACTTGTTCAAGGAAGAAGTCCGACCAACAAGTTGAACAAGTTCTCCTGCCTTCCAGCCATTAGCATTCTCACATCTGTAAAAATAAATTACATGTTAAAGGCATCAAAAGACTAAATATGTTAAAGTTTATTGGAATCACACCAATTTGGCTTACATTCAATCAGAATGCTTTCCTACCAATTTCTAATGCAAAATATGTTCCCCCAAATAAACTTCATACACAAACCAATTTCTTATCTACTTTTGCTAACCCTAAAATGGCTAACCATACCTCAATTAGGCTATGATTATCAACATATCTAACCAATTTCAAGTAGTTACCTACTAAACCCTATGTTACCATATATCCATACACTCTAATTTTTATCCTAACATATCAATTTATTTCCTAATTCATCCTTTCTATACCCTAAAAATACACAGACCATTACAACTTCAAATCAAAATATTCTTTCAACAACTTACCTCAAAATCACCTTGGAATCTTCCTCCAATCTCGTACAAGCCTCTATGTCGCAGATTTAGGAAGAATTGGAGAAGACGTTTTGGGGTTTAGGTTTAGAAAGCCGAATTCGAGCGTGGGGAGAAGAAAGAATTTGGCAGATTTATTATCTGCACGAGTCAGATCTTGCTAAGACCGAACTTATTATGTTTGCTGACTGGATCGCACGTGCGTCCACCAGTGTAAGTTTAGATGAGATCGGTATTATGAAGACCGATCTTGTTCGATTTGTTAACTTGCCGGTCTTGACAGGACCAGCATGTAGCAATTTTTAACAATCCGAACTTAACAAGCCCGACATAAAAAGAAATGAGGCATTTGAGAAATTGAGTTTAAGAAAAAAGGCATTTCTAAAAAAATTTCTTAATGCACCCATTGTACGATATTTTCCTTGTATTTTGTAAGACACAAACCATCTCAAATGAATGAACATAAGAGATGCTATGAAAATCAATTGTATTCGTCGCTTTACTTTTAAAGTTCATCAGTTTAGATTATGGACATAATAAAAAATGATGAATTTAAGCATCATTCTCATATCATAAATCAACTTTCTGGATTACCAATTTTCTTAGCCAAGGCTTTACAGTATGACAAGCTATAAAACAAATCCAATCAAAATTTGGTTCTACTTATGACAAGTCTAGTCTAACCAATAAGCAGCCCAGGCCACTAAAATAAATATATATTCAACTCCAGCGGGCTTATCTCTTTGTTAAGTAGACTTTAATTGTAACTATCACATGCAAGATCAAACTGACGAATCATGAAAGTAAACTGACGAACTTAATGGGCTTGTATGAACTGTTCTACAAACTAAATCCGCCATTGAAGACGGTTAAAAGCAAAGATCAAATAACAAAACCCCAAGAACTCGATCAGTGTTCCTTTTGACTACCTCATCTTTGGCAGGTGATGAAGTAGTAGCCTGATTAGAATGTTTCGTCTAGACCACCATTTTATCGTTTTAGGTTATGTTGGAAAATTGTGTTGAATCAATGCGACTCCTTTTTGAGAGCCAAATTCCAAAGTGGAGTACATCTGTGATTGAGTTGAAATAATCATAGTCAGAGGCGGTTCCACGGGTCCCGGGACCCTCCTAAAATTTTTGAAAAATATTTTTTTATTTTTTAATTAAATAATAACTTATTATTATTAATATTTAATAATTAAATAAAAAATTTTAATTAAACAATAAGCGCATAGCGGCAGAACCGCAGAAGCCAAAAGGTATCCTTCATCAGCTTCTTCGTGAAGTTCGCGCCACACTCGCCATCTCCTTTCATCAGGAATCAGACATCCTTTACTGTCTCCGACTAGATTGTTGTCTCGCTTCATCCCTTGCTGTCGCCAACATCATCTTCAGCTTCATCTCTTTCTTTCTCAGTGACTAAACGCATAGCAGCCTTGCTGATTCCAAATTGAAATCTCCGGTTAAGACTGCGGTCTGCAAAGCTAAGGTGAGACAAGCGACTACCAATTTTCAATTTGATTGTTTTGGATTCCAATCTGGATTTCTAGGGTTGGAAAATTTGTTGAATTTGTGCTTAAATTTGATATGTTAAATTTGATGTTAAATTTTTGCTGTTGGTGCCCTGTTGTGATGGAAATTTGATTGCAGTTGTGGACTTGTGGTGCCCTGTTGTTGTGCCGGTTAAATTTGATATGTTATATTTGTGGTGCCCTGCTGTGAAGCTAAATGATGCTAAATGATGTGAATATTTGATTGTAGTTGAATTTATGGAGGTGCTTGGTGAAGAGTCTTTTGGAGTTGTGATGGCATCTAAAAGAGCTCGAACTTCTAACGAATGTGATGGAAATTTTGAAAATTTTTATTGATCCGGCATTAAGGAAACCGATCAATGATTATGAGTCTGTGATCAGAGATAACGTTAGGAGAGCATATTTGGTTCAAGGTCCTTGTCAACCACATTCACATGATTTTCCAAAAACAAATATGGGAAATAAATTGAGGTGCTTTCAAGTGGAGTGGTTCAAGAAATGGGAATGGTTGGAATATAGTGTGTCTAAAGATGGAGCATTTTGTTTTTGGTGTTATCTTTTCAAAAGAGATATTGGAAATGATGTGTTTGTGAAAAAAGAATTTCGAAATTGAAAGAAAGCTAGCGAGAAATTTAGAGATCATGTTGGCACAGCTGGTAGTACGCATAATAATGCTAAGGCATCATTCTTTGCTTTCAAAGATCAAAGACAAAGTTTGGCAAGAATAGTAGTTTCTGGAAATCGAGCTTTGGGAGCTGCATACCGCACTCGTTTGAATGCAATTGTTGATGTTGTTAGATTGCTACTTCAACAAGGGTTAGCTTTTCAGGGCCATGATGAAATTGATGATTCACTTAATAGAGAGAATTTTTTGGAAATTCTTGATTGGTATAGTTCAAGAAACCCTGTTGTTGGAGATGTGATGAATGAAAATGCACCCGGAAATAACAAGCTTATTTGCCATTCAATTCAAAAGGATATTGTAAAGGCATGTAGATTCGAGACAACAAAAGCCATCATTAGTGATATTGGAGATAAATTCTTTTCTTTATTGGTTGATGAGGCTTGGCATTGTTCGGTGAAAGAGCAAATGACTATTGTTTTAAGATATGTAAACAACCATGGAATGGTGATGGAACGTTTCGTTGGAGTTATCCATGTTATTGATACCACATCACTAGCTTTAAAAAAGGGGATCGATGAATTCTTTGGTAAGTATGGATTGTGTCTCTCTAAGCTAAGAGGTCAAGGATATGATGGAGCTTCTAATATGCGAGCTGAACTAAATTGTTTGAAGACTCTTATCTTGAATGAAAATCCATGTGCAATGTATATTCATTGTTTTGCTCACCAACTCCAATTAGTTGTTGTGGCCGTTGCACAAAGTAATCAATTTGTATGTGATTTTTTTGAGTATTTATCTGTGATTACAAACATGGTTGGTGCTTCTTGCAAAAGAAAGGATGAATTTCGACAAAATCAACATGAGTGCTTGGTGGAGATGTTAGCAAATGGTGAAGTTTTGACCGGGAAAGGATTAAATCAAGAATCAACTTTGGTTCGTCCGGGCGCTACGCGTTGGGGTTCACACTTTGAAATTCGCAGCGTCTCAGTTAGACAGATTTGTGAACAAGCAGTTGCTGCAGTACACTCTTGTTCACTTGGAAAATGTCTCAGCAAACAATGAACAAGACAGAAGTTTGTTCACCCAGTTCGGCCAACTGCCTACGTCTGGGGAGGACTATTCTCCAGTCCTCAATCCACTAAACACAAAGGTCTCCAAGTACACTCGGTTACAACTCCACGCAACCTATGCTACTCAACCTTGTGTGGATCACTGGACACAGTCAGAACAGGCTCTGACTTGTGTCTGCACACCCTCTACAAATGTCAATCTAGAATAGCTACTGTCTCCTCGAAACTCAGCCTATTCTAAACTACACTCAACTCTGCAGGGTTGCTGTAGCACACAGCTGATGCACAATTTGTCCGCGTCGCTCCAAGGCCTTCTGCCGAGCCGATCGGACGATTCCACGAGCGCTGCACACTCTGGAATACTCCCCCTCACTCAGTGACCTCCAACCACTAGCGAGGACCACCGCTTAGACACTCGACCGAGCCACACACCCGTCAGTTCTTCCGCGGCTTCCCTTGATCAACCAACAAGCACCACTGCTCTGAATTGGCTTCCAGATCAAGCTCGAATCAAACTATGCAAGTCCTGATCACCTTCTGCTTCTATCACCACAGCTCTGCGCTCACGCTCTGCTCTCGGGTGATGATCGAAGAACTCGTCCGTCGCACACCAAAATTGCCCTCTCTGAATTTTGTGTATGCACTCGTGTATCTCTCTGCTTCGATCGACCTCTCTGCTCTGAACACCTTTTGCTTAAATAGCAGCACCAGCTTTAAGCAAGACCAGGTTTAAGCAATGTCCCAAAAAGAATAATTATCTCCTAAAATTTAGGAGATTAGATTTGATTTTGATCTTCAACACAAATCTCCTTCTCTGGCTAGGAAACCCTACTGGAATATTCTTGGCAGCAACTTAGAATTCTTCTGATGATCTCCGCAGAGCTGCCAGGCCTTCTAGCCAAGCCCAGGTCGCTGCTGCTTCTCGGACAGATGATGCAGCCACTTGAACAAGCTCCTGCTATAGCATCCCCAGGGTCAATTTTAGGATAACACTCGAGTATATTAATGACTATTAATGAGTTCTTGATAGAGCCTAGTTATATGCGCTATTTAGATCTTAACACTGTGCTTGTTTGCATTATTTTGTGTACAAGATTACTGGTTTTCGGTATTTTTGTATTTCAGGATAAAACAGGAGCATAAGTCAGATGTGCGCTAACGGACGTTTTTAGAGCGCAATGCACGACCTGCAGAGCTAGCAGCGCAAAAGGAGATAGCTGGTTCGGACTACAGTGCGCAAACCGATTGCGCGAAGCAAGTAGCGCAATCAGCGTGCGCAGGATGGCAGAGTTTCTAAATATTGATCTCCTAGATTTGAGAAGTTGCTAAAAGTCTCTCGGGCCAAATCTAAGCATTCCTTGGGCTTCAAGACCACTATATAAGAGGAGGGAAGCTAGGGTTTGGAGGAGAGAGAGCAGATAGAGAGAAGGACACACAGCAACAAAACACACGAGCTATTTCAGCCCAGAATCTGCGCGAACCACCTGCGCCAGCCGAGAATAGAAATCTGCACTTGCGCCGACCTGCTACTTTTCTCTTGCTGCCTTAGTTTTAATTATTATTTCTATGATGTTTGTTTCTAACATGTCTAGCTAAACACTTTGTATCGGTTGGGCATGATTCTATGAAGTGTTTCCTTTGAGACTTGTGCTTAATGCTTAGTTCGTCTACTTATATTAATTTTATGCATATGGGTGATAATTAGTTGTGCGAATAGGAGAAGCCTTGAACCGCAATCTTATTCTAACTGCTCGTTATTGTATGTTAAACTAGTTGATAGCTTGACGGTGACAACTAGGAGTAACGCACTAGGATAATCAGCTGCTACTGTGATAGGATTCGTAGCTGCTTAGACTAGTTTCAGGAATTAATAGCTCATGAACTTTGATCGGAACATGCGCGCACGTTAGGAAGCCTTGATCGGACACTAACTTAAGTAGAACTGCACTATAGATGTTTAGAGTCGATGATAAGGGATACATTCATAGAGGATTGTCTGTATCGATACTCTTCATAGTCATAGTACTTAAAATCTACTGCCTGCGTACGTATCGTGCAATTCTGCTTTCACTACTGTTCATTCGCGCACCTGCGCAACCCAATCACTCACAACCCCAATTTCGTAAGTTGTAGGTTGCTAGCTAAGACGAGTCTACATGCTCCTTGTGGGATCGACCCTAACTTAGCCGCTATACTAAGTGGAGAAGGAAGGATTAATTTGACGCGTACAACGACGCGTGATCAAATTTTGGCGCCGTTGCCGGGGAGCAACACAGATAAGTTTAACTAGCTCAAGTTTTCTTTTATAGTAGTTAGTTATTTCTTTTTATTTTTCGTTGGTGTTTCTGCCTGTACGCAATCAACATCAGCCTGCGCAACCTTGAAACAGTTACGCTGCGCAGATCATAGTTGCGCACTGACAGGGGCAACAACCTAGTTTCTTTTAATTCCGTTCACTTGAAGTTTAGAGCAGGGCATGGAGAATAATAGTGTCATCGGCGATAACTTAGGGGACAGAACCCCAGAGGGACCTAACAATGCAAGGGCAGATAACCGCGTAGCTCAGTTCAGAGAGGAAGTGCAGCGTGAAGTTGAAGCTCGGATGGCCGCTGAGGCAGTATATAATGCGTAACCCGCGCAATAGATCGTGCGACGTAGAACAGTGCGCAAGATGTCGGCTCCAATCACAGTCAACCAACCGTGGTGCATAGTGCTTCCACCCGATGGGCATTTTGAACTACGGAGTTCATTCATTCATCATATACCTAAGTTTCATGGAATGAACAACGAGAACCCAGTCAAGCATGTGCGCGAATTCCTAGTTATTTGCGAGAACATGAAGACCGACGAGGAGAGTGAAGAAGCGCTGAAGCTGAAGGCGTTTGATAGAGCCTATTTATACGCATTATTTAGATCATAACCCTATGCTTGTTTGCATTATTTTATGTACAAGATTACTGGTTTCCAGTGTTTTTGTATTTTAAGGCAAAACGAGGGCCTAAGTCGGATACGCGCTAACAGGCAGCGTTTAGGACGCGCATCACACAGCCTGCGGAGCTAGCCGCGCAAACAGAAGAATTGGCAGAGTCGACCACGGTGCGCTAACCGATTGCGCTAAGCAGATGCCGTGCGCCATGCGCAGATGATGGTGTTTCCAAATCCTGACACAATCATATTTGGAAGTTGCCAAGGATGAGCCTCTGAGCAGTATATAAAGAAGAGAATAAGGCTAGGGTTTCATCATCATACAATCATCACATCATAATTCAGAGAGAGAGCGGCAAAACTGGAAAACACACGAGCTTGCTGAGAGGACTACGCCAGCCAAGACTGCAATCTGCACGCACTGTTTGCTATTGTTCTCTTGGATACTTTAGTTATTATTTACTGTTTCTATGATGTTTACTACTAGCATGTCTAGCTAAACGCTTAGTATCGGTTGGGCATGAATCTATGAGTATTTCCTTTGAAACTTGTGCTTAATGCATAGCTTGCTTGCTTATATTAATTCTGTGCACATTGTTGGCAGCAAGTTGCATGAGTAGGGGAAGCCTTGAACCGCAATCTTACTCGTGTTGCTTATTGTTGTATGTTAAACTAGTTGAATAGCCTGACGGTGCCAACTAGGAGTAACGCGCTAGGATAGGCAATTACTACTTTGATCGGATTCGTAGTTGTTTAGTCTAGTTCAAGAATTAATAGCACATGAACTTTGATCGGAACATGCGCACATGTTAGGAAGCCTTGACCGGACACTAACTTAAGTAAAACCAAGCTATAGACGTTTAGAGTCAATGTTAAGGGATACACTCATAGAGGATTGTCTGCGCCGATACTTCTCATAGTCATAGTACTTAATCTCTACTGCCTGCGCACGTCTAGTGCAATTCCTGTGTTTACAACTGTCTACTCGCGCATAGCGCAACCCCAATCACTCACACCCCCATTTTCGTAAGTGTAGGTCACTGGTTGAAACTGAACTGCTTGCTCCCTGTGGAGATCGACTCTTACTTAACCGCTGTACTAGTGGAAGAGGAAGGATTAATTTGACGTGTACAACGACGCGCGATCAAATTTTGGCACCATTGCCGGGGAGCAACACAGCTAAGTTTTAGCTAGTTTATGTTTTTCCTTTTTAGTAACTAGTTATTTTCAGTTTGTTTTGTTTTCTCGTTGTTGTTTCCGACAGCGCGCAATCACCATTAGCCTGCGCAACCTTGAAACAGTTGCGCTGCGCAGATTCTAGTTGCGCACTGACAGACGCAACAGCTTTGTTATCTTTTAATTTCGTTTTCTTTGAGATTTAGAACAGGTTATGGAAGATAACAGTGTCGTTGGGGACAACTTAGGGGACAGAACCCCGGAAGAAGCAAAAGCACATAACCGCGCAGCCCTGTTCAGAGAGGAAGTGCAACGCGAGGTTGAAGCAAGGATGGCCGCTGAGCTGTATAATGCGGCACCCGCGCGACAAGCTGTGCGACGCAGAACAGTGCGCGAGATGTCAGCCCCAATCACGGTTAACCAGCCATGGTGCATCGTGCTTCCGCCAGACGGTCATTTCGAACTAAGGAGCTCGCTCATTCATCACATGCCCAAGTTCCACGGGATGAACAACAAAAATCCAGTCAAGCATGTGCGAGAGTTCCTAGTCATCTGCGAGAACATGAAGACCGAAGGGGAGAGCGATGAGGCGCTGAAAATGAAGGCATTCCCATTTTCACTGTGTGACAACTTACCAGCCGGATCAATTCACACATGGGAGCAGCTGCAGAAGAAGTTCCTGGACAAATTCTATCCCGCAGCAAAGATCGCGCTACTCAGGAGGGAACTGGTCGCGCCAAGGCAGAGCGCAGGAGAGTCACTGTCAGAGTATTACGAGCGTTTCAGGAAGCTAGAGGCCAACTGGTACAACCATGGCCTACCCCAGAATGTGCTGATAGAGAACTTCCTGAATGGACTGCTACCCATGGAGCTGAGGCTATTGAACGCATGCGCAGGAGGCGACATTTGCAACATGTATCCAGAAGACGCGTGGCAGCTGCTAGAAGACTCTGCTGGGCAGGTAAGACATCAGCTAACACTTGAAAATAGTCGTGCTCGTCCTGTGCATCAGGTAGAAACAAGCGCTGAGATCAAGGAAATGAAGGCCATGCTGCAGAAGTTGATGAGTGCGCAAAGCGCACAACCAGTTGCGCCAAAGGTATGTGAATTCTGCAGGTCCACCGAGCACAAGACTGATGAATGTCCCACGCTTTTCGAGGAATCAGGAGATGTCAATGCTCTTGGAGGATGGGATAATCGAGGACCACAGAGACAGAATCAGCCGCGCTTTGGGCTGGCCGCAAATGGATTCAGATGGAAGGAGGAAAATAATTTCCAGAGGCAGTCCACAGATCAGCGCGCGCCATAGCAGACGCAACAAGCTGCGCCCTACAATCCACCGCATCGCCGCACTGACGCACAAGCGCATAACAACCAGCAACCGAGGCGATCTCTGGAAGATATCGTGGGGCAGCTAGCGGACACAGTGCGCAAAAATGACGAGAAGTATGACAAGAGGTTCGAGTCCATTGAAAAGCAGCTATCACAGATCGCTACCACGGTGTATGAGCTAAAGAAGAGCGATGGCAACCTGCCTTCGCAAGTGATTCAGAACCCCAAAGGAGGAGTCAATGCAGTGACACTGAGGACTGGGCGCACAATAGGAACAGAGCAGACCGCGAAGGCGCCCGCGCAACCAGCTGCGCAAGTCCCGGATCCAGCAGAACAAAATGCGCAACCAGAGCAAGACGCGCAACCAGAAGTGCAAGCCACAAGCCAGCAGGGCGAAGCGCCAGGTATAACACAATTAAAAGACAAGGGCACGAATCGTACTAACATACCTGCGCCTTTCCCTATGCAGGCACCCTTGGCTAGGAAGGAAGCGCTGGATAAGGAGCTATACGAGTTATTCAGTAAGGTGGAAATAAACATTCCCCTTATTGAAGCAGTTCGGCAGATCCCTAGGTATGCGAAGTTTTTGAAGGAGCTGTGCACAAACAAGAGGAGGAAAGGCGAGTGCGCACAGGTAATGCTAAATGCGCAGGCCTCAGCGATCGTGCAACATAAGGTACCACCTAAGTGCCGAGACCCAGGTACGTTCACCATCCCATGCACTTTAGGTAAGACCACAGTAAGCAATTGCATGATTGATTTAGGCGCATCCATCAACTTGTTACCCTATTCCCTATATGCGACATTGCGCCTTGGACCACTAAAGCCTGCAGGTCTCACCATTCAGCTAGCAGATCGGTCGTGCAAACAACCTGCAGGCATGATAGAGGATGTTCTTGTGCGAGTGGGAGAGCTGGTGTTCCCAGCAGATTTCTATGTGCTAGAAATGGAGGGTGAATCAAGCACCAGCAGTGCACAGATCCTACTGGGCAGACCTTTTCTGATGACCGCGCGCACAAAGATAGACGTGTGGAGGGGCACGCTCTCCATGGAGGTTGACGGCGAAGAAATCCATTTCAATATATTCAAGGGGATGCAGCATCCACATGAGGACGCCACAGTGCACGCGATGGATAGCCTTGATGATTTAGTCACAGATGCGCAATGTGCAAGCGCAACGGTAGGACCAGAGCCACTGGCACAGGCAGAGTTGGAGGAGCAGGAAGAGGAGCTGAGCAGTGCTGAACCAGAACTCAGACAGGTACACAATATAGTTCATATTTGCACTGCAAATAAAATCTTGCCCTCTATTGAGCAGGCACCCAAGGTCGAACTGAAGCAACTTCCAGAGCACCTCAAGTACATTTTCTTAGGAAATGAGGACACCCTGCCAGTAATCATAAAGAAAGGATTAGAAGAGGAGCAGGAAGCGCGCTTACAGCAGGTGCTGCCCAAGAACCAGCGCGCTATAGGATGGACACTGGCTGATCTGCGTGGAGTGAGCCCGGACGTATGCATGCATAGAATTCTGTTGGAAAATGGTGCCAAACCATCCCGGGAGGCTCAGCGCAGATTGAACCCAAATATGATGGAGGTAGTGCAGAAGGAGATTCTAAAGTTGCTTGACGCAGGAGTCATTTACCCGATCTCAGATAGCAAATGGGTCAGTCCAGTGCACGTTGTGCCAAAAAAGGGAGGAATCACAGTGGAAGAGAATGCGCAGGGCGAGCTAGTTCCCAAGCGCATTCAGACTGGATGGCGCATGTGCATCGACTACAGGAAGCTTAACGCAGTCACGCTTTCCCGCTACCCTTCATGGACCAAATGCTGGACAGATTAGCAGGAAAGCCCTATTTTTGCTTCTTGGACGGATATTTAGGGTACAACCAGATACCCATAGCTGCGGAGGAACAGGAGAAGACCACGTTCACCTGCCCGTTCGGTACGTTTGCGTTTCGGCGCATGTCATTTGGGCTGTGTAACGCGCCAGGTACGTTCCAACGCCTTGTCATGAGCATTTTTTCTGATATGATTGGTATATGCATAGAAGTGTTCATGGATGATTTTACCGTATATGGAGGTACCTTCGATGCATGCTTGACTCATCTTGATAAGGTCTTAGCGCGCTGCATCTCTAAGAACCTAGTGCTCAATTATGAAAAATGCCATTTCATGGTAACGCATGGTGTAGTACTAGGACATATCATCTCAGAGGAAGGAATCAAGGTAGATAAAGCTAAAATTGATCTTATTTCTAATCTACCTTATGCCACGAACGTGCGCGATGTGAAGTCATTCTTAGGACATGCCGGATTTTACAGGTGTTTTATAAAAGACTTCTCTAAAATTTGTATACCCCTGTCTAACCTCTTGCAAAAGGATGTGTGCTTCGACTTTACTAATGAGTGCAGGGCCGCATTTGATAAGCTGAAGGAGGCGCTGACCAGTGCGCCAGTGATGCGCGCGCCAGACTGGAACCTGCCATTTGAATTGATGTGCGACGCGAGCGATTACGCAGTAGGTGCAGTCCTGGGGCAGCGAGTGGACAACAAACCGCACGCCATTTATTATGCGTCGCGCACACTGGACGCTGCGCAGAGGAACTACACCACCACGGAGAAAGAGCTTCTAGCAATTGTGTTTGCGCTGGAGAAGTTCCGTGCATATGTTCTAGGCCCCAGGGTCATCATATACACAGACCACGCAGCTATCCGCTACCTAATGTCCAAGAAAGAAACTAAGCCGCGCCTGATGCGCTGGGTGCTCCTACTTCAGGAATTTGACTTGGAGATCAAAGACAAGAAGGGCACGGAGAACACAGTTGCGGACCACCTGAGCAGGATCGTGAAGGAGGAGGAGCCAGGGCAGATCACGTAGACATTCCCTGATGAACATCTGATGGCGCTGACAGGTAAGGTACCATGGTATGCGCACATTGCGAATTACCTGGTCACAGGTACGTTTCCTCCTCATTTCAATAAAACCCAGTGCATGAGATTGAAACATGAGTCCAAGCATTACCTTTGGGATGATCCATATATGCTCAGAATAGGACCAGATCAGATATTGAGACGCTGCGTGCCTGACCATGAAACTAACTCTGTTTTGATGTTTTGTCATGCGCACGCATGTGGAGGACACTTTGGTCCCAAGCGCACGAGCAGAAAGGTTCTGGACTGCGGATTTTATTGCCCGCACCTGTTTAGAGACGCATATAACTACTGCAAGAACAGTGACAGGTGCCAGCGCACAGGAGGCATATCAGCACGCAATGAGATGCCGCAGACGCCGATCCTAGTGGACGAAGTGTTTGATATATGGGGAATTGACTTCATGGGGCCATTTCCCCCATCTGCCGGCTACGAGTACATATTGGTCGCAGTGGATTATGTCTCCAAATGGGTCGAAGCTAAGGCCACAAGAAAGGATGACGGTAAGACGGTCGCTGAGTTTCTGAAAACTAACATCTTTTGCAGGTACGGGGTACCTAAGGCGATCATTAGCGACCAGGGGATGCACTTTTGCAACAGGATCGTGGCGCAAGTTTTCAAGCATTATGGAGTGCGCCACAAGACGTCCACTGCTTATCATCCTCAGACAAATGGACAGGCCGAGGTTTCCAACAGAGAGATGAAGCGCATCCTGGAGAAGACTGTGAGACCATCGCGCAAAGATTGGAGCCAGCACCTGGACGACGCGCTGTGGGCATACCGCACTGTGCATAAGACACCCATCGGGACTTCACCGTTTCGGTTGGTCTATGGAAAAGCCTGCCAGTGGAGTTAGAGCACAAAGCATACTGGGCCTTACGCATTTGCAACCTGAACTTAGATGAGGCCGGAAAGGAGCGCGCATTTGAGCTCAGCGAATTAGAAGAGCTGCGCCTGGATGCCTATGAGGAACTGCGCGATTACAAGGAGCAGACAAAGGCGTTTCATGACAAGCATATCCTCAGACGCTCTTTTGAGCCGGGAGACCAGGTATTATTATTCTCATCACGCCTAAAGCTCATGCCTGGAAAGCTGCACAGCAAATGGACTGGACCGTACACAGACACCAGGGTTTTCCTTTATGGAACAATCGAGTTAGAAAACGAGCACCGGCATCATTTTCAGGTCAATGGGCAGAGAGTCAAACGGTATCTAGGAGAACCTTGGGACGACACAGCGCGCGACATTGAATTGGCAGAACCTGAGATAGCAGATGCGCAGGTTGCTGCGCCAGAGTCACCATCAGACGCGCCAGAGGGAGAACAGGGGACTATTGCTCATATTTCTTCTCCCTCCTCACCTACCTTCGTTACTTATAATATCCATGCTGACTCCCCTTTTGATCCTTTTCGCAGGACCACGGGATACGCCACACACGCACAAGCGCGGGATCACTCAGGAGCAAGAGTGGGGGAGGTCGCTGGTACGCTTTCACGCAAGTAACGAGGTACAGTCGAGCCAACGACGTTAAACAAAGGCACTTGTCGGGAGGTAACCCGACTCGTTTTACTTTTACATGTCTTTCTTTTAGTTTTTCTAGTGTCTTTTAGTTAGTTTAGGACTTGTAGTTTTTTTAGTCAAGCAGCAGTGCGCAGGTCCGTGCGCTTGAGCTTGAGTCGTGGGGACACGTCTCTGTTTACGTGTGGGGGGGGGGAGCGTTACATTTTCATTTCGTTTTTTTTAGCTTTATAGTGTAGCTTAGTTTAATTGAAGGAAACAGTAGCAGTAGTGTGCTTGAGTGCGGGTTGCGCGCACTGTTCAGCTTGTTTGCGCTATTCATATTGCGCGCGCTGCTTTCAACTGTTTTAGTATATTTTTTTTCGTTTTTTCTACTCCTGTTAGTTGGGATATACAGGGGATGTGGAGTTGACAGAAACGCTCTAGAGAGGCGGTTAGTCGCTCGAGCTTCGGAGGAGAGGTATATGGTCGAGAGCGCGAGTGGAGGCTTGTGCTTCGCGACCTTCGGAACAAGAGAGTGCGCTCAGTCACGCAGATGCCAAAGGCAAGAACCCAAAAGCGTGGCGAGGTGGGAAAACAGACCACCTTCCATCCGGAAGTCGAGCTAAGGAAGGCGGGCGCGGGTGTAAACGCGTGCGCCGACCTGCGCAGATAGACCAAGGAGGGAGAGCGGGGCGGTGTTCCATAGCTGTTATCCGGAGGCCGAGACTGGAACCGTTCTGGGAAAGATAGGAACCATAGACAAAGCTGTACAAAAGAAAAATACTAGCAGATGATATACGCTACAAAAGAATCAGCATGCGCACTAATAAGCACCAGCATGCGCAAGGTCCACAAAGAAAATCATCGAAAAGCTTGAGTTCCCAGGAAGTGCGCGGAAGAATCACGCACCGGAAGAAGCTTGCGCTGTTAACCATATACCCATCCTCGGAGCGAGAGCTGACAACCTGGAGCCTATGAAGAGCTATCTCCCAGCCATCCGAAATGATCTTCATCCCAGCTGAGAGGTAATGAATTTCGAAATCACTATACTTAAAACTGTTGAAAGCAGTTGTGCGCAAGTGGTAGAGCAGCATAAGGTGTTCAGTAGTGCAGATCGCGCCAGAGTGCAAGACTGTGCGCTAGACTCCAGAGAGGTAACGGTATCCGTGCTTGAGTGCTTGTTCGAGGACGAACAAGGGGCAAGTGTGGGGGGTTTCATAGAGCCTATTTATACGCATTATTTAGATCATAACCCTATGCTTGTTTGTATTATTTTATGTACAAGATTACTGGTTTCCAGTGTTTTTGTATTTCAGGGCAAAACGAGGGCCTAAGTCGGATACGCGCTAACAGGCAGCGTTTAGGACGCGCATCACACAGCCTGTGGAGCTAGTGGCGCAAACAGAAGAATTGGCAGAGTCGACCACGGTGCGCTAACCGATTGCGCTAAGCAGATGCCGTGCGCCATGCGCAGATGATGGTGTTTCCAAATCCTGAAACAACCAGATTTGGAAGTTGCCAAGGATGAGCCTCTGAGCAGTATATAAAGAAGAGAAGAAGGCTAGGGTTTCATCATCATACAATCATCACATCATAATTCAGAGAGAGAAAGCGACAAAACTGGAAAACACACGAGCTTGCTTAGAGGACCTGCGCTAGCGGACTGCGCCAGCCAAGACTGCAATCTGCACGCACTGTTTGCTATTGTTCTCTTGGATACTTCAGTTATTATTTACTGTTTCTATGATGTTTACTACTAGCATGTCTAGCTAAACGCTTAGTATCGGTTGGGCATGAATCTATGAGTATTTCCTTTGAGACTTGTGCTTAATGCATAGCTTGCTTGCTAATATTAATTCTGTGCACATTGTTGGCAGCAAGTTGCATGAGTAGGGGAAGCCTTGAACCGCAATCTTACTCGTGTTGCTTGTTGTTGTATGTTAAACTAGTTGAATAGCCTGACGGTGCCAACTAGGAGTAACGCGCTAGGATAGGCAATTACTACTTTGATCGGATTCGTAGTTGTTTAGTCTAGTTCAAGAATTAATAGCACAAGAACATTGATCGGAACATGCGCACATGTTAAGAAGCCTTGACCGGACACTAACTTAAGTAAAACCAAGCTATAGACGTTTAGAGTCAATGATAAGGGATACACTCATAGAGGATTGTCTGCGCCGATACTTCTCATAGTCATAGTACTTAATCTCTACTGCCTGCGCACGTCTAGTGCAATTCCTACGTTTACGACTGTCTACTCGCGCATAGCGCAACCCCAATCACTCACACCCCCATTTCGTAAGTGTAGGTCACTGGTTGAAACTGAACTGCTTGCTCCCTGTGGAGATCGACCCTTACTTAACCGCTGTACTAGTGGAAGAGGAAGGATTAATTTGACGCGTACAACGACGCGCGATCAGCGTTCCCTTTTTTATTGTGTGATACAGCCAAGCATTGGCTGATGAGCTTACCAGCAAGATCTATTCGCACATGGGAGCAGCTCCAGAAGAAGTTCTTGGATAAGTTCTACCCCGCAGCAAAGATTGCGCTACTCATGAGGGAATTGGCCGCACCTAGACAGGGAGTAGGGGAGTCGCTATCAGAGTACTATGAGCGTTTCAGGGAGCTAGAAGCCAACTGCTATAACCATGGCCTGTCCCAAAATGTGCTGATAAAGAATTTCCTGAAAGGGCTACAACCGATGGAACTTAGATTGTTGAATGCATGCGCAGGTGGTGACATATGCAACATGTACCCGGAGGATGTATGGCAGATGATCGAGGACTCTGCTGGACAGGTGAGGCATCAATTGACGCTCGAGAACAGCCGTGCGCGCGCTGTGCATCAGGTAGATTGCAGTGCTGAAATAAAGGAAATGAAAGCCATGCTGCAGAAGCTGATGAGTGCGCAAGGCACGCAACCAGTTGCGCCGAAGGCATGCGAGTTCTGTACGTCCACTGAGCACAAAACCGACGCATGTCCCACACTTTTCGAGGAATCAAGAGATGTCAATGCTCTAGGAGGATGGGACAATAGAGGACCGCAGAGGCAGAGTCAGCCGCGCTTTGGACTGGCCGCAAATGGATTTAGATGGAGGGAGGACAGCAATCTCCAAAGGCAGCCAGCGGAATATCGCGCACCACAGCAGGCGTAGCAAGCATACAACCCACCACATCGCCGCAATGACGCACCAGCATAGAGTAACTAGCAACCGCGGTGCTCCTTAGAAGACATAGTGGGTCAGTTGGCAGACCCCGTGCGCAAGAACGATGAAAAGTATGACAAGAGGTTCGAGTCAATTGAGAAGTAGTTGTCGCAGATTGCTACCACGGTCTATGAGCTGAAGAAGAGCGATGGCAACCTGCCATCGCAAGTGATCCAAAACCCTAAGGGAGGAGTTAACGCCGTAACGCTGAGGAGTGGGCGCACAGTTGGGACAGCTCCGACCGCGAAGGAGCCCGCGCAACCAGTTGCGCAACCTCCAGAGCCAGCACAGCAGGATGCGCAACCAGCCGTGCCAGCTACGAACCAACAGGGGGTGGCGCCAGGTATGATACAATCAGGAGAAAAGAGTACCAATCATACTAATGCACCTGCACCTTTTCCTGTGCAGGCATCTTTAGCAAAAAGGAGGCGCTAGACAAGGAGTTATACAAATTATTCAGTAAGGTGGAAATAAACATTCCCCTGACCACGCTGCTATCCGCTACCTGATGTCCAAGAAAGAGACTAAGCCGCGTTTGATGCGCTGGTTGCTGCTGCTCCAAGAGTTCATTAAGTACAAGTCTCAAAGGAAATACTCATAGAATCATGCCCAACCGATACAAAGCGTTTAGCTAGACATGCTAGTAGTAAACATCATAGAAATAGTAAATAAAAGCTAAAATGTCCAAGGAAACAGTAACAAGCAGGTGCGTGCAGGTTGCTGTGTCTCGGTTAGCGCAGTCGACTGGCGCAGGTCCTCGCAGCAGCTCGTGTATTTTTCAGTTCTGGCTCTCTCTCTTGTGTTGTTGTGTGTGTTTCTCAAACCCTAGCCTTCCTCTCTTTATATACTGCTTGTGAGGCCCGAGGACAGTCTTGGCAACTTCCAAATCCTAGGAGATTTTGTAGGGATATGGTGTTCAAGATTTGGAAATACCGCTACCCTGCGCATGGCTCACTGCGCACGTTGGTTCGCGCAGTTGGTTAGCGCACTGCAGTCTGAATCTGCCACTTCCTATCCTGTTTGCGCTGCTAGCTCCGCAGGCTGTGTGTTGCGCTCCTTAAACGCGCCTATTAGCGTGTATCCGACTTAGGCCCTTGTTTTGTCCTGGAATACGAAAACACCGGAAATCAGTAATCTTGTACATAAGATAATGCAAACAAGCACAGTGTTAAGATATAAATAGTGCGTATAAATAGGCTCTATCAGTCTTTCTCAGAGAGTGTTGAAGCAGTCTCTGTAACTTTCATCTCGAACTGCCTCATTGAACCAATCAGCACCTCCAACCTCATGTTCTTCACAACTTGGGCTTCCTCGATGGCTGTGACCTTCATATCAAATTTTGAAGTAAGTGATCTGAGTACCTTCCTCACCAGCTTCTCTTTATGTATTGGCTCCAGACAACATGAGCCTTGTTTGATATGTCGCATAGCCTGGCATTAAACTCAACAATGGTCTCTTCTTCCTGCATCTTCAGACTTTCAAATCTCGAGGTGATCATCTGAAGTCTGAAAATCTTTACCTTGTCTATCCCCTCATGAGCAGTTTCAAGAATCTCCCAAGCTTGTTTGGCAGTGTCACAAATGGAGATCAACCTGAAATTGTTAGCATCCAAAGCAGCAAATATAGCATACAAAGTCTTAGAATTTCCTAATGCTGAGGCTACCTCATCGACAGTCCACTTGTTCTTAGGTTGCTTGTGGGTGACTCTTGCGCTGTCGACGGTCACTGGGGGGCATTGTGATATGACAGCCCTTTCATCAATGGCTTTGATGAAAGCCTTCATTCGAGCCTTTCAGTGCCCATAGTAACTCCCCTGAGTAATGGAGGTCAGCTAGTGCTTTGTCCTTCTTTCATAGTGGTCATACGTATCAGCAACACTCTCCCGGATCACACTCTGTATGTTTCTAATGCCAATTGAAATTCTACTGCATTGTTGATGTGGAGTTATAGCTTTTGCTTAAGCACTCTCTGTATCTTTCTGCGGAATTACTCTACTGACAGAATAAGAAAGACACAGTGATTTTTTCACCCAGTTCGGCAACTTGCCTACATCTGGGAGGATGCTCCGATCCTCAAGATTCCACTGTCTCAGTTCGAAGTACAAGGACTTACATCTCTTCTTCTCACTAGCCAAAATCTAACGCTCAGTCTAATCTCCTAGACTAGCTAGCAATCTGAACTCACAGATTCTCTTCGTGCAGCCTACACACTCTCAGCAATAAATAGCTACAAGTTAGACTCTCAAACTTAGCCTATCCTTCAATATGTAGCTCACAGAATGCTTAAGCACACTCTTTGTTGTATCTTCAGTCAGCGATTATTCTAGCTCTCCCAACAATAAGTCGAACTCCCTGAGTTCTGTAAACTCAGTCTCTGCTCCCCCTCAGTCAATGACACTATCTGTCACTATTAGGTAGCCTCGATCAACACTCCGCAGCCCACGACACTGACTGTCAGCGGTTGAACACCGAGCTCCGATTGTCCCTTAACGAGCAGTGCTCTAGTTGAACTCCAGACCAATCCTGAATCAAACTTTACGAGTTTCGATTCCTTTTGCACACCACTCCAGCCTTCAACTCAAATGATATATCCTGCTACCGTGGTTGATCTCTGTGTGTACCCTCTATGCACTTTGGCTTTGCTCTCAAATCATGTGTGTGTTCTGTGCTGCGTCCCCGCCTTCCTTTTCAAGCTCTCTAGCACACCAAAACCGCCAAGAATCACTATTAGAATCTTCTCCTAGATTTTAACAAGTTTGTTAAAGATTCTGTTGCCAAATTTGAACTCTTAAATCTTTATCTTCTTAGACCACGTGCTGGCATTTGTTGAGCTCTTGATGACGTCTGCATACCTCTCTAAGCTTCCCTGATGCCAGCCGGATCTGCCGAAGCCTCTCCGTGCAATGCCAGAATTCTGCGCTAGCTCTGGATCATCACAGAGTGCTGAAGCAGACTTTGTCTCTTCAAAGCTGTATCTCGCCCAGTCTTTAAATAGTATCTCTGCTTCAGATCTTCAGGGATTGCTGAAGCAGACTCTGGCTCTTTGTTGTTGTTGTTTTTTCAATCTTCAGATTGTGCTCCAGCCACTAATCTTCATGAAGTGATTCAGCAGTCTCTTGAGCAGTTTTGTCAAGGATGCCATATCCTCAACATATGGGATGTTGCAACCATATTTCAGACCCACAATTTGTTTTACTCCTGCCCAAAGCCTTAAATTCTCTTAATAATATCGATAACCTCCATCGCAATGAAATCTTTATTGAAATGCACATTGTCTTTGGGAATAATATCCAACTCACATGTGTGCAAATCCCCGCATCTAGTGATTTTCCACATAGGTGCATTCTTTTTCTTCTTCACCGCCCTAACATGGCATGAACATTTATCTTTTCCAATTATATAGTGAAGAGTTGGTCATTGTCTTATTTGTTTGTAATATATTTTACCAGATTAAGAATTGAATACCTTTGACAATGGTGGATCACCCCTTCTTTGTTAACAAACAACAATCCTTTCGAAATTGAATTCATGTCGAAATGGATGTGTGAAGGTATGTGGCATCATTGACAAACTCCTACAAAGTGAACTAGAGCTTGCTACAGCAAGTATGGAAAGAGAACAGCTGATGAAGAGCATTCCAGAGTGACTATCTCAGTACTCAAGTGGAGTAAGCAAGTGCAATAGCAACCTCTGGAGCAGAAGTTCAGCAGCAGAAGTATTGCACACCTTCAGACAGCTTGTGCTACAGCAGATGCTGCAGCATAAATGCTGTAGCAGAAATTTAGCTTTCTCGTAGATTGCATTCAAACAACAAATCAGTGGACCGAAGGGCTTCCGGAAAGAGCTGAATATTCAGGAGAATATTTCTGGAGTGTCTCTCAAGAACAAGGGTAGATTTGTTGAAGTGAAGATATGATCTTGTAGAGATCTTGGAGGATCTTCCTTAGAATTGATGGGATTGGTTCCTAATGCATTTAGGAAATTCCAGCAGCAGCAAACAGCTACAACACAAGTGAACAAGGAGTTGTTGCAGCTCAAACAATCAAGCTGGCAGCAGAGGTGAACTAGCAGCAGATGCAGCAGCAGGTGCTGGTTCAAGTGCTGGTTCAACTGTCCAAGTAGCAGTTTTGTGCTGGGTGCGATTTTAAGGTATGGCGGCTTTGTGAAAGCTCTTAGAAGAATTTCTAAAATACTAAAGAGCATATTCCAGCAAGGTTTACTTGTCAGAGAAGGAGATTTGCATTGAAGATATTAATCAAATCTAATCTCCTAGATTTTAGGAGATAATTGATCTTGTGAGACTATGGCCTAAACCTAGAAATTGCTTAAAGTGGTGAGGGTATTTAAGCAGAAGGTTTGAGGGCTGTAGAGGGTGATCGAAGCTGAGGGATACACGAGAGCACACACAGATTTCAGAGTGAGGATCCTTGGTGTGTGACGGGAGTTTTCTTCGATCATCACCCGTGAGCAGAGCGTTGAGCGCAGAGCTGTGGTGAGTATTGCAGAAGAGAATCAGGTCTTGCAAAGACTGATTCGTGCATTGATCTGGAAGCCAATTCAGAGCTGTGGAGCTTGTTGGTTGATCAAAGGCAGCCGCGGAAGAACTGACGGGTGGAAGGCTCGGTCGAGGTTCGTGCGGAAGAACTCACTAGTGGCAGGTGGTCACTGAGTGAGGGGGAGTTACTCAGAGTGTGCAGCGCTCTTGGAGTGGTCCGATCGGCTCGGCAGAAGGCCTTGGAGCGACGCGGACATTGTGCTTCAGCTGTGTGTTACAGCTGTTGCTGCAGCAACCCTGCTGAGTAGAGTAGTATAGAATAGGCTGAGTTCTTTGAGAGAATTGTAGCTATTCTAGACTGACTTATTGAAGAGGGTGTGCTGGCACAAATCAGAGCTTGTTCTGATTGTGTTGTGTAGTCCACACGGGGTTAAAGTAGCATAGGTTGCGTGCGTTGTAACCTAGTGTACTTGGAACCTTTGGTTGAGTGGATTGAGGACTGGAGAAAAGTCCTCCCCAGACGTAGGCAGATTGGCCGAACTGGGTGAACAAACTTGTGCATTGTTTGTTGCTTGCTGAGATTGATTCTAGTGAACAAGAGTGTGCTGCAGCAACTGCTTGTTCACAAATCTGCCGAATTGAGACACTGTGAAATTTCAATTGGTATCAGAGCGGGAACTCGACACACAGAGTTAAAAAGATCCTACAGTGTCTCTGAAGAAGCCAAGACAATGAAGGAAGGACAGAGCACAAGCAGACCTCCATTGTTGGAAGAAAGCAACTATGGATGTTGGAAGGCGGGAATGAAGGTCTTCCTAAAGACGATGGATGAGAAGACTTGGAGAGCAGTAGTGTCTGGATGGTCACACCCTCTGATCATCGACAACAAAGGAGTTGCACTGGAGAAACCAGAGGAGTTATGGACAGCTGAAGAGGAAGCTGTAGCAACCAGTAACTCAAGAGCCTTGAACGCGTTATTTGCCGCTGTTGACGCAAATAATTTCAAGCTGATCTGTGACTGCGAAGTTGCCAAGCAAGCATGGGAGATCCTTCAGATGGCGCATGAAAGGATCAAGCCTCCTGCTGCAAATTGGAGAGACGAAGATAGTGAAGAAAAATCTGACCAAATTAGCAATGTTGCTTTGATGATTGAAACTGATATGAAGAGCACAGTTTCAACAAAGCCAGAAATTGTTGATAGTGTTGATGAGTCAGACAGTAGTGATGATGAGGAAATCATTGAGGAGTCCATTGCCAAAAACTTTACCCTGTTGCACGAAGAGTGTCTGCGAGTCATGGAGATCAACGAAGGATTGACTGCCAAAGTTTCAGACCTGCAAGAAAAACAAGAGGAGCTGCTGAAGATGATCACTTCTCTTACGGATCAGGTTGTCCATCAAGAAGAGAAGTTTGCTGCAGAGAAGGAAGAGCTCAACCTCTACCGGAAGACCACAAAGATGCTTAACAGTGGAACAAGCACTCTTGAAGACATTCTAGCACGCCAAAGGTATGGAGGTGGCTACTCAGGTCTTGGATACACTGGAGAAGAAGGTGCTGAAACAACTGTATTCATCAAAGCTACGGAGCGAGAAGATGCTGAGATTGCCGTAGAAAAACCGGTCTTGTCCCAGAAACCAGTTCTGAAAAAGGTGCATAGAAGGGTGAACAAGAAGCTGCTACAGCAACCGTTGTATCAACAACCTGTAGCAGAAAAGAAATCCAGGTGCAAAAGTCGCAGTTATTATTTCTGTGATCGAGAGGGACACATTCAGAAAAGATGCCCGATCCTGAACAAGTATTGGAGAACTCAGAGACCTCCCATAGACGGACAGCGTCGGATGAAGCCAAGGATTAGACGTTGCACCCTCAGCTCATCAAATCCAATGAAGGAACAACACTGTCCGATTGTGCATAGAAATTGCAGGTGCACTGGAGGGACAATGAGCTGGAGAATGAGGATCGAGAAGGATGCTGACACAGAGAGGATGAGACACCGAAACAATGCCGGAAGGAAAGGAAGAGTTGCTGGTCACAACAAAACTCGGAAGAAGCATGTTCGAAAACCAGTAAAAGTATGGGTGGAGAAGCAGCCACCTGATATTCCCCCAAAGCCAACCAAAGCAGCACATGTTGACACATTGGAATGCCCTCTCCTGTGGATGGAGAAGAGGCGTTGGCATACTCGCTAAGTTTAGCTGGTATCCCCCTCTATCATTTGTGACAAAAAGGGGGAGAAGAGGAGAAGAGGAGAAGGGGAGAAGAAGAGAAGACGTGCTCTTAGAAATGATGCTCAGGTTTTGTCAAAAATGCCAAGGGGGAGAGTGTTAAGGTAATGGCATCCTTGACAAAACAAGCACAAGAAGTTGCTACAACATCCCCTGAAGATTGAAGCTGAAGAAGCTGCAAGAGAAGGAGTTCAAAGATGAGAAGAGGATTGCCTAAGATTAGAAGGGTTCTTGGATTTTGTCAAAATGCCAAGGGGGAGATTGTGAAGGTATGTGGCATCATTGACAAACTCCTACAAAGTGAACTAGAGCTTGCTACAGCAAGTATGGAAAGAGAACAGCTGATGAAGAGCATTCCAGAGTGACTATCTCAGTACTCAAGTGGAGTAAGCAAGTGCAATAGCAACCTCTGGAGCAGAAGTTCAGCAGCAGAAGTATTGCACACCTTCAGACAGCTTGTGCTACAGCAGATGCTGCAGCACAAATGCTGTAGCAGAAATTTAGCTTTCTCGTAGATTGCATTCAAACAACAAATCAGTGGACCGAAGGGCTTCCGGAAAGAGCTGAATATTCAGGAGAATATTTCTGGAGTGTCTCTCAAGAACAAGGGCAGATTTGTTGAAGTGAAGATATGATCTTGTAGAGATCTTGGAGGATCTTCCTTAGAATTGATGGGATTGGTTCCTAATGCATTTAGGAAATTCCAGCAGCAGCAAACAGCTACAACACAAGTGAACAAGGAGTTGTTGCAGCTCAAACAATCAAGCTGGCAGCAGAGGTGAACTAGCAGGGGATGCTGCAGCAGGTGCTGGTTCAAGTGCTGGTTCAACTGTCCAAGTAGCAGTTTTGTGCTGGGTGCGATTTTAAGGTATGGCGGCTTTGTGAAAGCTCTTAGAAGAATTTCTAAAATACTAAAGAGCATATTCCAGCAAGGTTTACTTGTCAGAGAAGGAGATTTGCATTGAAGATATTAATCAAATCTAATCTCCTAGATTTTAGGAGATAATTGATCTTGTGAGACTATGGCCTAAACCTAGAAATTGCTTAAAGTGGTGAGGGTATTTAAGCAGAAGGTTTGAGGGCTGTAGAGGGTGATCGAAGCTGAGGGATACACGAGAGCACACACAGATTTCAGAGTGAGGATCCTTGGTGTGTGACGGGAGTTTTCTTCGATCATCACCCGTGAGCAGAGCGTTGAGCGCAGAGCTGTGGTGAGTATTGCAGAAGAGAATCAGGTCTTGCAAAGACTGATTCGTGCATTGATCTGGAAGCCAATTCAGAGCTGTGGAGCTTGTTGGTTGATCAAAGGCAGCCGCGGAAGAACTGACGGGTGGAAGGCTCGGTCGAGGTTCGTGCGGAAGAACTCACTAGTGGCAGGTGGTCACTGAGTGAGGGGGAGTTACTCAGAGTGTGCAGCGCTCTTGGAGTGGTCCGATCGGCTCGGCAGAAGGCCTTGGAGCGACGCGGACATTGTGCTTCAGCTGTGTGTTACAGCTGTTGCTGCAGCAACCCTGCTGAGTAGAGTAGTATAGAATAGGCTGAGTTCTTTGAGAGAATTGTAGCTATTCTAGACTGACTTATTGTAGAGGGTGTGCTGGCACAAATCAGAGCTTGTTCTGATTGTGTTGTGTAGTCCACACGGGGTTAAAGTAGCATAGGTTGCGTGCGTTGTAACCTAGTGTACTTGGAACCTTTGGTTGAGTGGATTGAGGACTGGAGAATAGTCCTCCCCAGACGTAGGCAGATTGGCCGAACTGGGTGAACAAACTTGTGCATTGTTTGTTGCTTGCTGAGATTGATTCTAGTGAACAAGAGTGTGCTGCAGCAACTGCTTGTTCACAAATCTGCCGAATTGAGACACTGTGAAATTTCAGGATGTTACTTAGCATGTGGTCTTCCTCTACTGTATTATTCATCCAAACCTACACATCATTAAAGGTTGGAAATCCCATAGAGGAGGAGGTTCAAACCCATCATCTCTGAAATTTTGCTGCGTTGCTGATGCGGAGTGATAATGTAGTATGGCAGTGTTTGACAAAACCAGCACAAGTGAACAAGAAGTTGCTACAGCACAAGTAAACAAGCAGTCCAGCAGAAGTGAACTAGCAGCAGCTGCAGCAGGGGATGCTACAGCAGGAGCTTGTTCAACTGGCTGCATCATCTGTCCGAGAAACAACAGCAACCTGGGCATGGCTAGAAGGGCTGGAAACTCTGCGGAGAGCATCTGAAGAATTTCTAATATGCTGTGGAGTATTTTCTAGTGAGGTTTACTAGTCAGAGAAGGAGATTTGCATTGAAGATAAAGATCAAATCTAATCTCCTAGATTTTAGGAGATAATTGTTCCTTTTGGGACATTGCCTAAACCTGGACATTGCTTAAAGCTGGTGCTGCTATTTAAGCGAGAGATGTTCAGAGCTGAGAGGTTGATCGAAGCTGAGGGATACACGAGTGCATACACGGAATTCAGAGAGAACATTCTTGGTGTGCGACGGACGAATTCTTCGATCATCACCCGATAGTAGAGCGTGAGCGCAGAGCTGTGGTGACAGAAGCAGAAGGGAATCAGGACTTGCTGAGTCTGATTCGAGCTTGATCTGGAAGCCAATTCAGAGCTTGGTGTTTGTTGGTTGATCAAGGGCAGCCGCGGAAGAACTGATGGGTGTGTGGCTCGGTCAAGTGTCTAAGCGGTGGTTCTCGCTAGTGGCAGGTGGTCACTGAGTGAGGGGGAGTATTCCAGAGTGTGCAGCGCTCGTGGAATCGTTCGAACGGCTCGGCAGAAGGCTTTGGAGCGACGCGGACAAATTGTGCTTCAGCTGTGTGTTACAGCAGTTGCTACAGCAACCCTGCTGAGTGAGTGTTGTTTAGAATAGGCTGAGTTTTTTGAGAAGACTGGAGCTATTCTAGATTGACATTTGTAGAGGGTGAGCAGATACAAATCAGAGCTTGTTCTGATTGTGTTGAGTGATCCACACAAGGTTGAGTAGCATAGGTTGCGTGAGTTGTAACCGAGTGTACTTGGAGACCTTTGTCTTTTGAGTGGATTGAGGACTGAGAATAGTCCCCCCCAGACGTAGGCAATTGGCCGAACTGGGTGAACAAATTTCTGTCTTGTTCATTGTTTGCTGAGACAATTTCCGAGTGAACAAGAGTGTGCTGCAGGAACTGCTTGTTCACAAATCTGTCGAACTGAGACACTGTGAATTTTACGGAGTTATAGCCTCTGGAGTTATAGCTTCTGCTTAAGCACTCTCTATATCTTTCTGTGGAATTACTTTATTGACAGAATGAGAAAGACACAGTAGTTTGTTCACTCAGTTCGGTACCTTGCCTACGTTTGGGGAGGATACACCAATCCTCAAGATTCCACTATCTCAGTTCGAAGTACAAAGGACTCACACCTCTACTTCTAACCTAGCAGAAATCTAATGCTCAGTCTAATCTCCTAGACTAGCTAGCAGTCTGATCTCACAAATTCTCTTTGCGCTACCTACACACTTTTAGTAATAAATAGCTACGGACCTGAATCACAGACCTAGCCTATTCTATAAAAATGTGTGGTATACGGAATGCTTAAGCACACTCTTCATCAAAGTTGCTGTATCTTCTGTCCGTACCTCTCCAAGCTCTCAAGTCGAGTAGTTGAACACCCTGAGTTCTGTAAACTAAGTCATTACTCCCCCTCAATTAGTGACACACTCCGTCACTACTGGGTAGCCTCGATCAATGCTCCGCAGCCCGTGACAATGCCTGTCCGCGGCTAATCACCGAGCTCCGATACTTTCTTCAACGAGCAGCACTCCAGTTAAACTACGGATCAATGCTGAATCAAACTCCACGAGTTCTGATTCCTTTTACATACCACACCAGTCTTGAACTCAATGTATAAGCCCTGCTACCGTGGTTGATCTCTGTGTGTTTGCTCTGTGCTCTCTCTGATCATGTGTGTGTTATACATCCCTGCCTTCCTTTTCAAGTGCACCAGTCCACCGAAAATGCCAAGGATCATTATCAGAATCTTCTCCTAGATTCTAGCAAGTTTGTTGAAGATTTGTTGCCAAATTTGGACCTCTTGGATCTTTATCTTCTTTGACCTTGTTTTGGCATTTGTTGAGCTCTTGATGACGTCTGCATAACTCTCTGAGCTTCCTCGATGTCAGCCGGATCATGCCGGAGCCTCACCGTGTAACGCCAGGTTGATCTGACATTCTGCTCTAGTTCTGGATCATCACGGAGTGCTGAAGCAGACTCTATTTCTTCAACACTGTCTCTCGCCCATTCTTCAGATAGTGTCTGAGCTTCAAATCTTCAGGGATTGCTGAAGCAGACTCTGCTTCTTTGTTGTTGTTGTTGTTGTTGTTGTGTTGTCAGTCTTCAGATTGTGTTCCAACCACCTACCTTCAGGGAGTGCTTCAGCAGACTCTTGAGCAGTTTTGTCAAGAAATAAAATATCTTCAACAATCTCCAATGCTAGAATCAAATTGACCATCTATATTATCTCTTCAAAGTTCATCTTGCATCTCAAGCTCATTTCGATTGTAGCCATTGACTACGAGTGTATCAAATGTATCTCAAGCTCATTTTCCATTTTTATACCCTCAATCTGTTTATACCTTTACAAAATAATATGAATAATTAGTCAACGTAAAACCATTATTCATTAGTTATTTCAAAGCATCTAAACCAATGTATGAATTAGATCCAAGCATTCAAAGATGAAGACCATTTACATAACTCAACAAACTTACTCCAAGCAACATAATCCAACAAAATAATCTGGTCATAATAACCCTAAACAAAAATATTTAATGATTTTCAGAAATTGTAAACAACATACAACACATGTTAAATCCGAATATTAATCGAACTGAAATTCATGAAAAAACTCACAAGAAAGTTAGCAGGGTCTTGACGACCGGTGGAGATGGGTGGAATTCAGCACGGCGAGAGAAGAAGAGAAGAGGGAAAGAACGATTATGTTTGTTTTAAAACAAGACGTGACCACTCTTTGAAAACGCGGTTTCTTAACGAAAACACGATTTCTTAAAGAAACCGCTCCTACAAACGCGATTTGTTGGTTTTTTCAATCGAACAGATTGAAGAGCGCTCTGAGCTATGTTTCAATAACAAGCCGCTTTTACAAAGCACAATTTCTTATAAAAATCGCATTTAAAAACATCGATTTGTCTTAAATCGCCACCTCAGTGCCATATTAGAGCATACTATACCCGATAAGCCACGTACCGCCGAAATGCGTTTGTGAAAAAAGTGATATATTCGAAATAATCTTAGGAATAATGGCATTTCTCAAAAAATAATTTGTGAAGATGGCATTAAAAAAAAATTCCAGCATGAGAGAGGAGATACATTTCCTCAATCACTTCACTATATTTCATTTGAAAAGAATAAGAAAATCTCTCCAGAATCTTCCAAGAGATCCAACAAATATACTTGTGACACTATCAGTATAGGGATATTTTGTTTCTTTCTTCTTTATTCAATTCCCATAGGACACATAGAAACATCGACAATAAATTACATTAAAGCTGAAATTATGAGTTTTTTTATTACTGAATTGAAATAAAATTGACATTCATTATAAAAGATAAAAATTGGAACGATCTGAAAGTATGAATAGTAATTAATATCAATAGATTGTGAAGTTAGCATCTGATTCTGGCATGTGTATTTCTAAAGAAACAAAAGGCTAGAAATGAAATGGGCAGCTGAAATATTACTTTACAATCCTTTGAAGAAGATTATTTAAAGAAGCATTATCATCATAAGTAGTCTAGACGAGACCAATCACCAGATAGTAAAAGCACCATACAAAAGCTTAAAGTAGTGTTATAAGGGCATCCGCATCCGTTGAAGAAGTTCTATCTCATGAAAAATTTCTAGGTATGATCGGAAGAATAGATTGTATGCACTGGGAATGAAAAAAATGGCCAACGGTGTAGCAAGGGGCCTACTCAGATTGTAAGGGTCGTCCAACTATTATTTTAGAGGCTGTCGCATCGTACGATACCTGGATATGACATAGTTTCATTGGCGTGCCCGGAGCACAAAATGATGTTAATGTTTTGTATCAGTTCGGATATATTTGATTCATATTTTGAAGGAGTCACCCCTCAAGTGACGTTCAAAGTGAATGAGAGCACATATGAGCAGAGCTACTATTTGGCTGATGGGATTTATCCAATGTACTCCTCGTTTGTCAAAACAATTTGTACCCTCAAGGTGATGCGGAAAACTATCTGCGAAAAAATAAGAATCATATCGCAAAGATGTAGAACGGGCATTTGAGATCTTACAATCCCGATGGTCAATAGTGCGTCATGCAAGTATGTATCACAAAAAAAGTGTTTTAACTACTATTACGTTAGTATGCATCATAATGCATAATATGATTGTTGAGGATGAATTTGATGAGGAGGAATTTATTGAAGTCGAAGAAGAAGATCCCCTCAATTCAAATAGTGCCTTTATTGTGTACGATGGACCAAGTGATCAAATTGATAATCGAATCCCTCATGACCCAGTGCAAAGAGCTCAACAATCTCAAGCATTTGGTGAACGTCTTATGAACCTTCAATCTGCATATCTTCACGCACAACTTCAAAGTGATTTGGTGAAGCACAATTGGTTCATTGAAACTGGCGAACAAATATGAGTTCGCATTATGTGTTTCAATTTTATTTTCAAGTGTTGCATTTTTATTTTTTATTTTTAATTATCGTGTGTTGCTTTTTTCATATATGTTTCATTTGTAGTGTGTGTTGTATTTTAATTATGTTTGAAGTTCAATTTTTGTGAATTTTCATTATGTTGAATTTTGTTATTTGTAAATCAAGTGTTAAATGTGTTTCATTTAATTATGTTTGATTAATTTTAATTATGTTAATTAAGTATTTCATTTTAATTATGTTTGAAGTTGGATTGCTATCACGTTCTCTCTCTTCTTCGTCGTCTTTCTCTTCGTTCGATCGATCTCCTCGACGTACTCGGTGAAATCGGCTCGCAAAACATTCTTTCTCCTCCGAATCGTCTTCTCAATCATGCGTCTGAAAGTGAGAATAACGTTCTCAAATTAACACGTGCTTCACAACTGTGTTTCATTATGTGAGCAGATGCCCTAAGAATAGGAGGCATTATTTTTTCATGTCAATGGAAACTATAGTTTTTTACTCTGCCATTTAAATCTTCTCAGCAACTCTCTTTTGACCGAGAGTTTCAGACAACTCCATAATGACTGTCACTGCTTTAGCTACCAAGTTACACAGTTAGAATTGAGGCCCTTGTCAACAAGTGCTTCATCCAGTTCGCTAGGTAATGGGAATTATCTTTTCATGGAGATGCTCAAAAAAGTTCAAATGATTTTCCCCTCGACCTGCGACATTTGCTGGTGTATATACATAAGCTTAAGGGGCGCCGGCACCATTTTCATATCGGATGTGGTCAAGGAGCCTGAACCGAGGAAGTTGTTGAATTTTAAATACAAAAGAAAATTATATCACGCAAGGTCAATTTGGGTTCGCATCTGCAGGGGAACATTACTAACCTTGACGGTTTTGTCGTGGCCATAACCCATTTGAACTACATTATGAAGCTCGTCAATCCACATGGAAACCTGATAAATTTGTCACAATTCTCAATTTTAGGATAAGTAATGTTTCTGGGGATGTTCGGGATATGATGAGTTAATGCAAACAGTTTGGTATAACCTGAGAGGCAGATTGCTCAAACCCAACAAAAGAGGGAAACAGCGCCCCATGGTTTCGCCGCTGGCTGTTTAACGGGCTCATAGAGAAAGAGGCTTCAGATCCGATCGAAAGGGCATTGTTTGTGGATAGACCTTGAGATTGATATCCGTAGGCGAAGGCTGCTGATGCAGAGGAGGATTTTAATGCGATCATGCTTTGTGACAAAAGGCTGCTTGCTTGGTGAAGCTGCAAGTAAACCGATGACAGGTTTTCAGTAATGTATAATGCTATTTGAATTCTCAGTGAAGTGGAATGAAAGCTACACAATGATCACTTACATCCTTCGACAAAATTGCTTCCATGTTTATATCTGTTCTTGGGTTCAGAGTCGACAATTTCATAGAAAGAAACTGCACATTACCACCATCATAATACAAATTCAGCCACCAATGCACAAACAATCCAATCGATCTGAACAAGACCTATAGGCAACCATGGAAAATATACCTCAACTTGGCGCTGCAACGACTGCACATAGTTTATAATTTCATCTAGCATAACTGCTTTGCCTGTCACCTGAAGGAAAAAAGGAGCACGTCCAATTTTCAGATAAGCTCACTCCACATGGCAGTGTACCATTTTAACCGGGACACATCAAAATATCAAAAGACGGGCAAATTGGGAGCACCTTATTGCACCCGGGCACTAGATCCTGAAGAAACTTCATCCTCTGGCTTATTTTCTCTCGCCGAACCTAGTAAAAGTAGCAGTAAATTCAATCGGCTTCTCTCTACGGAAAAATATATTTAAGACAACATAATTAAATTTGGATCAATCATAACTAGTCACATACCCTTTCAGCAAGACTGTGGCTATCAGTAGCTTGGCCTCTCCTCGCCCTCACATGAATATAATCCTTTGGAGGCTCAAAGTTGTTTTTTGAATCGTCCATCGATTTTCCATTTCCATTTCTACCACTCTTTTCTGTCCCATTCGACTCGTCGGACTTGGTTCTTTTTGCAGCATATACATCATGATTGCTACCATCCTGCATACACAAATCCTATTAGTCATTTGTACTCATAGATTTTACTTTAGAGTGAAAATGAAGCATTTAGGGTATTCTTTTACCTCTTGTATTTGACAGATTTCTTTCTTTTCTCTGGGAATTGATTTCCTCTTTCTGGGATTTGCATCATTCGGCCATGCTGATTTCACATCCAACTCTCTACCTGTAATTTGCTCAGAAACTGAAGAAGATTCCTCTATAGGATCTCCCTTCTCCAGGGTGGCACACCTCGAAATTCCATCCAACTTCCTCTCAGGAATCTGAATTTCATCCTTACTTTCCCCAGACAGGGATCCAGGAAACTTCAAAGCCTGACAGCTCGAAACCCTGGGAATCTTCCCAGCCTCCGAACTCGACCCAATTCCCACCTCACCGAGGCCATTACAGCTCCGACTACCAACCTTAGAGAAGCGCGTAGCTCGCTCCGTGAAGCCTGGATCGGCACAGATCAAAGGAGCCAAATTCGGGTTTGGTGGGGAATTGAGCGGCGTTGCGTGAAAGCAACCGTCATTGGGATTTGAAATGCATTCCAGTCGACCGATTCGCTCGATGATCGCGCCCGTATCTCTATCAATGCCGGCGTTGGGAGCTGTGCCGGCTTGTGGTGGAGCTGCCGAAGGCAGAGTCGAGTCGAACGGGTCGGGCTGACCCATCAAGCTATCACAGTTGCTGAAGTAGGAATTGAGGTTTCGCGTTCCCCTCTTTAAGGAATTCCAAGTCGGGTGAGGCAGATAAAACTCCTCCATTGAAACCGGCAACACCAGCAACTAATTCGGACTGACAGTTGACAGAAGAATTGCAGAATTCGAGTATGACGTACGAGAATAGCTGTGAGCTTTAGCGAGGATGGTTAAGGAGGAAAAATGGGTTGGCAATGGAATTGATTTAATGCGTTGAATGATGGAGCCGAGAGAGATGAAATGCACAGACAAAGATGGAGTAGTGGGTAAGCATACAAGGGGTGAGAAAAAGGGGAGAGAAAGCAAAAATATAATTTTTTTAAACTTTAAAGATATGAAAATTCAGGAATTAAAATTTTTTTTACCTTTTTTAATCTCGTGCCATGTTCTTCTTAAGTTACGATCTTAGTATATAAGAACTGTTTTTTAAGTTGAAGTTATTTACTTACGTATTGAATTGAATTGAATTTATTTAATTTTACTTAATTTAAATTCATTTTACAGTATTTAAATTATTATTCATCATCATAACACACTCACACCACCACCACTCCACTACCACCAACATCCGACTACCTTAACATTACAATCACTACAACAATAACAATCTACCACCACAAAAACATCAAACCATCACGACATAACAACAACCCACCATCACCGCAACAACATCATTCCACTACCACTACTACCACCCCATTACCTTAACATCACAACCATCACACATCCACACTACCATCACAAAACTACTACTATCACCACACAATCATATATCACCACCACAACAACTCACCACCACCATAACACCATACCACCACCCTCACAACAAAACATCCACACCACCACTACCCCCACCATCACTACCACCCACTACCTTAACATCACAACCACAATATCATCCAGTGGCGAAGCCAGGATTTCTTTTGACCGGGTGCAAAAGAAATCTTGGCTTTATACTGGGGGCATAGATTTAAAATTACCGGCGCAATTTATTATAAACCTAAAAAAATTCAAACTAATCATACGAATATATGGTAACATTTAAAAAATGACCGGGGGCGGCGCCAGCAACAACTCACCACCATTACCATAACACTACCACACCATTACCACACCACCACCACAACACTTCCAAAATCAAAACAATCTACCACCACAAAAACAACACATCACCAATAAAAAATAATAATTAATGTATTTAATTTAACTTTACTTAACTAATTTAAATGCAAAAGAACAGAAAACTACTTAATTATATCATAAAACAACCTAGAGAGGTGGTGCCACTTTTATCAATAGATTATGTCCTGATGAACTATTATTAAGAATTGAAAGCAATATAAAAAATACATTATAAGAACAAATCATCAATAGTAATGATAAATATACTAAACTTGGTGCTGATAATTTTAGTTACCGTACTAAAGATGGGTTCTTGCATGGACTCCCTCACGAACATTCAAAGCAAAAATCATTAACTCAGACAAAAATAATAATATTATTCCATCATATCAGTCGTAATTCATAATTGTTTCAACAAGTTCTAATTGTCCAGTGGTTTCAATTTGTTCGTGATTCATTTGGTGTAGCTACATCAATTTTCACTCTCTCATAATATAAGAGAGAGGATCGAAGGGAATGACACATAAATTTTGATATGGGGTTGAGAAAATATAAATGAGTATAGACTATATCATCTCAATCTTTCATAGAAATGGGTATGTATTGAAAAGGTCTGTTTTTTTAATTGAACTTATTTATTGAAGTATATAATTTAACTTAAACGGCTTTGCCGGACCGCCAGCCATTGACAATGATCGGATAGCCGTCGGACTGACGCGGTCTGTTACCAAACGAATGCTTAAATGGGTATTGTCTTTTCTGTTCGACCATGAAATGAGCTATTTGGTTCACGTCGCAAAGATAACTTATTATATTAAATGTCGTCTCGGGTCTGCATATAAACCAAAAGGTGAGATTATATGATGAAATATCAGTTTCCAATCCAATGATGCACTTTATCTACATTTTGTTCTACCGTCTCTGCACTTTGCTGTGTTTTCCCTAATCCAAATGATGATTTTATATATTTTCAATAATTATTATGTTATAATGCAGTTTTATGTTACAATGTTCGATATTGTTCCAAATTAGTATATTTGTTATTTTTATTATGTTCCGATGCATTTTATGTTCCAATATTTTGATTTGGTTATTTGTTAGCAATGTACGTAGAAATGTGCTCAAATGAGGCGCTACATTTATATTTCATTTGAGCATATAGATAGAAGAGTACTTTAGGTTCTTGAAGCATATGTACGAAGGAACGCTTAAATGAATCCCCTTAAAATTAAGAATTCATGAGTTCCTTTCTTGATCATTTTCTCAAAAGATCAAAGACCCATAATGTCTGTTCTTTTGATCTTAAGTTATTTATTTAAGTACTTAATTTAATTTAATATTATTTTACTTAATTTAAATTTATTTAACTGAAGTACTTAAATTACTATTCATCATCACAATAACACCATCACCACAACAACCCACCACCATCACCACCACCATCACAACAACCCACCACCACCACCACCACCATCACAACAACCCACCACCATCACAATATCACCACCACTACAGTTAGTGAATGTAAAACTGATATTGTAAAAGGCTTGATGTATTTGCCTGTGCTTTTCATTCTAATATAGATACAGGATTTATGGTGATACAGTGCATCTGGTATTTCCTATTTTTGTCTATCTATTCTTGGACTGTTTGTCTATTCTTGGATTGCCTTAATGTAGTCATCCAACACTCCCACTCAATCTGAGCCGCAGTTAGTAAGGTTCAGATTGTAACGAAAGCGATCAAGCATTTGTCGCGTTGCTGGCTTAGTGAACACATCAGCTAATTGATCTTTTGTAGAGATGAACCGAACCTCTAGTTCTCCTTGAGCAACCTTCTCGCGTACGAAATGGAAGTCTATTTCTATGTGCTTTGTGCGAGCATGAAAGACCGGGTTTGCCGTCAAATAAGTAGCTCCTAGATTGTCACACCATAGGATTGGTGGCTGTTTCTGTTTGACACCAAGTTCTTTTAGCACAGATCTAATCCATGTAGCTTCTGCTGTTCCGTTTGCTAGCGCCTTATACTCAGCTTCGGTACTTGACCTAGATACCGTAGGTTGTTTCTTTGCACTCCATGAAATCAGGTTTGGACCTAGAAAGATTGCAAAACCACCAGTGGAGCGACGATCATCAGAACATCCTGCCCAGTCTGCATCAGTAAAGATACTAAGTCTCGTGAGTGAAGACCGACGGAATTTCAAGCCCAAGTCAGTAGTCCCTTTAATGTAGCGTAAAATCCTCTTAACAGCATCCCAATGTTCATCAGTTGGTTTGGACACATATTGGCAGACTTTATTTACCGCAAACGAGATATCTGGTCGAGTGAGGGTGAGATAAAGTAGCCCACCGACCACACTGCGATACTTTATAACATCATTATCATTAAGTGGATGTCCGGAGTCTCTGGCCAGTTTCTCAGTGGTAGACATGGGCGTAGAGGTTGGCTTACAATTCTCCATGTTTGCGCGATGCAAAAGATCCAACGCATATTTATGTTGTGTCAGAGTTAGCCCCTCCGAATTGTAGGCCACTTCAAGTCCCAGAAAGTACCGCAGATTGCCAAGATCCTTAATGGGAAAGATAGCAGAGAGACGTTGAATAATGCGGCTGATGACGGCAGGGGATGATCCAGTGATAATAATATTGTCGACACAAACAAGAAGGAGAACCGTGACACCAGAACCATGATAGATAAATAACGATGTGTCTGATCGAGATGGAACGAAACCAAACTTACAAATGACGTTGCTGAGACGCGCATACCAAGCTCTCGGGGATTGTTTGAGGCCGTAGATCGCTCGATCAAGCTTGCAGACATAAGAAGGATGATGGGGGTCTTCGAAACCGGGAGGTTGCTGCATAAAAACGTCCTGGTCGAGATGACCGTGAAGAAAAGCATTGCTCACATCGATTTGACGAAGGCACCAATTATGACGAACAGCAATGGCAAGCACCAAACGGACGGTTTCGGGTTTCACCACAGGGCTAAAGGTATCCAAATAGTCGATGCCAAACTTCTGTGTAAAGCCACGGGCAACTAACCGAGCTTTATGTTTGTCAATTGTGCCATCGGGTCGAAGCTTCGTCTTAAACACCCACTTGCTGCCTACTATATTCGCATTCGGAGGTTTCGGAACCAGAGTCCATGTATGGGTTCGTCGGAGGGCTCAAATTTCATCTTCCATGGCGATGCGCCACACCGGTTCGTTTAGGGCCAGGCGGTAGGAGATTGGGGCAGCGAGAAAAGCTCTCCGGTTTGGATTGTATCTGACAGTACCATCAGTGAATTGTTTAGGTCGCTGTATAGTCGAGCGAGATCTAGTCTGATATTGATCAACGGAAGAGGTACTGGTGGTTGTCGTTTGCGGAGCAGCAGAGGTGTCGGTGGGAGTTGTTGTAATTGTCGGTGGGGGTTGAAGGACGGATGGTTCTGGATCCGGTTGATGGGCTGAATTAAGTGGAGGCCCAATTGCAGAAGAATGTGCTCGTTCGGGGGGAGGAGCAACCGGTGATGTGGCCGGATTTGGTGCCAGCCCATTATTTAAAGGCCCAATATCCGGAATAGTTTCTTCAGTGTTGCAATTAGCAGCAGCATCATCCGCGGAACTAGGAATCGCATGGGTTGGGACCTGGAAAGGAGCAGACTCACAGACAAAAGGATTAGATGGCATGAGGGACAAGTCGTAATTACGCATAGGGTCACTTTGAGTAACTGGTTCGCTATCAGGAAAAGACACAGGAGGAGTTAGTAGACTGAGATCAACAGGATGGTTAGAAGAAGCAAATGGGAACACAGTTTCGTCAAAAACTACATCCCTGGAGATATAGATACGACCGGAAGAATGATCAAGACATTTATATCCCTTGTGCATAGGGCTATAACCGAGGAAAACACACATGGTCGATCGAAAACTCAACTTACGAGTATTGTACTTTCTTAAGCTCGGCCAACACGCGCATCCGAAAGTACGCAAAAAAGAATAATCTGGAGTGAGTTTGAGTAGTCGAGTAATAGGTGTGGAATTGGCAAGTACACGGCTTGGTAATCGATTGATAAGATTAAATTGATGATTAAATTGCTTGATGAGATTGACATTAAGTGATGTTGACATCCTTGCTTGATAAGAATAATCGGAAGAAACTGTTCCTTTTAACTCATTTGAATTGATGATTAAATTGCTTGATGAGATTGACATTCTATCTTATCGAAAAGATTAGATAAGATAGATTAATTTTGATGTTCTAATTGATACAAAGTGTTAGAACACATTCAATTTGATAAAATAATTGTTGTTCTAAGCACTCAAAGTGTTAAATTGGGCCATGGGAAAGACTATATTAAAATTTGATGTTCTAAGCAATCAAAGTGTGTTGAGTTTAAGTTTTGATGTAATGCACTTAAATATAAAATTTTTTTTTGCAAAGTGTTTTGTTAATGTCTATCATTAAAGTGCATTGTTAATGCCATGTTCAAATAAACTAACAAAATATAAATAGTAGCAAATTGCACTGCTACATACTATGTGAAATCCTCGAAAGACATAAAGTGCATTGTTACATACATGCTGCAATAAACTAGCAAATTACGACATATATTAGCAAAAGTGCATTAAGTGTATTGCCAAAATCCTCTAAAAGCTACATATTAAGTGCATTAAGGGTGTGTACTTTATCATTGAACAAAGTTACTAATTTTAGTACTTTACCGATATTTACTAATATGTACTGATATTTACTTATATGTACTGATATTTACGTGGAATATGTTTACTTGTTGCTCGTTCGATATGTTACCTACGTACACATTGGGTGGGAAGGGAATGTTCATGATCAAACTGTCTGGAGAGACTCGTTAACGCAATCAAAGTATTATTTTCCACACCCACCCCCAATGACATGGACAAAATTATTACGGACACAAAATTGGAATTTTTTCATCCAGTTACACATTATTTTACTTTTTATAGGAAAATATTATTTGGTCGGCTCTGGCTATTCAAATACACTGGGATATTTGCCTCCTTACAAAGAAAAGGAAGTTCGTTATCATATGCCAGCGTTCTGAAATGGTCATCCACCTACTGAAATTTATGAAACGTTCAATTGTCGCCATTCATCTATACGGAAAACTATTCTAAGATTGAAATATTTCACGTGCTGCCGGTGACTTGTATCAACAGGTTGGTATAGCAACCTCTAGGTCACTTTACATAATTTTTTCATTGAAATTTCGACGCACTGCTGGTGACTTGTATCAACAGGTTGCTATAGCAACCTCTGGGTCACTTTACGGAATTTCCTTACTTAGGCCGAACATGATGAACGCAAAAGTTGTGGTTACCCACGGCAACTGCCTACGTCTGGGGAGGACTTCCATCGATCCTCAAGATTTCACTATCTCGGTCCAAGTACAAAGAATTCCAAAACTCAGCCAACGCTAGTTTAACATCTACTTAATCTACTCAAAATCTATGCTCAATCTGATCACACAGATTAGCTACACAGTCTGATCCCACAGACTTGCTCACACTATCTACACACTTCAGTCAAAGATAGCTACAGTTCACAAACTTAGCCTATACTAAGACACTATGTAACATAAAGATGCTATAGCAACTTACTCTGCCAAGTTGCTGTAATTCTGTCCATGACTCTCCAGACACTACTTGCTGAGCAGTCTAACTTCCACGAGTTCTCCGATCTCTGGAGATGCTTCCCCTTAATCAATGACCTTCTGTCAATATCTGGGAACTCTGCTTTGATCTCCGACAGACCGCGATAGCTCCTCTCCGCGACTATGCTCCAAAGCAAGTTCTGGATCTTTCAACGGATACTATGCTCCAGTTGACGTTCTTAGATCACACTCCTCTAGTCGTGATCTTCTCTCAGCTCATGCACCCGCAACTCTGCGCTCTAGCCTTTAGGTCCGCTCTTTGCTTATGTGTATCTCTATAGGGTTGTGTGTTTCTGTGTTCTTGCTGCACTCCCATATATAGCCGCAACAATGAAAAAAATATAGGAATCCAAATTCACATAGGATTTGCAGATCTTTCCAATCAACTTAGAACATTGGATCTTCTCCTAGATTCTTCCAAGTTGTTGAGAGTTGATTTCCTAAAACCAATTTGGAACCTTATCTTCTTCAATCTCGTTCGATCGCTTGATGAAGACTTCTGATCAACTGTCATCGACTGGGTAACTTGTTGCGACGCTGTCAGCAACCCTCCGGACGCTCTCCGTGCTTCTCTATGTTGATCAGCTACTTTGCTCTAGCTTTGAGTCTTCATGGTATGCTATAACAACTTATAGCGGTTGGTTGACAACTTCCGAAACTTGCTCCAGCTTCTATTGCAACGGGGTTCTATAGCAGTGGTTTGTTTTGTCAACTCCAGAACATACTCCAGCTTCTAATTCTCTATGACGCTATAGCAACTTCTTGCAGTTATTTTTTTTGTCAAGAATGTCATAAACTTAACAATCTTCCCCTTGACATTTTTGACAAAACTTCAGCAGAGGCTCCTCTTCTCTCTCGAAGGTCTACTTTCACACCTATTACAAAGCTGTTCTAATATTCTAGCTAGCTCATAAGATTACTACTTCAACAAGAAGTTCTAACTATCACTAACTAGCCATATTAAACATTCTACAAAAGAGTTCAAGGTATTTTGGCCTAACATATGGCCTCAAAATGTATCTCATGGTTTAGTGCAAATTACAATTCTTCTCCCCCTTTTTGTCCCAAATGATAGGGGTCTTTTAAGAGTTGTGTTCTACTGGAGTAGAGAGGTGATCCCCAACCGGGTACTCCACGTCTCTGAGTAGACTTCTTATCTAAGTCTGGCGAGCTGCATTCTTCTTGGCCTCTGCTGTAAGATAGGCAAGCTCTGCAGATGACTCACAATCCTGATGCGCATGGAAGGTTCAAGGGAAGATGCATGAGAGTTAGGGTCTACTGCAGCATCTTCTTCTACATCGTTGGCAGCATCTAGAGCTAGATCACCTTCAGTCACATCCATAATATGTTTCCCTTTGAAGAGCTTGTGGTCCACAAAGAATACTTGGGGCGCCTCTGACAATCCTTCTGCTGGTATTATGAGCTCGGGGGGCTGCTTGGTGATGATCTCATATATGAGTGAGGGGAACACAATACCAAAGTTAATCTTGGTGCAGCCAGCATGAGCAGCTATTTGTGGGAAAATGACTTGCCCTAGATTGATCTTCTCCCTCTGCCTAATGCTGTATAGCAGCTGACCCATGGCCTTATGATCGCGCGTTGTTGTACGCGTCAAATTAATCCTTCCTTCTCCACTTAGTATAGCGGCTAAGTCAGGGTCGATCCCACAAGGAGCAAGCAGACTCGTTCTAGCTAGTAACCTACAACTTACAAAAATTGGGTTGTGAGTGATTGGGTTGCGCAGGTGCGCGAAAGAATAGTAGTGGAAGCAGAATTTGCACTAGACGTGCGCAGGCAGCAGAGATTAAGTACTATGACTATGAAAAGTATCGGTGCAGACAATCCTCTATGAATGTATTCCTTATCATCGACTCTAAACGTCTATAGTTCGATTTACTGAAGTTAGTGTCCGATCAAGGCTTCCTAACATGTGCGCATGTTCCGATCAAAGTTCATGAGCTATTAATTCTTGAAACTAGTCTAAGCAGCTACGAATCCTGTCACAGTAGCAACTGATTATCCTAGCGCGTTACTCCTAGTTGTCACCGTCAAGCTACCAACTAGTTTAACATATAACAACAAGTAGTAAGAGTAAGATTGCGGTTCAAGGCTTCCCCTACTCATGCAACTAGCTGTCAACCGTGTGCACAGAATTAATACAAGCAAACAAACTATGCATTAAGCACAAGTCTCAAAGGAAATACTCATAGAATCATGTCCTGCCGATACAAAGTGTTTAGCTAGACATGCTAGTGGTAAACATCATAGAAATAGTAAATAAAAGCTAAAGTGTTCAAGAAAACAGTAACAAGCAGGTGCGTGCAGGTTGCTGTGTCTCGGCTCGCGCAGTCGGCTAGCGCAGGTCCTCGCAGCAGCTCGTGTGTTTTTCAATTTTGGCTCTCTCTCGTGTGTTGTTGTGTGTCTGTGATGATTATTCAAACTCTAGCCTTCCTCCCTTTATATACTGCTCATGAGGCCCGAGGACAGTCTTGGCAACTTCCAAATCCTATGGTGTTCAAGATTTGGAAACACCACTATCCTGCGCATGGCTCTCTGCGCACATTGGTTCGCGCAGTCGGTCTACGCACCGCAGTCTGAATCTGCCACTTCCTAACCTGTTTGCGCTGCTAGCTCCGCAGGCTGTGTGTTGCGCTCCTTAAACGCGTCTATTAGCGCGTATCCGACTTAGGCCCTTGTTTTGTCCTGGAATACAAAAGCACCGGAAACCAGTAATCTTGTACACAAAATAATGCAAACAAGCACAGTGTTAAGATCTAAATAGCGCGTATAAATAGGCTCTATCACCTTACTTACTTTACCTCGGTGAGAGTTTGGCAACCATTTTCTCATGGAAAAGGTGTATAACAGGTTGTACTTGGTAGTGAGGTCAGCAGCTGCAAGGCGGTGTATGATCCAGATAGATCATAGCCCCTCGATTAGGGTGGCAGCTATCAGATTCGGACTCACCTCAGCCGGAGGCCTGACATCTCCCTTTTATCCCTAGATATTCATTTATCTTAACAGGGTACAACTCTACACTTAACTTTCTCACAAAGCCATTGCCATAATGTCTACTTCCAGTCGATCCAAACTCATCAGGTAAGTTCAATAAAGAATTCCTTGACTAACTGAGCATTGTACTTCTTAGTGACGGTGATAGAGTGTGATGGTGCAAGTATGGCAGTGTTTGACAAAACCAGCACCAGTGAACAAGGAGTTGCTGCAGCTCAAGTATTTAAGCAGGCCAGCAGAAGTGAACTAGCAGGGGATGCTGCAGGGGATGCTGCAGCAGGAGCTTGTTCAACTGGCTGTTTCAACCGTCCAAGAAGCAGCAGCAACCTAGGCTTGTCCAGAAGGGCTGGAAACTCTATGGAGAACATCTGAGGAATTTCTAAACTGCTGAAGAGTATATTCCAGTGAGGTTTACTAATCAGAGAAGGAGATTTGCATAGAAGATAAATATCAAATCTAATCTCCTAGATTTTAGGAGATAATTGTCCTTGTTGGGACATTGCCTAAACCTGGACATTGCTTAAAGCTGGTGCTACTATTTAAGAGAAAAGGGTTTAGAGCGGAAAGGTTGATCGAAGCTGAGGGATACACGAGTGCATACACAGATTTCAGAGAGAGCAATCTTTGGTGTGCGACGGACGAATTCTTCGATCATCACCCGAGAGCAGAGCGTGAGCGCAGAGCTGAGGTGATTGTGGCAGAAGGGAATCAGGACTTGCAGAGTCTGATTCGAGCTTGATCTGGAAGCCAATTCAGAGCTGTGGAGCTTGTTGGTTGATCAAGGGCAGCCGCGGAAGAACTGACGGGTTGAGGCTCGGTCAAGTGTCGTGCGGCAGTACTCGCTAGTGGCAGGTGGTCACTGAGTGAGGGGGAGTATTCCAGAGTGTGCAGCGCTCGTGGAATCATTCGATCGGCTCGGCAGAAGGCTTTGGAGCGACGCGGACAAATTGTGCTTCAGCTGTGTGTTACAGCAGTTGCTACAGCAACCCTGCTGTGTCAAGTGTAATTTAGAATAGGCTGAGTCTTGAGAAGTCTGTAGCTATTCTAGATTGACATATTGTAGAGGGTGTGCAGGCACAAGTCAGAGCTTGTTCTGATTGTGCTGAGTGATCCACACAAGGTTGAGTAGCATAGGTTGCGTGAGTTGTAACCGTGTGTACGTGGAGACCTTCGAGTTAGTGGATTGAGGACTGGAGAATAGTCCTCCCCAGACGTAGGCAGTCGGCCGAACTGGGTGAACAAACTTGTGCCTTGTTCATTGTTTGCTGAGACAATTTCTGAGTGAACAAGAGTGTGCTGCAGCAACTGCTTGTTCACAAATCTGTCGAATTAAGACACTGTGAAATTTCAGAGTGAAAAAAGTTTACCTCCTTCAACAAGAGGATGACCTCAAGGACTTTGAATTTAGCTTCCTCCAGCACTTCTCAGAGACTATTGTGCATCTAGCCACCACCTCCCACAAGCCAACCACTTCTTGGTTTCTGAACCAAATGCCCCTTTGAACGAATTCAGGCATTATGGGGCTGAGCTGCTGAGTAATTGGTTCTCCCTTTAAGGATTCAACAATCCTTTTTTGCTGGCTAGCGGGGATTGGGGCCACTTTGAAGTCATCAGAATCAGATTCTTCGCTGGAAGAATATACGACTATTGGCTGCTTGCCTTTCTTAACTCCCATTGTAGGAGTAGGCAGATCTGCTCCTTCTTTTGATGTCTTCTTCTGGCACATTCTCTTTAGTGGATGGAATAGCATCCTCCATCCCTTCCCTTGCTTTCAGCTCAGCAGCCTTCTTTGAGCGAGTTTCACGGATTGCTTCAGCATCCTCCATGTCGGGCTTGCTTTCACCTTCACGACTGGATTCCTCTTCTTCAGCGACTTCAGCAGACAGGTACTCACTGACGGGGACTATTCTATTCTTTGTCATCGGACTTTCACTGCCCCGGGACGGTTCTTCTGCTTGAGAGGTAGGCCCCCAAGTGAAGAGGCACTACCAATGGTTCTCTAAGTTGTATTAAGGAGGACCTTTGCACAGCTTCTCTGTCACTTTCTGGCCTTTGTTGGGGGGACTAGTCTTTGGTGCTCTTTCGTTTCTTTGAGCCTTGGTGCTGGTCTTTGAACCCTTACCTCCCCTTGTTCGTACCATGACTTTCTTCTTAGACTGATTTGAGAGTATAGAGGATCGACGGAGACGGTGTTTGAACAAGCCCTAGACAATTTTCCTTTAAAGCCATTTCCTTTTCGATATAAAAGGACACGTGTCCCCCTGTTGGATACAGACCTTTTAGAGCCAAAAATATTTTCACAATTATCAGCCTTGTGCTGCTAGAGGTTGCTATAACAACATACCTAGTCTAGCATAATCCCAATGCCATTTTAAAATCACCAAACCTGATTCCATCCAATGACTCTGTGAATGTGCCTGCTAGTTGCTTCTTAATACCAATCTAATTCATCACGATGATTTTATTCTCCACTTGATCTCGACAGAGATGATGTTTGATCTCCATGTCGAATTTCTCTACTACACATCGATCTAAGAATAGTGATTGTAGTTATCAACTCTGGTGTGCCTTTTCTTGCCACAGCTTTCCACATCCATTGATCCCATCCGCTTATGCCATAAGCTTATCTTTTCTGTCTTGGTAATATGATATGTGGATTTAGAGGTTGCTTTAGCATCCTCTAGTAAATAGCAATTATTTGCAGACCTTGTACCCTTCATTATGCATCTCCCATCTTCATCAAATACTTGACATATCTTTTGAGCAAAATTCACGAAGTGCGTACCGTCACATAACTGGCTTATGATGATGAGGTTTTCTTTCAGCCAATCCACGAGCATCACATTCTGTAGCTTGGGCAGACCTTGCACGTATAGAGTCCCTTTGTCAATAAATTTCCCTTTCAGTCCATTCTCAAACGTCATGTTCTATTCTTTGAGGGGATGAAAATTAGTTAAGAAAGCTCTATTCGCAGTCAAGTGTCCTGAGCATCCACTAACGAAGTACCAGCTACCTTCCTTCATTGACTTTGATGAGTTGTAGGACACATAAGCATACTGTCTTCTTCCTGTCTTGTATCTCCAATGGCTGTCATGGGATCATCTTTGTGGCCTCCAATACTTGTCCAAAATAAGATAGAAGCATTAGATGTGACCAACTTGATCATAGAAGTAACACCTGCGCTTGTTCTGTGGAGTTCTACCCGAGTGCTGCAGAAGTTGTTGTAGCATCTCCTGTCTCTTTCTTCTGGGAGTTTTCTTCCGAGTGAGTTTTTGCTGTTTGGCTGGCATATCTTTTTTCTGCACTATAAGTTCAGGATCTTCTGGCTTCTGAGCTTTGACAAACGTTGTTATTCCAGTGCCTACTTTTCCCGTGTAGCCAAGCCCTGAGTTTCCACCTCCATACCTTTGGTAAGATAAGAGATCATCGAGGCTGCTTGATCCACAGTTGAGCATCTTGGCAGTTTTTCTGTGTAGACTAACTTCTTCCATCACTGCAGCATACTCTATCTCACTTTGGTCTGCCTGGTGTGTCATGGTAGTGATGGTCTTCAGTATTTCATCTCGTTCGTTTTCCAATCCGGGTATTTTTGAAAACAATCCCTTATTGATCTCAATGACTTGCAACCACTTCTCGTGAAACAGGGCGAAGTTTCTTTCAATGAACTCCTCAGTGATTTCACCATCATCACTGCTATCTGACTCTTCAACACCATAAACAATATCTGACTTTATTGAACTGGTGTTCTCTAGATCTGTTACAGTGGTTAGAGCAACATTGCTCTTCTATTCAGAGTAATCTCACTATCTTCGTCGCTCCAATTTGCAGCAAGCACTTGTTCTTCTTCTTCTTATTGTTCGGACATTCAGACTGCCTATGGCCAAAGCCTTCACACTCCCAGCACTGCATACTTTTCTGTTTGTCCTTCCTCTGCTCTTTACTTTGATCAGCATTCTTGTTTCCTTTTTGGGAATTCTCTCCTCTGCTGGACTGATTTCTTCCACCTAATTGCTGACCTGCATACGAGGGTTTTTTATCAAATTTCTTCACGAACTTACCAAAGTTTTTTTGCAAGCAGTGCGAGTTGCTGCATTATGTCTTATGGTGCAGCTTCCTTCTCATTTGTCTCAGCCTTCAGTCTGATGTTCTTCCCATGAGATGGTGTAGCATCCTTTATCATCTTCATCTCGAATTGTTTCAGGGACTCAATCAGAGCTTCTAGCCTCATGTTCTTCATGTCTTGTGCTTCTTTTATGGTGGTGCCTTCATATCAAACTTCCAAGTCAAGCATCTAAGAACTTTTCTCACTAGTGTTTCTTCCTGTATTGGTTCTCCAAGAGCATAGGCTTCATTCGATAGGTCACATAGCTTTGCGTTGAACTTAGTGATGGTTTCTCCTTCTATCTTTCAAACCTTGAGGTGATCATCTGAATTCTCGAGGTCTTTGACTTGTCCGTTCCCTCATGAGCTGTGCTCAGGATGTCCAATGCTTGTTTTGCGATATTGTAGTTTGAGATCAGCCTAAAAATGTTGGCATCAACAGCAGCAAATATTGCATTAAGAGCCTTAGAGTTGCCGAATGTTGTAGCTTCCTCTTCTGTTGTCCATCTATCTTTGGACTTCTTTTGAGCTACTCACGTGCTGTCGATGGACTTCTTTTTCAATCTCTTCCGATCACTTGATGAAGACTGTTGATAAACTGTGTTCGACTGGGAGGCTCCCTAACTTGTTGAGACGTCAACAACCCTCTGGACGCTCTACATGCTGCTCCATGTTGATCGGCTACTTTGCTCTAGCTTTGAGTCTCCAATGTTTGATATAGCAACTTCTAGCTTCAGCTTCTGTTTCAAAGGGTTGCTATAGCATCTTCTTGTCGTTTGTTTTGTCATCTAGAACATACTACAGCTTCTAGTTTCGTAGGATGCTGTAGCAACTTCATAAGGTTGTTTTGTTTTGTCAAGGATGCCATAACCTTAACAAAGATCATTTGGTGTTTTAAAAAATACTTGGAAGATACTTCGAGTCATGCCTAAGGTGTCGGATGTACGATAAATTGACATAATTCTTGTTACACTTACTTTGTACAACTTTATTCGCATGCATAAACTAGAATACCTATTTCATCATACAAGTTGGTACAGGGTACAGCTGATTCTAACCCATTTGATGCAAGTAAAAAAGAGCACATGAATCATGTGTGAAACATGATAGCATCTGAAATTATGCGAGTAAATTCTGAGAATAAAGTAAAAGATATGGAGGAAGATGATGACATTTAGCTTATAGTTTTTATTATTAAAAGAAATTTAATATTATAGTATTTTCATGTCAAATATTAATTTTGTTGCTTTGTTCTTTATGAGTAAAAAATTTAGTGATGTTTATTACTTTACTGATGGTTACTGATATTTACTAATATATACTGATATGTACTGATATAAGTACTTTATAAGTACAAAAGAACATACCTTAAGTACATTGTCCAAATAATAAAATGAATTGAATTTGATTGAAACAATATTGTGAAATGAGACATATGATGGAAGAGAGAGATTAAAGAAAATGACATGTGAAAAGCGACATGTGATTGGGAAAATTTTAATGGGTAAAGAGTCAAATACTCTTTCTAGTTCATTTCAAATTGAAAGTTCAACTAATAATGAGAATAGTAGATCGGTCTATTTATCAACTGCTTATTCACTCATTTACAGTGGGATTTTGTTTGTTTGCCAAACTTTTCATGGTAATCTTATCACGTTACTCTTGTTTATGGTCAAAATCAATTTTAATAGAAGTTTTGGAGTTCATTTGGAGCAAGAATAAGCAATAAACAATATTTAGGTGAATACATGCTAAATTCTGGGAAGAATGAAATATGTCTTTGGAAGCTTTCCGATCATACAAATATTGTCTGAGAGAAAGTTAACTCAAAGGGCTATTACGAGAAGTCAGCAACAAATGTCAGAACTGTTACGAGAGTGAATAACTGCCCATTTCGAGAACCAAAACCGCAGGTTAAGGCACTAAGGCACTGGTTCGGCATAACGAACCACTGGTTCATCTCAACACCGGTCAAAATGTGGGCAGACCACCATTGCTGGAAGGAGATGACTACAATTACTGGAAAGCCAGAATGAGGGCCTTCATCAAAGCTATTGATGAGCAGGCATGGAAAGCAGTTATCTCAGAAGCTGCCCCAATGGTGAATGATAACTGCGGAACTATCAGAGTAAAAGCTGAATTACTATGGACTGAGGATGAAAAGAAAGAATCATTGGGAAATTCAAGAGCTTTGAATGTCATTTTTTCTGCAGTAGACAAGAAGAATTTTGTACTGATCTTAGGTTTTGAATCACCTAGAGGCCATGAGAGGCTCTAGATGTTGCATATGAAGGACAGAGAAGGTAATAGTTTCCAAAATGCAGATGATCACCACAAGATTCGAGTGATGAAAGAAGATGAAACTAAAGGAGAATTTAATGCACGTCTCATGGATATTGCAAACGAGTCTGCCACTATTGGAGAGATTATGAGTGATGTAAAGTTGATACGAAAAGTACTGAGATCCTTAGCTTCTCACTTTGATATGAAGGTCATGACTATAGAAGAAGAACATGACGTGCAAAACATAAGATTTGATGTGCAAATGGGTTCTCTCAAAACCTTTGAGATGAAGATACAAAGTGATGCAGTCGATAAAAAAAGGGAAAGCATTGCCTTAAAATCAGAAATTATTGAGGATGAAGATGAGAGTTTGTCTGAACAAGTTGCAATAAAGGCCAAACAATTTGGGAGAATCATAATAGAAGAACTGATGGAAGAGTTCGTGGAGACAACAAGTATAAGAACAAAAAAGATGGAAATTTCAAGAGAAACAAGCCCAAGAAATATGACAAGGAAAATCGAAGTGAAAAGAAAGGAATCAATGCAGAGAATGTAATGGCTTCGGACATATACAAAGACAATGTGCCAACACGCTGAAAAAGAACAAAAAGGCTATGGTAGCCAACTGGAGTGACGAGAAATCCGAAGAGAGAAATGATGAATGGGAGCAAAGCAACTTTACAGCACTAACCAGTATGACTGAGATAGTGGATAATGCAGCAAGAAAACATTAGCTCATGTCAGAACAAGAGGCGACCTACTTCAGTGACAGTGAAAAGGAAATAACTAATGAAAGTCTCGAACAGAACTTTAGGGACCTATATGTGAAATGGGAGCTAGTAGTGAAATCCAACTCCAAGTTGAGTTATACACTGGCCAGACAAAGAAGAATAAAGTAGAATTAGAACGGAAACTATCTGCAATTGAAGCAAAATTGAAAGAGGAAGTTCAATAACATAGAGAAACAAGGCATGAATATAGAAATTTGAGAAAACTAATAAACATGTTGAACCCTGGTACAAAGAATCTCAATGGTATCTTATCATCAAAAAGGATTGACAGCGGACATTCAGGTTTGGGAGATACTCAAGGAAACAAGAACAGAGAACCAAAATTTATGAAAGCCAAACAGGTAGAGTACGGACAAAACAGTTATAGCCGTAATAAGTTGTGGACCAAAGACAGACGGATTTGCTACTTCAGCAACATAAAAGGGCACGTTCAACAGAAGTGTAGGAAATTCTTGTCACAATATAGGAGAACAGAGGTAATGAAAAAACAAGAATGGAGGGTAAAAGAAAAGATCAAAAACAAAGACACTTATTCCATTGAATATAGTTCAACCGTGCATGTTGAAAAGAAGCAGTGGTATTTCGATAGTGGCTGTTCAGCATACATGACGAGGAACGCAAAGCATCTGAAAGATCTTAAGCCAGTAGAAGAACAATACATAACCTTTAGAGGAGGTGCAAATGGAAGAGTCATTGGACATGGAACGCTGAATGTCCCAGAATTACCTAATCTCAAAGATGTTTTACTAGTAGATGGACTGCAAGAGAATCTGATCAGCATCAGCCAGCTATGTGATGGGGATCATCATGAAAAGTTTACTCATGATACATGTTTGGTAGTGGATTCTAAAGGAATCCACGTACTGCAAGGATGCATATCAACAAACAATTGTTATCTATTAGATGTTGATGGAACATCTACTAAGACAACTTGTCTATTGATCAAATCCGAAGAGCTGAGCTTTTGGCATAAATACATAGGACACTTAAATATGAAAGCATTAAAGAAAGTGGCAAGTGAATGGCTGGTTCGTTGTCTTCCTAAGATTAAAGGAGACATAAACATCATCTGCGGTGGATGTCAAATAGGGAAGCAAACAAGGGCCAGTCATTTGAAGACAACCTGAATAAACACCAAGCGATTACTGGAGCTACTTTATATGGATATGATGGGACCTATGCAAGTAGAGAACGAACCTATTTGGAGGGAAAATGTATGTCTTGGTTTGTGTCGATGATTTTTCTCGTGTCTCTTGGGTGGTTTTTAAGGGAGAAATCAGACACTATGGTAGCACATGTTGAGCTATTTACTAGACTACAACGGGAAAAAGCTGAACCCATCATATCTGTAAAAAGTGATCATGGACGAGAGTTTGAGAATCATGCCTTCTCAGAGTTTTGCAGTTTTCAAAGAATCGCCCATCAATTTGGATCACCTTACCCCACAACAAAATGGCATAAAAGAAAGAAAAAACCAAACTATCCTGGAAATGGCCAGGGTCATCTTGAATGTGAAAAACATTGCATTGCACTTTTGGGCAGAAGCCATGAGTAATGCATGTTATGTACTTAATCGGGTGACAATCTTAACAGACACAAGAAAAACTTGCTATGAACTTAGGAAAGGAAAAAGGTCGTCCGTGAAGTACTTTCAAATTTTTGGAAGCACATGTTATATCTTAATGATAGACCAAACAGAAGTTAGATCCCAGGAGCGATGAAGGATTGCTTTTCTTGGTTACTTCTTAAACAGTCGGGCACATCGTGTGTGTAACCTCTAGAGCAAGT